>OZ023312.1:2641208-2996208 GCA_964007375.1 Ophion obscuratus
TCTCTCTCTCTCTCTCTCTCTCAATTCGATCGTCAATTACTATTATTACCCCATTATCATTTTTGTATTTCATCCTCAGCCTATTTTTTATTTTCTCTTTCGATTATTTATTTCATTTTAGCCTTTTCTTTGCGACTTACTTTTATTATTATAGAAATCTTTATAATAATTTGACGTTTATTACTATTTAATTTTCCCAGTTACAGGTGGTCAATAAAATATTGAGGCTCAAAATATTCAATTATTCCGAGTATTCATTGGCTCGATGGTATAAATAATTGTCGAAATAATCTGAAATTCCATTTTTGCAATACATGATTTGTTAGCACTCTTCAATGATGGATTTAGTCAGCCAAAGTAACTTTTTATGTCCGCGTATTCGACGATCTCATTTTATGGGTGTTTTGCTGTATGCTCGGTCGGCCTCCGAATCCTCTGGAGCGCGATATACCTATTCCCTCTTCATGACACACACACAAAAATGATACGTAGTGCGGCTAATCAAAAGATTCTCTCCCTATAGTCAGCGAAATGGCCGAAAGACCAGCTTGGAAGGGTCAAGTAAATCGTATGTATGAAGGCAATAGTTACCCTTCCAGCGCACCTGAAATTCACCTTCCAAACATTTCACGATGATTTATAATGAAATAAAAATAAGTACGTCATACGAATTACGCATTTTATATCAGCACGGGAGACATCTTGTATATATATATTAAATATGTACCGCAATATATATATATATATATATATATACCGCAATAGTGACAATGCAAAATATTTTTTATAGTTTTTTACCATTGAGAATTGTTAACAACACGGGTAAATATGTATTGTATATGAGAAATGATGATAAAAGTGCTGGTTGCAAATAAAAACACTAGCAATTCAAGTACAATTTTATTCGTTGGAAATAAAGGCACTAAAGTTTGCATCGTGGCAATACAACAAAAATTAATTCTGTTCAATTGCTCAACTCTTTTTGGGTGATTTAGGCTGTAAAAATTACTTAAGGGAGGACGCCCTTTCGGCGCCCGAAAATTAGTCATTTTTCATGATTTTTTTCAAAGGTGATAAAATAATCGCGTCATTTGAAAATTTTGACATTATTTTATTACAACTTTCAAGTGTTGACACGTTTTATTTTTTTTATTTTTTATACAAAACAAAATGGCGACGTTATAAGGTATTCCTTTACGCGTATTTAGAAAAATAGCTCACAAAGTTATTGATCCATCTGGCGGAAATTTTGGGAGGTTTCTCACTATAACATTATTGGCAGGATATACTTAAAGTTTTAAGGTTGTCGCGTAAATGAATGACCTTTTTGGGGTACAAATTTGTCGGGGAAATGGTAAAAAATATGAAAATTTGATTACGAAGCCTACTTAATTTTAAATTGTATAGATTTTCATATTTTTATCGGCATATTCTTCCAATAATGTTTTAGTGAAACACCTCCCAAAATTTCAGCCAGATCGATCAATAAGTTTTTGACTTATAACATGACCAATTTTTCAAAAGATGCCTAAAGGAATACCTTATAACGCGACCATTTTGTTTTGTTTAGAAAAGAAAGAAAGTTAACACTTGAAAGTTGTCATAAGATAGCGTCAAAATTTTTTAATGAAAAATGACTCATTTTTGGGCGTCTAAAGGAATTTCCCCCTTCAAACATTTTTCGCGTATTCTTATTAGAGATTTATCTCCTGAACTTCCCAAAAAAGACTATGGACAATGCATAAAAAATGGAAAAAAAAAGATCGTTGCATTCAAACGATGCAGAGAGTTCACAACGTCATTCGAAATAACAATATATTTAAATTTAGGACACACTTACTGCAAGCAAATAAAGGTATTTTCATATTCGAATATATCTTTTATACGTTCGAATCAACGATGTATTTTCATCAAATACGTATTTATTGAAGTCCACGTCAAGGAATGTTTGAAACATAACAAAAAATATCTTCCAAATAAATAGAATAGTCCGTTTCGTCGCACGAAAAATTGCTTCATCAAAATAGTTCCGCGTTGAAGAAAATAAACTTTTTTGACAGTGTGTAACGATGAAAATGCATGAATGAATGCACGGCGGCGTGCAACCTTGAACATAGATCCAACCAAACGCAAGTGTTCTTGTGTTTCGACGAGCGATTAATCGAAGTATATCGCGGTCACTCCTTATTCTTATTCCGTGTTTACCGACATATTGAGAGACTCGTCGATTTCTCGACCGATCCGATTTATCGTGGTGCATCTCGCGGGTACGCGCACACTCGCGCACACTTGTACCAAATGTCCTCACACAAGTTGGAGTTCTTGACGACCAAAAGATCACTCCGGCAGCGTTCACGAGACAACCTGCGCGCTATAATAAAACACAGCCTCGAACAGCTCGTGGGTGTGTGTGCCTATGTATTCCGCACACCTCGACATATAATCATGTCTATATGTATACACACGTTTTGGCATCGTCAACGAGAAGGCACACGCGGAGATGAAGCGCGCCAGAATTCTCCAGCTTCTCCGACGCGTTCGCAAGCCTCTTGGCAAGAGCGCGCGTGTATATATATATACACACACGCGCCGCACGAGAGGAGAAAGCGACCCACTTAGAGCTCTCGGGTAATTATAAGCCTTGAACCGAGTAAACGAGGGGAGTCGTGTGCGAGCTATGAGCGACGTGAACGCGCGGCAGCCACCGCCGGCACACATTCACAGCGCATTAAACATTGATGCTTCTTGCGCGCTACTCTGATAAAAAGATTTTATGAAATTAATTTAATGCATTTAATTGATCTTATCTTATTTGAATTAACTAAAATTTTCGTAAAACGAGTTTTATTCAAATTTGATTAAACTATTTCAGAGGTTTCCTTCAAATGTATTTTTTTTTAATTGTAATCAAGATCTATCTAACGCCGTTGGAAATAAACAAATAATATGCTTGTAATAATTTTGGTATATGGTATTATTTACTCACAAAAATAGTTCGTCGTATAGACTGAATGGGTCTATTAAAATCTTTTTATTTGAATTTTGAATTAACTTACTTTTATTTGTATTGATACATTCATAGACGTAGTAGTACACTCTGTGGCCGGAGCGTGGTGCAGGGCCCGAGAGGCTTTTCCCGCAAGCCACTTATCCTCCGAGGGAGCAATAACCGAGTCAGCAAAACGTATCGACGCACCTACATGTAACAGGTTTTCAAAATGTTTACGTAAACCAAATACAAGGCCACCTCCAATGTCAGAAGTTTATAAGCTAAATAAAAATACCTCAATTAATATCAACAGACTAGTAAGATGAGATAAAATGACGGGAATAGTCAGAAAGGAAAACCTAACATTGTACAATGGGGAAAGAAACAGATGTATAAAGAGATTTGCAAAGTTTAAGTATCGACGCACCGAATTGTCAACAGCACGGATAAATATGTATTGTATATTATGAAATATGATAAATTTGCCCGTCGCGGCGAATCAACACACTAGTAATTCTAATACAGTTCTTATCGGTTTGAATTATCAATAGACTTGAATTTAAGACATATTTACTTCATGCAAATAAAGATATCTTTCTATTCAAATATTTCTCCTATTTGATGAAATACGTATTTATTGAATTGTCTACATGAAAGAATGCGCAAAACAAGTAAAACGTTAGATTTGAAAACAAAAAAGAATCCAAGTTGGACTGGAGATACCGAATAAAATGTCACTCAAGGTCACGTACAAAGTCAGCAGAACCTCAAAAATGTAGAATCGAGTTTTCTTGTAGATAGTAAATTTTTTTTTAAAGGGAAAACTAAGCTTCAAGCATCGGAGAATTCCAGACTCAAGCCTTGATGATTATTATCTTTCGCCCTAAATATTATTCATCTCTGCGAAATCTGTTCGAAAATTTCAGCTTTCTCTTTTGCACTCATCTTCCACTCCGCCTTAAATAGAACCTAGTTAAAGGAAATAAACGTTCTTTAAGATCATACACGCCGTTGTGTGCGTCTTATCTTTCGCCTCCCTTATCTCGATCCTTGTGACGCTTTCGACGTGATTGCTCGAGATTATCGACACCTGTCCGTACAACGACTTAGGGTATCGGAATTTTGGAAACTCACGCTCCAGTATGAAAGGTTCAAGCGGCGTTTTTCCGCGTGGACGGCAAAGACGATCATCAATGAATTCGTCTTGGTATAAGAGCCGGGAATTCAATGTTACGAATTTATTGAAAGTCGTCGGGCCCCGTGCAAAAATGTGAGAGCGGGCATTCCCTACTTCGTGTCGACCCTTGACCAGACTTACCTTGTCTGATTTACCTGACCGGGCCCTCCGATGGAACAAACCGGGACGATCGCTAAGTCGGTTTTTATGGCTTACCCTTTATATTTGGAAATTACAATCTTCTGGCCGGGACACATTACGAACAAGCACATCTTCGCGTAATGTCTACCCGGCCAGAGCATTGACATGTCCTAAAAAGTCGAGCCTGTGTTTAAGAACTGTGAAAAGCAACTTTGCTTTTCACCTCATTAAAGATATTTATAATTGATTAGGATGAAACTAATATATGTATTGTAATTCTATTCACCATTACAAGCATTTATTCCATCAATGATAATCGACGAGGAAAAGAATGCTTATCATAAATTCCGGGATTACAATAACTAATGATTTGAGCATAACGAATAGCCAAATTATTAAATGAAGCAAACAAGTGAAGCAGCTGATTCGTTGTTCCTTAACGCCTTCTCGCCGTGTTTGGAAATATTAGTGTCTTGGCCGGGAAGACATTACCTGAATGTATTTCGGCAGCAATCCGCCAGGTGGCTACAAGCGAAGCGCTTCGCGTAAGCAAGGTACCATCGTACGAGGATAAAAGTTCGTCCTGTGCGTTTTACCACGTACGCTGCTTACAGGGTGCACTTACGCTTATGATTTTGCGATATTTGTCAAATAAGCCTTTGCACTCGAGGCCTTTTTCGCTCGGATAGCGAATAATGAGCGGGAGTCAACTTTCGAGTGCAAAGACATAATGAGTATACATATATACCTAATACGATCTATTTTACTCGGGTAAATCGCCGAAAGCCTTTTCAGTACTTGATCCCACGATCAAGTCCAGTTCAGTTCCTCATCCGTTCCCAATTCCAAGTTCCCGGAAAAAGGAACGGCGAATCGGGGCCTGGCCTAAGACCCGTTACACGGCGAATCTGATCCACGCTGGGCGGTCTGATAATGGCCTCATATTATTTTGGGAGGGAGATCAGGGGCAGGACTTTTTCCCGACTCAAATTTCTACAAGGGGCCCCCCCGCGCGGTCTCGGACAAATTTGTACACATTTTTTGTCGTTTTCACGCGCGCGTATGACTCGTCACGAGTTGGCGACGTTACATTTTGCGGTTCCCCACATAGCGGGCTAGAAAAGCTGACGCGTGTCGCGACGTATGCAGAAGTGTATCGACAGTCTCGTACTTTTGCCGCTTCCGCGCGCACGATGGGGTGTGTGCGAAAGGAAGCGCGACCAAAAAGGAGGAAAGCTCGCGGTTCTCTGCTGGCCCGACACACGTCTTATGCTTGAAAATTGATCCGAGGATCCAATTAGTCAGCTAGAGTCGGACAAGCGAGTTGTAAAGGAAAAGCGAGCGAGAGAGAGAGAGAGAGAGAGAGAGAGAGAGAGAGAGAGAGAGAGAGAGAGAGAGAGAGTGGGAGGGAGAAGAGCCGGAGATGAACGAGGCTTGCCCGGCCTGTCCCTAGTGCTATGAAGTATTCAAATGAATTAAGCGTTTCCCGGGCGAGCCAAGAGAATTTTAGCGAACCAATTGTGCAATCCACAAGGGAGCTCGGGAGATGTAGAAACGGCAAGGAAATAAAAAAGGAACGTGCGCGCGGCTAGAGAGAAAGAACCAAGACATTCCCGGAAATATCGGTTTGATGTTGTGAGTACGGGAGCGGAACAGCGGGATGTGACTCAATCCGCTTAATCAATATATATACACCCTTGGCCAAAAGTATAAAGCACCCCGTAATTTTCTATCCTGACAAAAAATCGAATATCTCGGCGAAAAAATTGTAAACCAATTTACCAAACGGCATTTCGAAGAGGATAAAACCAGCTTCATTTTGCCGTTTTATGTTTATTTTTGTGATTCTTTTTGTACCCGGTACGTCATTTTGAAAACGCCGGTTTTTAACGATTTTTGCACTTTGCAGAATCGCGGGACTCAGAATCTCATTATTCAGTGATAAGATCTTTGAAAAGGAAAGCGGTAGCTTTATTTTCATTTAACAAAAAAAATCTGCATTTTTTGTCGCAGAGTAATTTAGTTTTTTTCATGAAAAAACGGCAGGTTTCTGAAAAGCCAGCATCGTACGGCGTTACTTAAAAACTATGAGGTTTGGAATATTTAGTCTAAGGAGTAAAAAAGTTGTATTTTGTTGTTTCGGAGTCGCTAAATGTTTTTTTACGTTTTTTTCCAAAATTTCTTCGTACCGCTAGTTTTGGTCGATAGTCGACGACTTGTCTCATTAAATTATGCTGTTACTTTGAAACAAAGATGTTTTAATGAAAATATCAAGAGGAGAAAGGATACATCATTTAATTTGTAGGTCGTACGAATCAAATGACGTTCGGGGCTCACATGGAGTTGAACGAATGAAAACTGACAGTCAAATGGAAGATGATCGGGAAAAATAAATGTGCCAGTCTTCGGCAGAATCGAGTATTAGCGAGAAGTGCTCTTAAAAATCAACGAAAAATTTCATCTTATTTTTATGACGTAAAAATTCAATAACCTCTTGGCACCCGATATTTTCTTACTTTTTCTAGTTTAGGGTATAAAATTGAACTTTTATTGTTCCTTTTTAATATATTTATTAGTCGATTCAAACAATATTATCAAGGCCTTTGAATAATGCAAAAAATAAAGATATACCAAATTAATAAAGAAATTATGCATTGCAACGATGCAAACTTCAACGTCATTATAAATTAAAGGATAGCTCGCGAGGAACTCTCGCGTTACAAACTGATCGTATTACAAATCGGACGTGCTGATCTCGGAAACACGAAGGAATCGCCCGTTTATAGCTGTACTTACTTTGTTCATGGCGTTGAAGTTTGCGTCGTTGGACAGCAACGGGAATTCTTCTATTTATCAAATCCTTTATCATTATTTATTATAATATCCCGAGCAGAAATTTGTTCAGGGTGAAATCCGGACCGGATCAGGCTGCCACAATAGCAAATCCAGGCCAGGTCAGGCAAATTTAATCCGGCCCTGATCAGGGATGTAACGCTTTTGCATATTCAGGTCCGGATCAGGCACCTTATCAGGCTCTGATCAGGCGCTTTATCAGGCCCGGATCAAGCAACTTATCTGGCCCGGATCAGGCATCTTATCAGACCCGGGTCAGGCTCCGTATCCGGCTCGGATCAGGCACCTTACCGGGCTCGGATTAGGCACTATATCTGGCTCGGATCAGGTGCCTCATCCAGCCTGAGACACGCGTGTCATCTGGCTCAATCATTTGATTAATTTTTTGTTTAAAAATAGATCAACATTTATTAAATTATTATCGCAGTTACACGTTATCAAGTTTACTAACGTTATTAAAAATATTTTTTTTTTTTTTTTTTTGTCGTTTAATAGGGAACTATGATCTGTTACATAAGTAACAATAAATAGTTGTGATGCTTAGAGGTGTAGTGTGGACATGCGTTGTGTGGTTAGCGGTTGCATCCAGCGATGCACACTGCACTACTTTTCGCTTTTTCTTGTTTTTTTTTATTATTTTGTTTTGGCTTTCATTCGGCCCGAAATCTTTCTCGCAGGTCTAATGGTTTGTGCTTTTTGAGTCTTCGCGAGATAGCTCTCCCGTCGAGGAGATTCGATGCAAGCAGGTTTGGATGGTTAGCGAGTCGCGTTTCGTAGCGTGCGCATTGTTCGTATGCCACTTTTTTTATGGTGTCTATACCGAGATCCTTGTGCAGCCTGGCGTTGGTGACGTACCAAGGAGCATTTGTGATGGCGCGAAGAGTCTTGGCTTGGAATCGTTGTAGTATTTCGATGTTCGAGTTACTTGCCGTTCCCCAGAGTTGTATCCCGTAGGTCCATATAGGTTTGAGTATCATTTTGTATATCAACAGTTTGTTGTTAAGCGATAATTTCGACCTCTTGCCTATCAGCCAATACATTTTCCGTAGGCGGAGGTCGAGCTGTCTCCTTTTGTTTTTTATGTGGCTGGACCAGGTTTGTCTTCGATCGAGGTGCATGCCTAGGTATTTCACTTCGTTCACAACTGGGAGAGGTTGGCCATTCAGTAGTACTGTTGGACAGTCCTTTCTCTTCATTGTGAACGTTATGTGGACAGATTTTGTGTCGCTGGCCTTGATTCTCCATCTTTCCAGCCATCCTTGCACTTCGTTTAGTCCTCTTTGGAGCATTTCTGATGCTGTGTCAGGGTCCTCGTCGATCGATAGAATAGCTGTGTCGTCAGCGAATGTTGCTATGGTGATGTTGTTATTTACAGGAAGGTAAATATGAAAACATTTTTTTTAAGTTTGAGTTTTTATTTTATTTGACTTGATCGTTTAGTTTTTGTTCCAGTTTTGGCGATGACCGTCCCAATCTTTCGCACTGTTTATGACCGCCGCTAGCCCATCCGAAATTTGTTTCTCTTTGATAGAACCTGCGTGGGGAGTACCATCATACTCTGTCAAGATTGCATCTGAAATATTTTGAATACATAGAAAAATTAGTGAATATACATAGAAAAATCACATCTTTACATTAAGAGCACATATCAGTCGGACCTAGGGAGCGCCACCGCTCCCCCGTCGAGTATATCTATATTTATCATAAGTATAGATATATTCGACTAGGGAAAAGCGAGCGATATAGGCTCCTAGGTTTCGGCCCAGAGAGGAGAGGTTACGGAGTCACGAGCTTCATGCGAGATAAGGCTTTCATCCGGCGCAAATCAGGCGTGCCTGACTAGGGTGCCTTATTGATCCCTGCTTAGGCCCCTGTCTGGCGCAAATCAGGCGTGCCTGATCAGGGCGCCTTATTGATCCCTGCTCAGGCCCCTGTCTGGCTCAAATCAGGCGTGCCTGATCAGGGCTCCTTATTGATCCCTGATCCGGGCCTGATGGATCCTCAGGCAGCCTGATTAGATTTCTGCTCGGGATGAATTGTTTTCCATACATTGATATCGTGAGATCTTTAATGCGGTTATGAAAAATCGTTCAAGTGCTTTTCGTACCCTAGGTCAGCGAAAAATATGGAAGCGATTAGCAATAAATTCGACATTCGTTGCATTCGGACAATGCAAACTTCAACATGTTTTTTTTTCTTCCATCGCGACGACTGAATATCGCGGCTCCCAATGAATTCCAGTCTATAGCGATCATCCAAACTTCCGTGAGTCTCTCCCAGGCGCCCATACCTACGTCTCGTATAAATTTCTCCTTTTTGCACCATCCTCGGGCTCCTCGACTTGGCAAACGAGCAAGCGATCTCCGGGCACGATACTTCGGCTCGGCTCTCATGAATTTTCATTCGCCAAGCGCGACCAAGTCAATGAGAGACAGAGAAAAAGGCGCAGGAACTGGAAGGTTCATTAGTACTCGTGCTATTATAGCAGTGCAATAATATTTGCCACTCCGGTCCGCCCGTAATAAATGACACGTGGGACTATTGGCAATAGAAGTCATCGACGGCGCGTCAATTTCATTTCCCATTTTCGTGTGCACCTCTCGTGCACGGTGCACTCGTTTGTTTGTGTTTGCGGATAGAGCGCCGGATAAACAGGTAACTGGCATATCGGGAGCAGCGGGTGAGGGCTGGCCAACGCGCGTTGTGTGTGCGCCGCGTGTATGCACTGTTGGATGAAGAAGCGAAGAAGTTCGCGTGTAAATATCGCGTGTTTCGAGGCCGTTAAACGTGTACGCGCCTCGCCTCTCTCGATCTGCCGTCTCTCGGCTCTCTTTAATCCTCTTTTTACCCGTCTTCCTTCCTCATCGGTGCGACGCACTTTAGCGTTGGGATTTTTCACTTACGTAATCAGATTCGCTCCAAGTCGACTATACGGGGCAATTATTCGGAGATCGGCGTGTAAAACGCTCGCGAGGAATTGCAACCAAGAGATGTCATACACACTGATTGAAAAGATTTATCGAAATTAATTAAATGCGTTTATTTGGTCCTTTTTTTAAATTAGCGTTAATGAACATTTTCGTCAAATCAATGTTTTTAAAAATCTGATTCTACTATTCCATGGATTAAAAAATATAATATTTATTCATTCAAATCAAGATCTCTTTTACGTGGTTGCACAATGTAAAAAGTATGTTCTTCAAAGCATTGTGGTAATTGGTATAATTTACTGAAAAAAAATTTAGTCGTATTGATTAGATGTACCTATGTAGATTTTTTAAATTTGAATCAACTATCAAATTCATAGACGTAGTAGTATGCTCTGTGGCCAGAGTTCGCAGGAGGTGAGGCTTCTCCCACAAGCCACTTGTAACGCGGGCCCATCCTCTAACCTAGTCCGCCAAACATATCGACGCACCACGACGAATTCTGCACATTTTGTCGCTCTTCCTCGGCCAAGTGCATCCCGAAAAATGTGGCCTATTACACATCTTGTGTAAAAACACATCAAGAAAATGATATATATATATATATTCATATTTAAGACATATGCAGGTACTGGGCGCAACTTTTTAAATTCAAATATACCTCTTATCCGTTCAAATCAACAATGTATCTTGATCAAATACGTATTTATTACATTGTCTACATCAAGGAATGCTTGGGAAACAATTATACATGACACAAGTAGAATCGTCGTAGAGCGCAACATTATACTAGACTTAAATAGATCCTAATTAAATCGAAGGATTTTTTAAATCAGTCTTTCACCCTTATAACAGTCGGAGTAACGATTGTTTTGTGCTCCCCTATACAAATGTACGTAACGTACGTTTCGGCGCGGGATCATTAGTCGCGCAACATTTATTCGCGATTTTGTCACAAATTCGTTCCGCGACCGCGTTTATTTGGGAACGAATTATTCGGGGAACGGTCACCGTGCAGTCGTGCCCATCAAGTGAGCAGCGCACGCCGATATATACGGATGGTTCACCAATAATATTTAGGGATCATGAATAATTAACGAGAACGTTGGAATACACTCGGCAAAATTCATACGCCGAGACACGAGTGCGAGCTTCGTTTATTCAAGCACTTGTACTGTCATCGATCGCGAAGCCCCGCTTGTATGTGTGCGCGCCTGTATGTATGTCAACGGCGCTTATGTAGTTTGAATCGTTGGAACGCAACAGAAACAACTTTTTTTCTGAATTACCGACTTTTTCGGCACATTTTCGGCTATGAAAATCACTAGAACATTTTTGTTGGGATCCTTGATAGAGATTTACAGCGTGAGTTGGCAAAACAAGATTTTCCGTAGTAACGAAAACGAAGAAACCAAAGTAATAAAGAAGTTTCGTTGCATTCCAACGATGCAAACTTCAACATCGTTGATAATCCATCTCATGTTTCATTGCTACGAAGGTGGATTCAAAAGTTTCCGGCCTACGAAGAAGAAACTGCCGAATTTTGTGTAGATGCATTGTCTTGGTAAAAGCGAAACTTCTACTGGGGCAAATGTGGAAGTTTTATTTTTCGACCATGCCTCGTCGAAGCTTGTGATCCTTCCCTGCCTAATTTTCCCTCTTTCTAGCAGTTCACGAGGTCTACCCCATTGGAATTAAAAAAAAAAAACGTGGCCATTAGTTTGCCAACCGACTGAGCTGCTTCCACCTGTTTTCTAGTTGGTGGTTCATCTTTTGCAAAGCATCCAGGTTTCACTTATATAACAGTAATAAAATAACCACTCACGTTTTCGATCAACAGTTAGAAAATATGGTACCCAATGCGTCCACAACTTTCTCGTGCCCGTTTCTCATGTGAAATGTTTCACTCGCGTTCATGTGAGACATGTCAGCAGCCACGACGATTTCTCTCAAAGTTAATCAACGGTCGTCCATTAGGATCCGGTGAACGTAATCGACCGCTTCTTCCGTCATTGCGGTTCTTCATTGTCCGGAGTGTTCGTCATTGGAAATTTTTGTTCATCCATGCTTGAACTCGGCAGACCGGGTTTTCGCAGTTGCCTTTACAGCTATGAAAATTTGGGATGCTAGTTCTGGCAGCTCAAGCAGCATGTCCGTATTTCAAATCTAATTGAGCTCTAATTGCCGTTGGAGTTTTTGTCTTTCAACTTGTCATTTTGGACGACACAGATCAATCGCGTTTTTTTGCAATTGAGGAACGAAGAAACCAACGTGAGGTTGTCCACTCGTCAGGCTTGGAAAAAAAAAGAATCTTTAATTCATAACGTTCTCCGCGCTTTGGCGCATCGTAAAAAGTTGATGGTACGGCAAGATTGTATACTATTCATTGCATTCGAGACTCGTTCGAATGGCAATTGAATCGATTCTACGCTCGTATACTGATATATACAGGTGGACGTATGCCTTTAAATATGTGTGTGTGTGTGTGTGTGTGTGCGTGTAGGTGCGTGTGAGTGGGTGACTTCTTCGGTTCTTATCTTGGACGGTCCTGTGAGAGTTTGCAATATCACGAACCTCCGTGTGACCTTATCGCCAGTGATTCTTTCCACGTAAAGAATCTATATATATATATACACATATATACATACATACATACATACATACATATATATATATATATATATATATATATATATATATATATATATATATATATGTATGTATGTATGTATATATATGTGTGGGTGTACATGGGATATTCCACGCCATATCAGCTAGCCCGTGACGCCGACCATTTTTTGTTTTCTTGATTTATTTTGTAAAATTGTGACCCACTATGCAGTATCCACACCAATTTTTAGCCTAACAAAAAAAAGTTATTTCGAATGAAATTTTTTTTTGTTAAATTCAGCATAAATTAAAAATAAACCGTTTTAGGCCTGTCGAAGCCAAATTGGAACTCACAAAATCATTAATACCATTATTGGACATTAAAATGATGAAAATCGTTAAAAAAATGATTAATTCGAAAAAATAGAAGGAAAAATGGGCCCACGATGAGACTAGTCTTAAAAATCATAGAATAGGTAACTCTATTTTAGAGAATTAAAAAAAAAATAAAAAAGGCAATCATCTTTTAAAAAAATAGTTTTTACTTTAGAAGCAAAAAAGACGTCAATATTGATAATTGATAATTTTTGTCATATTTTTTAAACGAAAGTATGCTTCAAAATTAAAAAAATTTATATGGTGCCATTTGTCGATATCCCAATTAGTTCAGGAGTTATCAGCGTTTAAACGTTTCCCAAACTTTTGAAATCGACTTTTTTGGAAAATTATAAGTCCTAAATGAGAAGAGATAAAAATCTAAAAATTGGTGTGGATATTCCTTTCATGCGGTACAATTTTATCAAAAAAGTCAGGAAAACAAAAATTGGTCGGGGTCACGGGCTAGCTGTAATCGCGTGAAATATCACATATGTACGCATGACAATATACAGATGTACATAAATAAATATGAAGGCGAATCCAGGATTCCATTAAAATATCTAATATAATATTTCATCATTCAACGGTGTATATTTAGTGTCATAGTAACTCGCTAAAATGTTACAACCCGTAATGAATCTGCATAAGTTTGGGGCCCAAAGAACAGGCCGATTTTAACTAAATATTTTCTGATGTCAGTATTGGAATGGCAATGTCGGGATTTTATACTCAATTAATAGATAGTCCTGCCAAAAATAATTTTTATTTGAAAGATGTTGATACACGATGAAGTTATTACTATTGAAACAAAGTGCCTGAGGTTGTTGTATGGCTAAGGGGTGGCGGTGGTTCTGGTAACTAGGGTTGTCTGAAATGACAAATATTCCTTTAGTATAACAATAAAACTTTCCTATGACCTGATACTTTTTTGCTTTCCGAAAAATTATGAAAATACTAAGCCGTAGAAAAAAAACATTTGATTTTCGATGGAAAAAAAGCAACTTTAATAATTTGATATTAACTAATGAATAAACATATTTATAAAATCATCCGGCCACGCAATAAATAATGTTCTAACTTCTAAACTATATTTGTCTGAGTTCGAACTGAACCGAACGGATAAATTTGGAGATCAGATTTACACCGTTTCATAAAACATAGTTTCGAGAAAAACGCAATATACAACAGGGTGGATACATTGCAGCTCGATACAGGCGAACCGACCTTTCACAAAAATTGTCAGGATTCAATAAATGTTTTGAATTTTTATAAAACGTTTGTTCCAAACTGAAGCTAATAACCTAGGCTACAATACGATTGAATTAAAATCATATTTCCAACATTGGTAGTTTAATCCATTTTCACCGAAAGATATATATATAATTAATGTGAGATTCTGCATCTCCTTTGTCACTCAATCACGTCCGAACGACGCAACGGATCCGGGTGAAATTTCGCGCGCAGCCGGAGTACCGCATGAACTTCTTTTCATCTCAATCGATCGGTTTATTTCAAGCCCCGTATTCACACTTCTCGAAGCGTGCGAAGCCGCGGCTAATGTGCCTATGTATCTTTAGCCTCTCGAATATAGAATCCAGTAATTCGCGCGGAAATTGGAGACATTTTCGCTACGTGACACGCAAGGAATTCGTGAATCCGACGGAAAAGCGAGTGAGCAATTTCACGTTGAGAGATATCCGTTCGAGCGACGGCGGCGAGCTGAGATGTTAATTGTCGCCAGAAAAACGCTTATATACGACACGTATACCTAATCATACATCCGTTATTGACCGATAAGACAAGGCGTGGGGCAAGCGGCATGGAGAAGGAAGGGAGAGAGAAAGCGGAAGAGATGATATTCATATCGTAGTCTAGAGCAGCTGCTCGCTAAGATTACCGTGCACATCGGGATACAAAGTGCATAGGCACTGGAGTGTTAAACATAAATGCAATAACAGTAAACCTAACTGTAAGCGTCTACGAATCGTTAATTACATAAACTATAAAATAATAACAATACTAATATTAACAAAAATAATACTAATAGTAAGTGCAAACTGAGGACGTGCGTTGCAATGAGCAATAAAACGTATTATGATAATAAAAAAAAAAAAAAAAATTTCAGGTATAAAGTTCAGATTCGTATGCCCTTTAATTACAATCCCTTGTTTAAAAGTCCGAAATCCCAATTTTACTTTTTTTATGCCTTTTGCGTATAAATAAATAAAGAGATAAAATAAATTATCCACCTCTTTGCTGAATTGAAAAATGAATAATGTAAAAATTGAGAAAAAGATAGAAAAAAAGTCTCCACACGGGGAGTCGAACCAACGACCATCGAATTACTTGCCCTACCGTTACCGCTACGCCAACCGCTGCTTGGCAACATGCTAACATAAATGGCGTTAGACGGTGCGAGAGCCGCGTCAACATTTTTATTTTCTCAATGCTTGGCCATCTGGAGTTCCCACTTCGGGTACTTTCATTTCTAGCCAAGCTCTGCATGTCCTATAAATTTGAGCGAAATCGGTGATGGGGAGTAGGGAATGCCCCCTTGTAAGATCGAGTATAAACGCCGAGGGTCGGTAAATGTTTCGTAGTGTAAACTGAGCAAGTGCGTTGCCGGAAACAATAAAATATATTCTCAAAGTAAATCAGACATTCAAAGCTAACTTCGAATCAATAATTCAAGCTAACTTCGAATCTTCCTACAGAAGCCTTTGGTTATAGAGTTCATCCAGCATTCTCTGGCTTGAGGAGTTTCGGGAGCGTTCTTTGAGTGCGAGAGTGGGGACGAAAATACAATGAGTTTTCGGCAGGATGCCGACCTCGGCAATACTACGATTTCCGTGGCACCACGTTTTGGTGGTGAATTTTGGATTATATTAAGTCAAAACAAACACAATATGAAGAGAGGTAAAAGTTGATATTTCGATTATTTTGTGTTGAAGTTAGATTTTTCCGTTAGTTATTAAAAATGACAATTTCTTCAACTTTGGAAATGTTGTCTTTGCTTATTGCGAAGATACCTTCATTTGATCACTAATAATGAAAATGAGGACACTATTAGGACTTCCGTAGCGCCAAAATATGCAAGTGGATTTCGATAGTTTGTTTTTACGAGGAAAAAGATTCTGCTGGTTTTACATCGAAATCTAGATCAGTTTTCGAGATATTCCTGGTATGCCTCGCTATCAATCAGCTCCCAAGGATTTTTGGATTTTTTCATTTCTCTAGACTTTTGTCCCAGATGGGCAGCATACTGGTGTGGGCGTGAGGCACCTCTGATGTGCGTGGAATATTGGTGTGGGCGCGAAGCACCTCGGATGGAATCACTACGGGGAAATCGATCGGACGTCGCGAGTCATGTGGATATGGTCGTAAAAAATTCTATCGAAATCCATTTTCATATTTTGGTGCCATCGTGATCATGGCTCGATTTTCAATACTAGTGATCAAATAAACGTATCTTCGCAATAACCAAAGACAACATTTTCAAATTCGATGAAATCGTTATTGTTAATAACTAACGAAACAATCTAATTTCAACGCAAAATAAGTGAAATATAAACTTTCACCACTCTTGAACTTATGTTTGTTTTGACTTGACATAACCCAAAATTCACCATCAAAACGTGGCGCCACGAAAATCGTTGTCTCTCCCCCATCTCTTGCAAATAAAATTTCATGTAAAAAGTAATTATTATTGGGCAGTTTGCAATTCCTAATATTCTTAAAAAATATTCCTAAGCCGAGAAATGATGTTAGCAGTTATATATTTTGCAATTAAATATAAATACATTTAAGTTTTATTCAAGAAAGAATAACCGAAGCACTTGACAACGGCGACAGTTTCTGCCATTGGCACGACTGACTATCACTGAGGCATCGTCGGCCGTAATACTATGTACGTTTTAAACACCATTATGGATTTTGAACTATCCGCTAAATAGTTGATAATTTACCGCGAGTGGTTTACTCGACAGAATCGCGGCATTGCCTCATTTAATCTACAAAATCCATTACTGTCAGAAAACATACCTCTCGACCTCAAAATTCATATATTTTTTCGAGTATTATTAATAAACGAAGTCGAGGGAGAGAGAGAGAGAGAGAGAGAGATATCTCTACATTTTTTGACACGACAATCCTAACACTATAAGCACGGTTTTCTTAGTTTTCTATTTAAATCTCAATATGATCTTAGTCCCAACAGGGCTGTAACTAGGATCTACGGGCTGTCATGTTTATTAAAAAATGCATAAAGGTTCAACTTGAACATTACAAACCTCCCAAACTATGTTGTGTAACTGGGAGATATTTAGACTTTTTTAGACTGATTTTTCGAAATAATAGTTGGATATAAGAAAAACGGTACTCCTCAGTGACGATTCGAAGAAAGAGCGCGAGAGGGTGCTCGTTTACGAACGCGTTGTGAATATTCATCAAGCCGGAATTTGAATAAACGGAGCAATAGAGATAAATGTGAAAGGCGTTGCGACGCAAAAATTAAAGACTCGCCCACATATTGCTCGCATGTAAAATGTCTTCTCTTCCTGTCCTCCGTCGCGCTTCCGTTCTCTCGCTCCTGCGAAAGCGTGCGCATTTTATCAGATAACGAATGAAACTTTCGCGTCCTTGCATCTCGCGGAGGGGGGGGGGGGAGTAGGGGCTGACGAGGGCATCGATTTTGAGAAAGAATCCCGTGTTTTTCTTCTCATAATCTACCTCTCTTGACATTTCTCGTTGTGTTCCTTTTTTTCCTTTCGCATATCGTTTCTCTCCGTTCGGGCGCTCTGGAGCGAGCCGGGTGCGCGAGCCAGGTCTTTGGCGCGTTATTTGCTGGCCTCGCCGCGCACGGAAGAAAACGCGCCGCGATATTCAGCTGGCGACATTTCAGACACATTGTCATACGCTTGTCATCGCTCTACGTGTTCGCGTCTAAATATACCTGTATTATGTGTACCACGTATACAGGCATAAGTACAAATGTATGTATCCCACGGGGATGCCTGGATTACGGCCTTCGCAAGAGCGACTTTTTAGCATGTATATTTGCGCACAAACACTCGTTCGGAACGAGTTCTCTTTTGTTTCTTTTTGTTTGTTTTTGGTTCATCTCAATTGATATATGATCGTTCATGTCTATCGCATACAGGGTGACCCACAACTGAGGCACCGAGCAAAGGGCTTTTTCTTAAGGGAGACTACCAGTCTGAAGGCCAAAAAATAGTGGCGTGAAAGTATCTTCGAGTATCTTTTTTTTCATAAGATTATGTAAGAAAATCGCTGCGCTGAAGCTGGATGAAGGGATGCACTTTTGTCCGATAGTGTCCTGCGGCCGCCAAGAGTTCTCCTCAAATTTTTCAACTTCTAACGAAAATCCAAAATAATGCGAGTTTCAGATGAAACATGCCTTTGAAGTACGCAGAGCAATCGAAAAATATCATTTTTCAACAAAACGGTGGATATTTAAAGTAAAAAAAAAATGGTCAGCAAAAAAATCGCCGAAAAGTTTTTTTTTAAATAAGTTTTCAACGCATCAAAAATCCCCTATATGCTTCGATGTGAGATGTTCTTATGAGGATCGAGAGAAAAATGTCAAGTCGATCGGTGAAGAATTGACAATATATTGTTGCCGACCGCAGGACACTATCAGACATAGTTGGGGATCGCTCCATCCAACTTAAGTGCCGCAGTTTTGTTATGAAATCTTGTTAAAATGTTTGTAAATGCAGTTAAAGATATCTAGAATAAAGGTCACTGCCAAATTTTCATTCTATCAAGTATTCATGAAAAAATATTGAAATTCACCTTTTTCCGTGTCTTTACGGTCCTTTACTGTCTTTTGGTGACTTATTCGATAGAACACTTTTCGCCCATTGTGGATATCATAGAGCATTCGTATAAGGCTCGTGATTCGTACTCGTGTGTGTGGGTGTGTATACATATATTTCCCCGAAAATGGTAGGTACGTCACAAATACGGTACGCTTCCTTACGGTGGTATATCCGGTGTTACACACACTATCGTTCGGTCAATCGATTATTCAACCTCAACTAAAGATAAACTAAAAAGATGAATTTGAATATTGGAACGAGCTCGAGGAAAACAGAAAAATATTTAAAAATAACATTTCCAATATTCAGTACGGAGTACACCACACAGGTACGCGGGGGGTGCAGCGCACATATTCGCGATGCGTGGATGAGGTAAACGCTACGAGGAGAGATTCGCGTTTGGCAACGGGGCTTTGGAGAATAAATACAATAAATCCATGTACACGTATATCGTTTATCCTCCGCGAGGGGGGAAGGGCAGGGGATCATCGCGTTTACACGAGAGTGCATTTGCTGCACCGAGACTCGGTGGTGCTCCGAAGAGCCGCGGGAGGTCGTTACGACGAGAATCGCCGCGCATGCCACGCGAGAGAAACCATTGAATTTAAATTATCCCACGCGGTTTATCTTTGCTATCGCGCCCTCTCGCGATACGCGACATACCTCCTCTATACATGTTTGTACGGCACACACACACACACACACACACACACACACACACACACACACACACACACACACACACACACACACACACACACACACACACACACACACACACACACACACACACACACACACACACACACACAACACACACGCACACGCGCATTATAGTAGTTGATGCTTTTGGATACTGAAGTGTAAACAGCTATTATATTTATCGTATTGGAGATGTTTACTTTTGAACCCAACAAACATTATGGGTGGAAGTAGAACTGCGTTATTCATAATGTTTTAAAGAAACGTGCAGCTGAAAACCATTGTTTGCTTGTAGATGCTTATAAAAAACATGCTCTATCGGTAAGCATATGCAAAAAGTGATTTCAACGATTTGGAAAGTATAATTTTGATTTAGATGATAAGCTGAAAAATTTGAAAACGCACTATTGAAACCATTACTGGAGGAAGAGGCGCGTGACAAACGGTAAAACAGTTGGCAACAGTATAAAATGTGACCAAAAAATGCACTTCCTTACGCCCGAATACCATGGGAATGGTATAATATATATATGTATGTATATATGTGTGCGTATGTGTGTGTGTGTGTGTGTGTATATATATATATATATATATATATATATATATATATATATATATATATATATATATATATATATATATGTATGTATGTATGTATGTATATAAAATTCCTCTCTCTCCACCCTCTCTACCCCCACAACCCTTCGATACGTGTGTTGCAATAAAGAGAGACCATTAGTTCATTAGTTCAAGTTTAATTTGAATAAATAAATATATTTAAAATGAATAATTCCGATAATGGAATGCAATAGGAAAAATTTGATTTCACGAAAAATCTAGTTAATTCAAATAAAAAATAAATAAATAGACGCGATTAGTTAATATTAATAGAATCGTTGTAACAGTGTAGGATGGTTCATAAAAATCGGCAGAGTATCACGTATGAGCTCGTTCGAGAATCGGCCAACAATGAGAGCGTTGATTTGGTAGTATATTTGCTAAGAGTAATTTCCAATGGACTCGTAAAAAGTATTTATCTCGTCTCTCAATGACTTCGACGCGAAACAATGAATCGTTAATATACGAATTGCGGTTCGATTATGCGTTACTCAGCCGAACATTGGCCTCGTATCGGCGAACCAACGTTGGCGAGTCTATACTTCACCAAACATCGGCCTCGTATCGACAAGCCAATCATTAGCGAGTCTATATATTTGGTCGAACATTGGTTTCGTATCGGCACACTAATGTTCGCTAGTCAATATTCAGCCTCGCATTGGCGTACAATTGGGTAATCGATTATCGCCCCGCGAACATTGGTCCAAGTATTGGCCGTTACGGTTCGATTGGCGAAACCTACATCGGGTACAATCACGCATTGCACTATTCGGGTACTTCATAAAAAAAGGCTCGTCGCCACTGATCTGTTATTCGAGGGAATGATTTTTTTTTCCCTCGTTGCTGGTGTATATCAAGCGCACGGACAACTTTTGCATCCTGTTGCACATTGAGCGAGTAAGGTAGAGCCCGGTATTCTCGTCTGCCCGGAGTACACGTATACGAGCCTGCGTATGTACCCCGAGGCCCCGGCCTGATTCACGAGTTGGCGATGCGCCAGAAAATGCTTTCCCACATTTCTACCGAAAGGAGACACTCGGCCCATCTACGATTGAAAAAAAAAAGTTACTTGGTCCGAGCATTATCGACGTCGTACTTCTTGTGACTGTAACTCGGTTTTTTCCCCATTTTTTGTAGTGCCCATTTTTTAGCCCATCTAGGCTACGAAAGATTGTGCGAATGTTTTCGAGGATCTTTATTGATCTGAAAAGTAAATCGCCAGAAAAAAATTGTCGATAATAATTCAAAACATTTTATAAAAAATGAAAAAGAATTTTTTATTCTTCCGCGTTTGGTGTTGCTGGTCTGTCTCATCATTACGTATCTACACGGAAATGAAGCTCCTTTGGCCCCTCTCCCCTACCCGCTGGGATTCTTTCGCGACGAAAAACGACGGCAATTCCGGACGGCTATGAAGCACGAAAGAGCGCGATGAAAAACGGGGGCCCGCTCATCGGCGGGGAGACTCGCGCGGAAGCGTCGACTACAAATGCCGAAGTGCCAGACCATACTTGTAGCAGCTGATGGACGACAAAGAGGAGGAGGCCCGGAAAGCCAATGCGCGGAAACGAGATGCAACGAGACAAGCACAGGAGAAGCGGAAACAGGGATTGAGGAGGAGCGAGAAGGTGTGTGTGAGAGAGAGAGAGAGAGTCACAGAGAATTTCCATGATGGGAATGGATTGATCAAGAGGCTGAGGTGGACAGGAGGCAAAGCACCGTTTACAGGCGGATGAGAGTGATATGCAAATGATTTTCACATCCGCCATTCATGTGTATCGATCTCCGTCTACTTTGTCCGGTCCGTTGACTTGTTGATTTCACACTCTCGTATACATATATATTCTACACTAAATATATATGAACAGCCTTGGCCAAAAGTATTAGGCACCCTGTAAATTTTCTGTCTGGACAAAACATGGAATATCTTGGCGTAAAAAATCATAACCCAATTTACTAAATAGGTATTGAAGTGGAGACAGCCAGGTTTATTTTTCTTTATTAATTTTATCATTGCGATTTTTTTTGTTCCCGGTATGTCGTCTCAAAAATGCCGGTTTTTCACGATTTTAGCACTTTGCAAAATCGCCCGCTAAACTTTGAAAACTAGTCATTTCACCATTTAGTGATACGATATTTGGGAAGGACACGGTTAGGTTTAGTTTCGTTAAAAAAAAAAAATGCGATTTTTTTCCCAGAGTTATTTAGTTTTTTCTTGCAGAAACGGCAGGTTTCCGAAAAGTCGGCATCGGGCGGCGTAACGTGAAAACTATAAGGTTGAGAATATTCAGTCTAAAGAGTAAAAAGTTGTATTTTGTTATTTTGGAGGCACTACATTTTTTTTTCAAAAATTTCTTTGTTTCGCTATTTTTGGTTGGCAGTCGACGATTTGTCTCGTTAATTTACTGCTATTACTTTGAAACAAAGATGTTTTAATGAGAGAATAAATACCTAATTGAATTTGAACGTCGTTCGAATCTTTAAATTGCAGATTGCATTGCACATCGCGAACATTTCACCATGCAACTTCGATATTTCTACTTGGAACTTTCCTTCTTTGTGAAAGATGAATTTTTACACGGTTTTCGTATAAAAGCTCACTACTTTTCGGCATTTTCGAGAACAAGGAATCGCGCTGAACTAATGAAAATGCAGACAACAGTTTCTTCGCTCTAAGAATAGCAAATGAAGACTGGTCATCGTTTTTGTCGAAATCCCAAAACCGCACACGTTCAGCGTTTTACGATCCAGATGTTTTGCAATCCACCGAAAGAGGTTTTCTATTGCTTAATTTTATATCTAATGATGTTGTCTTAGCTTCATTTTAGAGCAATTGTAAGTTTTATGTACCTTTAAGGTTTTAAGGCTGTATATACTTTTTCTCCTCTTGATATTGTCATTAAAACATCTCTGTTTCAAAGTAACGGCAATAAATTAACGAGACAAATCACCAAAAATAGCGAAGCAAAGAAAATTTTGGAATAAATCTTTAAAAAACGTTGTCACTCCAAAATGACAAAATACAACTTTTGACTTCTTAGACTAAATATCCCAAACCTTATAGTTTTCAAGTTACGCCGCACGATGCCGGCTTTTCGGAAATCTGCCGTTTTTTTCATGAAAAAACGAAATAACTTTGCGCCAAAATTCGCAAAATTTGTTTAAAAAACGAAACTACAGCTAACGGCGTCCTTTTCCAAGATCATATCACTAAATCGTAAGATTAGTATTTTGCAAAGTCCAGCACGCGATTTTGCAAAGTACGAAAATCGTGAAAAACGGGCATTTAAATATACGTAATATACGTAAATTTGAATATACGCAAATATACAAAATAACTTACCGGGTACAAAAAAAATCGCAAAAATCGAAAAGCGAAATGGAGCCTGGCTTTGTCCACTTCAAAACCCCGTTTGGTAAATTCGTTTACGTTTTTTGTTGCCGAGATATTAGTTTCTTGTCCGGATCGAAACCTTACAGGGTACCTACTACTTTTGGCTAAGGCTGTTCGTGCGTGTGTGTGTGTGTGTGTGTGTGTGTGTGTGTGTTTTGAATGTTTTGACGCACGATATAATTTACAAGAGTTCCCAGTGTCTATTGTACTTTGAAAATGTGGATTCCGATTACTTTGGATAACAAAAAGAAAAATAGGTAACAAAAAGTGTGACGATAGTCTTTAAAGGGCTGTGACTTTTGGGAACTCTAATAGCGACGTCACCGGGGAAATGAAAGAAGAAGCTGTTGTAGAACCGTAATTCGATCAGTGTTAGTGTGTGGAAAATGCAATAAGCCAAAAAAGAGCTTGAAAGCCCAATGAATAATTAACGCCCTTTTTTGTGGCGTGTCATCGAAAAGGAGCCGTGCGGCCACCTCTCTCTCTCTCTCTCTCTCTCTCTCTCTCCTTCTCTACTCACTCTCTCTACACGTACGTATGTGTGTGTGTGTGGGTGCGTCTATATATACAAACTCGAATAAAACGACACGGCTAAAGACAAAAGTGGAGACAAGACTGACACACGACCGAGACCGCTTTACGAGCTTGCAGGTCCGACTTAATTGGAACACGAACTTCACGAAGAGTCGAGTGTGGCGCGAACACGCCTCTCACAGCCTGGTGGAGAAGCAGCCCGGTTATATGGCCCTTTGCGAAACGGCTACGGCATTTTTATTTCCTTTCCGCTTTGTTCGTTCGAGCTCTAATTCTTTATCTTAATTCTCAATAAAAGTACCATCTTTATTCGCGGAGAGTACGGTCGTACGTAGCCTGATTTTATCCGTTTTATATAGTACACTATATAAAAGATTTATCGAAACCAACTAAATGTATTTGATCCATTTTTTAAATCAAAGTTAACTAAAATTTGTGTAAAATCAATGTTTATTCCTATTTGATTCTACTATTCCAAAGATTTATTGTAAATATATTTTTTTTTTCCCGAGTTTCAACGTATAACCTGCCGGGTTGTTACGTATTACCTGTTCCCAAGCCTTTCGTATCATTCTTCACTCGCACTTTGCCAATTGAACCTAACTTCCGTTGCGTCCGTTGCATACACCAGTGCCTTTTTATTTCAAATCGATTTATTCATTGATATCAAGGTCTCTCTAACACCCTTTAGTAATAATAGATGTATACGCTTCCAATAGTTTTCTTGCTTGGTATTAATTACACAAAAAAATATTTAGTCGTATAGGATAAATGTCCTAGGAGCCTCGTGGGAAAAGCGAAGATGTAACGATACCACTCTTGGACTCGTACATATGCACAAAGAAATATGTATGTATGGTCAAGTACAGCCGCCCGTTAATTTTATTGAACACTTTTCACGGTTAATCGATTTTACGTGTGCACGTACATGCGTCCTTGGATCGCAATGCTCCGTATCCGAACAGCCTCGTAAATGAACTCGCCGAGTACATCAGCACACACACACACACACACACATGGTGTTGAAGTTTGCATCGTTGGAACACAACGATAGTTCCGTTTTACAATTCATTTTCCATATTCTTATTATTATAAGCGATCTTTTTTCATAGATTTATAATGAAGATCGCTAAATAAATATCTTAAAAAATGGTTGAACGACTTTTGTAGTCGAAATCGGCCGAAAGAAATTAAATGCGTTGCAGTCCAACGATGCAAACTTCAGCATCGTCACACACACATACACACACACGGTTGTTGTGGGTATTGTTGTGTATGGGGATAATAGAATACTATGAGGACGGTCCTCGAAGTGTGTATGCGTATATATATATATATATATATATATATATATATATATATATATATATATATATATATATATATATATATATATATATATATATATATATATTAGGGTATGCGGAAAAAAATCGATATATTTTTTTTCGGTTGCATCCACCAAACACAGGTGAATTAAGGTAAAAAAAAGAATCCTCGAAGGAGAGCTCAAAAAAAAATTATTTCGAACGGCGCATTGCATTTGAATACTTTCCATAAGAATAACACAGGAAAATATTGGCACTTCTGAACGTCGTAGTAAAACTCTTCAGAAAAAAATCTTACAAAAATGTCATTAAGATATTCTGATAGAGAATTGAATTCCCTACAAAAAAAGTTCCTACGAACAATTAGCTTAGAACTACCGTTCAAGTGGTATCGCTGTCTGAAATTAATTTTTTTATTTAAGCGGCGTACGCGCCCTAGCACACGCTGCCACCTGGCGGCAGCATGCGGTAGCTCGTTGTGCAAAATGACAAGCTTCATGCTAGCGCCACGAACGGGAAACCGCGACATTTTTCCTCCAAATCAAAATCTGTCACTGCTACAAAATTTCATTCGTTATTGCGAAGTGAATCCTGTAGTAGGGAAGGCTGCCTCGAAAAAATTAGCTAGTCACTTGTGGTACTTTAACGAGAAAATTGTTGCTTTGTCGTTTTTTGACAATGCTGTGCCGATAAGTGTGAAGGCAAAAATGGTCACAAGCTCTGCAATCTCGAGAAAAATCCAAAAATCCTTCCGAGCGAGTAATTGTTTCAAAAAATTGATTGGGAAATGGTGTTGAAAGAAGACATAAGCGATTTCGTTACTCAAGAATCCTTATCTCTTTTCCAGCTATTAAATGTACCTCATGATTTTATTGAGAGTAAATATTGAATTATGGCCGGAAAATACCACTTATTTGAGTTACTTAAATTTTTTTGAAATCCAAAAGCCGTTAATAAGGTAGCCGAACATGGTTTCACTTTGATAGAAGCATATAACGGTTCATTAACAAAAAACGACGAGCAGCTACAATATTTATTGGGCGTAGTGCAAAGTCATCGACACAAATACCCTAATTGCAACAAACAGACTCTTGAAAAAAGGAACGGTGATTATCAAGCATTATAATGTAAAAACAAATCCTTTTATCTTATTAAACCAAATTAATTCAATAAAACTTTTCGAAACACGATCAATGATGGACGTCGTTTCTTTTATATTTCTTGTTGTACTTGATTCTTTTTTGTATCAGAGAATTATTTTGAGAACGATTCCATGCAAATTGTATGTTAGAGCAGAACATTCTCTACAAAAAAAAACCCATAAAGTTTTTTCGTAAAGCGAAAATTCGATTTTTACAGCCTTCTGAATTATTATTTTTCTATCAATTCAATTTCAGACGGCGATTCCACTTGAACGGTTGTTCTGAGCTAATTTTTCGTAAAAACTTTTTTGTTGGAAATTCAATTCTCCATGAGAATATGTTAATGACATCTTTGTGTGATTTTGTCCTGACGAGTTGCACTACCACATTCAGAAATCCCAATATTTTCCTGGGTTATTCTTATGGAAAATATTCAAATTCAATGCGCCATTCGAAATAATTTTGTTTTGAACTCTCCTTCGAGCATTCTTCATTTTTTACCTTAATTCACCTTTTTTTGGTGGATGCAACAGAAAAAAAAGTATCGATTTTTTTCCGCACACCCTAATATATATATATATATATATATATATATATATATATATATATATATATATATTGTATGTATGTGAGAGCACACGTTGAGCTCGACCGCCGCGAAGAGTAATCATCGAAAGATAAAGCGCAAGGTGAATGCGAAACTGCATCGCCAGTTTTTCGCCCCTCTCGCTCCCCTGCCCTTCCTTGCCCCTCTGTCGCCGTCTCTCGTGCTTGGCAGAGCAGGATGGAAAGATCGTGCGACCGTCACGAGGTTGCCTCAGCACACTGGTGCACCGGCAGGAATAAGCGAAAGCTGCATCATATCGTGTGTGCGTGCGAGCGCGCGCGCGCGCGCGCGCGTGTGTGTGTGTGTACTGGATATAGGCAGTGCAGTAGTGTTGGGAGCAACCGTGAAACAAGCGAGTAGAGGACGGACGGAGATTCCATTAGCGCGGGTTCCTCGCGCGTCGTCGGTCCCTCCATTTTCATTGGATAAGTTACGAAGCTCTATCGCGCTTGACTTTTCCACGAGATCTTACCTTATCGCTCCCTTTCTCTTACTTCCGGCGCCGTTCTCGGATGTTTCCTGCTTTGTGCGGTGTCAAAAGAAGAAAAAGTTTCGGTCGATTTTGGACACTTTTTTGTCGGCCGCGTATCTACGTGCTCGAGAAAAATAAGCATTTAGTGGTGAAAATGTATTGTGTGAGTGTGTTTATGTACAGGGTGGCGTGAAAAGTAACGTTGGAAAGGAAAAAAACGACATGCCTTGTACTGATACCTATCCGAAACACCCCCATGATTTACGATCTTTTTAATGACGTTGGAATTTGCAACGAAAATGTGGTTTTTTTATTCCCTAATATCCTTCGGCATCATATTCGAGCTACGAAAATCACGCAAACATTTCTTACGATTCTTATTTGCTGATCTACAACAAATATGCAAAGTATGATTTTGGATAATAATAAAAATAAGAAAACAAACTTCAACCCCATTCTTTTTTACTTTCCGAGAACAAAGCAATTGAATTTTTTTGTCGAGTTTTCCTGTAGCGTAATTTCTTATTCATTTTTCGCCTTTATGTATGGGTTTTTTCATAGAAGTTTTTAAAGCATTTGGTTATCATTTAGACTAGTATAGTAAGTATTTTTTTATCATCTGAACTTTGGTGACTGATCCGCTCTAACCTATTTTTTATCTTTTGATCAAAACCTAAGCTATGTGAGTGTCCAGTTGTGCTCTATTTATTGCTTAACAGTGTCCTTCTCAACGATGAGCGAAATAAAAAAACGCGACGAAAGTACACACACAAAGAAGAAATATAAAAAAAACGTTTTTTTCTCGGAAAAATTAAAATATCGGAGAACATACATGTGGGTGGATTCGGATATATGGTGGTACGAGGCATCTAGATTTTCCTTCTGAATGTCACTTTTCGGGCCACCTTGTATCTATAGATAATCAAGTAGGGGACTGCGAGTTTGTTTCGGACGCCGCATCCTGATGTTGTTTCTCTTATCTTCTCTGTATGCTTTCTATAGAGCTGTACGAAACATGTCTACCTTCTTGCAATGTGCACAACTGTGTTGGAATACGTTATCGTTGGGATACTTATACTTTATTTATTCATTTATTTATTTCAGCGTACGGCATCATTTGCCTCCAAAGTTTCCCTTATATCCGTCGTATCTGTTGCTTCTATACAATAAAAATACTCAAATTCCACCTTGATCTATGTCCACACAGATTTCTCCTTTGGCATTCTCCTTTTCTGTTCGTTCGCTTGTCAATATCGATTCTATCCGGATCATCCTGTAATGTTGCCCCGTTCCTTTGCTTGCCCTATTTTTTCCCCTTATCCTTCGACAAGCTTCCAGGCATTCGCATATCTCTTCCAGCACCTTTTCTCTTAGTAGTTTGTTTGTAAAACCATATGCTAGATTTTTATCCTGTTCCTCCGCCTCTCTAATTATCCACTTCCTCCCACCACTTTTTGTTCATTGCATTTCGAGCCACTTAACATCTCCATATGTGCTTTCGTCTTCTCTTGCATAGATTTCACAGGTCCAGTTTGGGTAGCCCTATTTCCTTCATGTCTCCTCTTCTGCCGTCTTCGTGCAGTACGAAGTCTCTCGTTCGTCTCTCCCTCTCTCTTCTCTCTCTCTCTCTCTCTCTCTCTCTCTCTCTCTCTCTCTCTCTCTCTCTCTCTCACACACACACACATACACACACAAACACACACACACACACTCTTTCTACTTCTATTTTTACATCTTTATATATTTCGCGCAACAAGGACTGATCTATTTTCACCCAGTCTTCCTGCATACCTAGTTCTCCTTTCCTTTCTTCTCCTCCTCCGAGTAATTTTACTATCGCTCTAACCCCCCCCCCCCCCCCGCCCTTTTCTTACAAATTCTACGATTCTGCCCTCTCCAAATTCCATCATTGCTTCCTCCACTTCCCTACCCCATTTTGATGAATTTCCGTTTCCGCTCCCCCGGATCTCTTCGTTCAGGCAAATTTTCGGCGATCTTTGCTCCTCCATTCGCCTCCTCGCTTCGATTCCGATACTCCACTTTCCCGCTTCTATCTTCAACAAATAATAGGGGGTATTGATCATTCAACATGTACATATAAATGTACGCTTACGCCGATCTGTGTGTGTGTGTGCGTGTGTGCGTGTGCGTGTGTGTGTGATCAATACGTCCTACCTTTATTTATATGTTTATAGATATACGTCATTATAACTATAAAATCCGATACAAAGTGGTACTCATCTGGAATACATTATTGGACATAAATGAAAGTTCAAAACCATCTCAGCAGAATTGAGACTCAATAAATTTCGTTTTCGACAGAAATCCTTTGCGCGAAGTTCAATCCATTTAAAAGATTTCCCATGATACCATCCCGAAATGGTGCAAAAACTGTACAAACATTTATATAGAACCGCGGAAAAGTTCGGATTTGAAGTTCTATTTTATCGCTCGCAAATGATACCCGTTTGGAGAGGGCAATCGTCGTGCGGCTGATATCGTTTCTCAGACACTGTTGCGGAGTTCGCGGCTCGGTGGAATTAACAGTAACACACCAATACACGGGCGCGCGCGCACACACACACACACACACGCACACACACACAAATATATATATTCACATAATGACGTTAAGGAAGTTTCACAGACTGAAGTCAGCGACGTTCAACTCGTTATCCAGGTATTCCAAGCGTGTGGACTGATTTAGCTATTTTCGTTGGGAAAACGCGCGCGTTGTGTAGTGGCGAGCCGAGGAAGGTCAGGGACGCCTGCCTCGAATCTCGGCATAAGAGATTTTCGGCTCGGCGAAAACATTGCACGGGCCCCACGCGGTAAGGCAAGAGGAGAGGAAATATCGCGGTCGCTTTTCCTCTTGGGTCTGGAAAACGTATTCGCTTCTATATCTACACGTTTACTGTGTGGGAGTTATACGTACGGACGTTGATGTGTGCAGACACACGTATACCGTGCGTGACATCAACTTTACACGACTTGCGAGCCTCTCAGCATTTTCCATTTTGTCCAGTAACATTGAGGCTGTATCGTCATGTGTTGATTTGTAATCTCGAGGATTCCTTGTGTCGAGAGGTCCGTCCACAGAATCGCAGACGTCATCGAGTTTTCTTTTGTAAAATGGGGAATAATTTTCAACGTGGAAGGTCAGAAGGAGACTAAAGAAGACCAGAATTTTCTACTCTCAATGTTGCGGGGTCAAAAGGCAAAGCAGCATTTTTTACGAGGAAAAGGTTCGTCCTGATGAAAATAGAAACGTCACGAAAGTTTTGCGCGTCTGGAAAAGATCTGGGAAATAAATGTTCGCGTGAGACAGTGCGTGATTTTTGTGTACTTTTCGTATTCAACTGATTTTATTTCCACAATGTTCATAATTTGTTTTGGACTCATGATAAGAATTATAAGACGAAGACACGCTTCCAAGTCTGCCTGCGTCGATGTGGTATCGTTCTGAGCTCTGAAGCCACAGTCACTGAATCGGGATGTTGATTTTCGCTTCAACTATCCGCTGTGGCAACATTCTACGTAACCGGAAGTAACACTTGGCGCAAACCGGTTTCACGTACACGCCTCGAGTAGCATCGAGCCGTCGAAGAAGAACGCACGGCAGAAGGAGCGAAAGAGAGAGTTTGGAAAGAGAGCGCGCTCGATACCTAGTCAGGAAGGCAGTTCATTATCCTCGCAGGACTGCACTGTTTTCCGGTTGTACCACCTATTTATCCCTTTCCGCTGCATACAACTGCTGGCCGGAGGGACAGAGAGCGTCGGGGTGTGTAAATACCGTTTCAGGTGGTAAACTAGATACTCCGAGTGGGAAAAGCCTCGACAAAAAGGAAATGGAGCGACGGTACAAGATTGGAAGAAAAATAACTCTTCACCACTCTCGTAACATTCTTCTACTTTCGTTTCGTTGAACTTAGTTTTATTTGGGGTATTCGTTGATGACCCTTGAGACGGAACGAGCTTGCATCCTGTCATCTCCAGCACTCCGAGGAAATTATAGAGAGCGAGAGTTAAAGAGAGTCTTTTTCCAAACCCTCCTCTTCCATCTTGCCTCTCATTTGTGAACTACGTGCAAATGTAGCGAGCAACGACGGCCTGCCGATCGACCACGTCAGCTTCTGGAAAACGCCAACGCTCGCGAACCCACGCGCCTTTCCCGGCTAGTCGGTCGACGACGAGCTGTCGTAAAAATAGCGATATCTCGGTCCAATTGTTCTCAACTTTGATTTGACGTATCTAGCCTCGACCAATAGTGCGGCTATGTTTCGACAGAAGTTGATGGCGTCTCGATAAGTCTTGCTCTGGGAATTTCAAGTTCCGCGCACTGCTTGGCCGCCTTTGAGCATTGCGCCAACGACAGGAGGGGGTGGTGACTCTCGGTGGTGAAGATGAAGAGGCTGGTGGGATTAATCATTTATCTCAAGATTTTTAACGAATGAATTAGCAATCCTGAGCTACCCATTCGTTCTGTATATAGTTTAGCGAGATGAACATTTCAATCAGCAGCTACATGTATTCCCGTCGATGAGCTTCTGGTCAGCCATTTCGCTTGTCGAAGGAGATAGAGTCCGCGTTTGGATTCTAGGCGGAGTCATTGCCCAGTAGCATCAAGGAACTTGACTCTCGAGTGTTTAAAGTGACTGCTCGCGGAACAAATGTGCTGAGGACCATTTGGGAAAAAGCTCGAGTATAATGGACTTGAACGTGCTGTGTCGGTTCGCGCGGCGGAAAAGGAGAATCAGTGTTATCGCACTCTTTCTCCCATTTTTCTCATAGCGTGGTGCGCGGTTCTAAACGCTGCAGAGAAACTTGACATGAGCGCGATCCCCGTAAATCTTTTCCCGCCAACGAGTGAAATAGTGCCTCTTCAACAAGCCTCTCTCTTCTTGCTCGTACTGTAATAGTGTTGGATAGTACGATATGCAGCACCTCTCCGGCTGCTCGTGCATACAAGTCCGAGGTGAGCGCGTATCGCGTATCACTGGCCATTACGCGGATGCCCCAACCAGAATGCAAATGAAGCACTGTCTAATCGCAAATAGAGATGGAAAGACGAGACCGAGCTGCGCCAATGGTAACTGGTAAGAGTTTCAAATTCGTGCGGGTTTCCCGCAGTGTGTTATTGAAATACATACGGGGTGGTCAACTTCTACGCTCTTGAATGATTGCTCGGTTGCACCTCATTCTATCTCTCTCTGTTCCTCTTTGTTTCTTCATTCGACGCGAAGCTCCTGTAAATCTTTCTTGTGCTCAACGTGAACACTGTTTATCCATTGCAAGAAGTGTTATATCGGTGTTTGTCGAAGTACGAGTACACGTAGAGCTGCTAGATGGATCGGAACTATCAGCATTGCAGGTCAGCCATGGATAACCTATCGAATGCATCAGTTGGATTCCGTTGTCCCGCTATACGTAGGGTCCGAATACAAATGACCCCGCAGTGGAAAACCGATCGATCATTCGGGGATAAATAAAAACGGTTGGGTGGTTACAGACGGTAAGATACCTTTCACGGCTACCAAAGGATCAGCCTTTCAATGCCGATAGCTTCAGGATCATTAGCTGAAACGTCCTCCAAGGTGGTGAAGACGTTTTTTCAATGATCCAAATGTCCACAAAATTGGGAGTTTTCTCGATCGCTGTTCACGTAACTGTCATCACTTTGTTGTTCGCCGACCACTTGTGATACTCATGACTCCAACTTATGGCATTTTCCTCGAGAATCGTCAGCTGCAGGAAATAACTTTTTATTGCTAGAGTGTCGTTTCTGTGTGTGCGAATGCTGGGAGAGCAAAGAGAGCACCGAGAGAGAACAGTGAGAAAGACAGAGAGGGAGGAGGAAAGAATACAGAGAGTGTAAGACCGGAAGTAGCGGTCGCAGAAAACGTAGCAGCAGGACTATAATACACACGTTGCACGGGCCATCAAAGAGCTGCACGCGGTTCAGTGTTTGCGTCTAGTAGTTGCCTACCTATACAGAAGTCCCGAGGTTATGCCTCGCAGAGGTTCAAACACCGTCTTGAAGGAAGCAAAAAAAAAGAGGAAAAATATGGAAGAACAAAGCGCAGAACACACAATATACGGCGAATAAAGGAAAAACCAGAGACGCAGACGGTAATGGGGTGGGGGGAAATGAGAAAGGATTGTCTCGTCTACAAGAGTGTCCTTACTTTTCACGCACACTGATAAAAACGATTTATTGAAATCAACTAAATGCGTTTGTTTGATCTATCATATTTGAATTAACGACATTTTTCGTAAGAACAATATTTTTTTTTTCAATTTGATTGTCGTATTCTACAGACTTATTTCAAATATATCCATTCATTTAATTAAACATCTATGTAGCCCTTCTGAGTAATCAAAAATGTATACGCTGCTAATAATTCATCATATAAATACGTATATGAAATACTATAAATACACGCATAAACGCGTCTATTTGCGTTAAATAAATTTCATATAATGAACGAAATAAAAATCTTTTACTCGAGTTAGCGTAGTGGAAATTACCCCAACGTTCATTGTTCATCTGTACCAAGATCTTGCAAAACTCGAGGCGAATCTCGTGAAATTGCAAGGGAGTCGCTGTAATTGGCCATTTGCAGCCGCGAACGAAACTTGTGATATAAATAAGCATAACGTTGTTGCACGACTAATGACTCATGAAATTATGTTTCTCTCTGTCCGCGAGCGTTTCGCGAAACGGCGCGTTTTGTTCCCGGCAAAACAAACGGCCAGTGAACTTGATTGTTTCTGCAGGTACAAGTTTCTCTTTTTTCCTCTTAATTTTTTTTATTCTCCGAGATATATGGCGCTCGGCGGAGCGGTGAGAAGCATTGCGAGCTAATCGATCGTTAAGTCGAGGCCGATGCTGCCTGTCGGCAAAGCTTCTTCTCTCTCCCTCCCTCCCTCCCTCTCTTCGGAACGCGATAGTACTTTAATTCGCACGCTCACTCGCACGGTTTCGGGTCTCGAGCCCCATATAACATCAATTTCTCTTGCCCTTCTCTCGCTTTCCCGGGTGTTGGCACAGACCCCGTCTACCACCGTCGTCCCCACCCCTCAACGTCCTCCTGCCGATTAAATCTCGATTGATTGCTCTTATCGACTACCCACGTTTCCGGCAATCTCTCTACCCGCACCAAATCTCGTCCTTCTCATCTTTTACCCCTACCATCTCCTCGTCTAGCAGTATATTTTTAAACGCGTGTGCATGCGTGTATTCACCATGAAAAAAATAGATTACGAATGGTTGTGTCAGGTGTTCCATCGATCAACTCGTACAGTTGCTTTTTACAATAACACACTTATTAAGAAAATATAATCGTACTAAAATCTGTTCGGCTTTATGGTGAAAAAGTTTGGAATGCACCGAAGGTTCTTTGTTTATATTTTTCTTTCCTTGATGTTATCGTACAAAGCCGCTTTCTGTGGATTTTTAATTCAACATCTCTAAATGATGAAGATACAAAATGGTTCGGCGATTTTTGTAAGGAAAATCCTGCTACATTTGTAGCACGAATATTAAAATCGATCCGGCTTAATGGTGTTGAAGTTTGCAACATTGAAATGCAATGAAAGGGCTTTTTGATATTTTTATTTTCTTATTTTGATGATTATAGACAATCTTTTTTGCACATCTACATTGTGGATCTTGAAATGATGATGTTAAAAAATGTTAGTTCGGCGATTTTGTTATTGAAAATCCCACTACACTCATTGTAAAAATATTGATATCTGTTTGACTTTATGGTGTCGAGCTTTGCATCGTTGCAATGCAACGAAAGTTTCTTTTTTACATGTTCATATCTTTATTTTGTGCAACATTTTCTCTGCATATTTACATTAAACATCTCTGAATGATAACGACGATGAAAAAAATTCAGGGATTTTTGTGGGAAAAATCCTGACAAGAAAAATCGAAGCAACTAGAGAAAAAATGAATTCTCACTGCACAACGATGCAAACCTCAATCTCATTCGGCTTTGAGTCTGGAAATGCAATTATCTTTTCATCATTCTGGACGAGGAATCTTATCGTCCTGAATCCGTCGACTTGTCAGTTTCGATATGATCCATTTTTTTTGTTAAGTATCGCTTGATGACTCCGGGGTTGTGCTCGACAAGCGTAAGAATGACAATGAATGCTAAAAATGCCCGCCCAGCAGCAGGTGTCTAATTGCCGGAGAGATAGCACGCATGCGGTAGAAAGAGCTGTATGGAGTTCAGCTATGCACGCCGTGTGTTCCAAGTCGGCGACGAGGCTGTAACGATTTGCGGCCCTCTTCCACGCCAGCAATCAGCGCGGGCAATCCCATCTTCCGGGGTCTTTACGCCTTTATAGATATATGTTTGTATGGCAAGCGACTAGCTGTATAACGACGAGGCAACACACTTCGCCTCTCCAACGTCTCCGAGCACCGCAGCGAGCGCATCGCGCCTCCTTTGCTCGGCAATTTGTTCCGAAGGCTTCTCCAAACGTTATTCAATTATCCGCGGAGTTGACAGAGACGTGGATCATTCTAAAAGAGAATGCGCAAATGTAAAGTGAAAAAGAGAGTGTTGCGTACTGAAACATTGACCGATGGCATGGGCATCAAAAAATCATCGAAGCGTTCAGTGAAAACAGATCGCTGAAAAGTGAAAATACGAGAAGTCTCGGGGCAACCGTTTATAAAATCCAACTGTTTCAAATTACAGCCAAATATTATGAAACAAGACCATCAGCCGGGATCAGGAAGAATATTAATTCGTATGAGGCAGCACGCGCGAATGTGGAACGAACACCTCACTAAACCTGCAATGCTATTATTTATATATATATATATATATATATATATATATATATATATATAAATTGTATTTTTTTAAAGGAACGAATAAAATTGGCGACATTCCGACGAAAGGTTAAACAAGTTGACTAGCTGACTGAGAATGAGAAAGTTGGAGCGATGAAACAAAAAACCGACGATAAGTCAGGGTCACAGCATCGCTGGTTGCTCTCGTCGAATTTAATTTCACTTCCGGACAAGTCTTGACACCCCCAGGTAGGAATTGACGATGAAAAAAGGGCTCGCCAAGCTCTGAAACAAGGTTCACATTTTTTAATTCAGGCTGAGCATCAGCCTGATTTCAGGCCTAGCTGACCCTTTGAATGATAACGCGGTTTCAGGCTCTTGCATACAGGCTTGACGAAAGGCTGGTAGAAAAGCCTGTACTAAGCCTGAAACAACGACACAACAAGGCTCAAAATGAGCCTTAATAAAGACTTCACGAGCATTTATGACCAGGCTTATCCCAAACTCTTCTCGAGGCTGTATGAGGCCTGTTTTTAGTTTTCTATGTTCTACATTGGGGTAAATTAAATAAATTTGCAAAGAATTCATTTTATTTATTATATATATTTATTATTCATTATATTATTTCTTATAAAATATATATAAAAAATACTTTTAAAAACAATACTTTAATTTATTTGCTGTTTATGGGACACGTAATACACAGAGTGTACGCAAACTCCAGAGAGTGAGTATATACGAAATCTGTGTGTGGCGAGAAAAAAAACTTTTTTGTGTACCTCATAAATATCGATAAGAGCATATGTTCAAATGTTCTGAGCTGCCTCCTTCGCTTTCGTTTTTCGTGTCTTCGCACCCGACAAATTTATTGCTAAATTTTTTTTTTCATAAAAGTACAGAAAAAATATTATTTTCAGCTTATTTTATTTTATTACATCCTGAAACGAGCCTGCATCCAGCCTTGTTTTATTAGCCTTAAAATTCACCGGCTGAATAAAGCATGGAATAACCCTGAGTTTAGGCTAAGCAGCCAGTCTTGATTCCAGGCTGCTCCAAACGATGCAATGAAACTTGGCCCAGGTCTGTCTCACTCAGGCTCGGTGAAACAAGGCTCGCACAAGCTTGTTTCCATTGTCAGCCTTTTGATTTCCTACCTGGGCCGACAAAACCGCTCGACTCACCTTTTAATCGATACTTGAGTGCAAATCTTGTATGTATATGTACAAGGAACAAAAGGACGCATCAGTTATGGAAGAGTAACAGTTTGACCCGACCTCGTTAATGGACGCTTCCAGCCCACCATTGATCAGCACTCGCATGAACCACCAAAGTCCAGAACTTTGCGCTCTCGCCTCACTTCCCTTTGTCTCGATGATTTTGGTACCGTAGCCGTTTGATGTTTCCGCTGCGTGATTCTCAAATTACACTCCCTGATTCGAGTCCCCTCTATGCGGAAAGTTCCTGAATTAACCGAAAATCGTTTACGCCGAAGTGGTCCCGCTTTATCGAGCACAATGTACCATTGGCTTTCAGCTTATCAATTTTCACTTCAATCGCCGGTTGGATATCTTTGATTCAATACGGAAACAAGGCAACTCTTCAATTTGGAAACTCTACGGACAGTCTTTGATTAAAGATATCCGATGGAATTTCTATCGAGGAAAGATACTTGAGAGTTTTTTTTCCCAGCGACTTAATCGAGTTCTGCAACGCTTTTGGTGCAGATCTCGGCTGTTTTGGATTACGAGTGAATCGTTGATCGTTCCACAGCTCTATTTAGCCATCCGACATTGTTAACGAGCTTCGCTTCCGGTGACGTTGCCGGTCTTGCCTACGTGTACGAGGGTGCCAATTTAATGGGGCAGGTAGAAAGCTCGTTGATCGTAGATTCGGGCTTGATGAACCGCGTGGCTTGATTTTCACGGGATCTAAGCTCGGTATACGGTGCATGCACACGTAAAATGTACCGTAGTTGGCGGATTCGCCGGTTTGCCGGAGAACCGCGAATAAGAGTTATAGAGGGAAGGGACGCCGCTGCCTCTACGGTGCATTCGCAATATACGTGTGTACATCGCGAAGCACTGCCGGAAGAGGATTTCGCGATAACGCCTGTATAATGGTATTAAGTTGCAACTTACGCTTTTCCACTTGTTGTAAGTTACATTTCTATCGAACATCGTGATTGCGTCTCGTAGATGAATCCGCCGTATCTTGTGCCCCATTTCGCTTAACTAATTTCTATACTTGTAAATCATTTAAATGCAAAAAATTACTCCATGTAAGGGCTACATTTTTTATTTGCTTTTTTGTTTCAGGTAAGTTCGAAAAATCCGCAAATTTGGCAGCAAAGTTATTCTATCGAATTTCGATCGGCCGTCATCTCCAGCAAGTAGAACATTTTTTTAACGAGAATACAATAATTTATTCTTCATTCTTTGTCGCTGACATTATTAATGAGGATCTGACCGGTTATTCTCATCGCATCAAGATATGGGACGGATTCAATTTTAAAACCTCAGTAAGGTGTCTAAAGACGTATTGTCTTGGAGCGAAAAGAGAGACATTCGGTTAGTCAGTATTTTATTGTTGATAATTTTTTGTTACTGAGTTCACAAATCACAAAAAATATTTTTAAAAGTTTGATTCCATACAATCGTTTTTTTTAAATTAATTTTTTGAGTTTTTACACCTCACTTTTAAAAGATAATAAAAACAATTGAATTGAATCAAACGACCCAGCAAATAGAACATTGGCTGGGTCGTTTGATAGCGGAAAACGTGTCCTACAACCTCTCAAAGGATCGTGATCAATAACCAGTAACCCTCTATATATATTTATTCCGTTCCAAAACGATATGAAATCTCCTTAAAAAACTTTAACACGTAAAAAAAACCGCCAAGGAATAAAAAGTTTCCTTGAATACATTTGGTTGTTTCACTATCTACAAAATGCGAATTACACTCGAAATATTTTAAATTCTATTTCAAACAAAGTTTTTATTTATATTGTTACTTTTTCAATTTTAACGTACAAAAGAAGTGATATAACTTTTTATCAAAAAGCCAAGCAATTTTTTAAAAATTTACCCACAATTATCAAATCGTAGAAATAATATTTTATTTAAAAAAAAAAAATGCGAATCACGGCTATATAAAAGTACAACGTATGTACCACAACACGTGCACTGGAAATGCTGTGCAACGACTTGGCGTGCATGGTTAAGAAAAAAGCTCGACGACGGATGTCGTTTTCTCAACTTGACTATCAGGCTAAGAAACACATAAATTGAAGCAACTTATTATGTAAGTGCAAACCAAGTATCTGAATCCGTAGAGTATAAATGAAATCAGTGATGTATCCTTAGACTACATGGCTCATGAAATCTCATTTTATTTGCATAATTTGAATAGTTATGACGCAGTACAGTAGAACTTGGCTTATCCGAGGTAATATGAGCAGAGTGTACCTCGGATAAGTGAAATCTCGAATAGGACTACTCCACGTATAGGCATAGCAGATTTTTTCATTTTATCCGAGATTCTCCGTATTATCCAAGGACGGACCTCGGATAATGCGGAGGACTCGGATGAGTTGGGTGACTCGGATGATGCGGAACTGTATTCTACTCTATTGTAGAAAGACAATAGATCTCATGGATACAATAGATCGCATTGCATTGTATAAATTTCGTTGCATTGGACATTCTCTTGGCAGGCTGAAGGTTTAAATAACGGTGCGCCCCGCTTTTTGGTGGAAAAGGAATATCGATATGACTCTTAACACCTATCAGTTTTTTTTGGTACCGTGAACAGGAGTAACTTTGGGACTGGGGGTACAACTTTGACGCATCGCGTAATATGCTACTTTTGAATTTCCCACCAACACCATGCCTTATGAATTGGCGCGCAATCACCGTTACTGCCATACGCTGGTATGTGCTGGAACCTACGCGGCAAATATTCGAAGTTGTAGTTGTACTAACGTGTCCCAAAGTTATCCAAAATTGTCCCAAAGTTACCCCGGTTTACAGAAGTCTGTCCAAGTACAATCGAACATCTCATTCCTAATAATCCTGATATACCTGATACGGTAACTAATGCGATGGTACGATTTAAAAAATCTAAGTAGATAAATTGTTGCACAAGCTACACATGCAAGCGGTGGAAACGGTTTCGAACTTTTTTCTTGAACATGCACGCCAAGTCGTTGCACAGCATTTCCAGTGTACTTGTTGTGATACATACGTTGTACTTTCATTTAATCGTGATTTGAATTTTTTATTCTAATCGTAATATAGTTTTAAAAAATAAAATATTGAGAAAAATATTATTTCTACAATTTTACAACTTTGGGTACATTTTTAAATACTTGCTTGGCTTTTTCTTAAAAAGTTATTTTACTTCTTTTGTACGTTCAAATGGAACAAGTTAAAATCTACATAAAACCATTGTTAAACCATGGAACTAAATATATTTCGAGTTTAATTTGAATTTTGTGAATAGTGAAGCAATCAAATGTTTTCAAGGGAACTTTTGACTACTTGGCGTTTTGTTTTACTTGTTCAAGTTTTTTAGGAAGTACGACTTACACTGTTTCATAGAACAGCTTCCAGAGGAAGGCAAAAGAAAGAAGGGTGAATCGCAGCGGGGCGGTTCGCCATAGCGCAGTGGGCAATCTAACTGTGCAGAGTAATCTTCATAACTCGGTTAATTGTTGGAATTTTTATAAATTTTTGTTTGCAAAAAAAGTTATGGTCGTTGGCTATAAAAACTAAACCATAATAACCGTACTTTCAAAATGTTAAGCTTATGCAGTGCGCCTAACGTAAAATATTGAAAAAAATACACTTGTAATCTTTATCCTAAAATATACTTTATCAATCGCCTACCTTGTACAAATTCGAATTGACATTATTTTTCATAAATCAACGGAGATCAAGCGCGATCAAACGTAGTACGTTCGGGTGCGCTCAGTGAACGATCGCTGCAGCTGTAAGTTTTAATATGTGACGTTAAAAACTTGACATGAAAAATGAATTCCGCGCTGAATATTTGCATACCTGGTTTCCTGCACAACAGGATTTTTATTCTTTCCCTCATTATAAAATGCTCCCGTGTGTATATATTAATACACGTATATACATACCGGCGTATCTCCCTCTTCCTCCCTCGGCTCTCCCGCTTGAGTTAGCTCAACTTGTATTTGCGGTGCGTTAATTGCGCACAGTAGCGAACTAGCGCTCAGTTCATTGAATTAAAGGGCAGAAGTTACTTACTTGGCGTTGCGAGGATTCGCCGGTTGCAACGCACCCGTGGCGTACTTTTCGGGGCAGGGCCTAATAAGCGAAACACTCTGGCAGTTTAACTTGTGCTTCATTTGAAAGAAAAAAAAATATACTTGTGTGTGTGTGTGTGTGTGTGTGTGTGCGTGCGCGCGTGCGTGAGAGAGAGAGAAAGACAGTATATATGTATAAGGGGGACCTAAAACATAAAAAAAGAAAAGAAGTATATATAAGATAATTATATATAAGATAAAAAGGGAATGAGGATAAGTCTCAAGGAGGAACTAGTGGATAGTCCGAATCGGTCGGACATTGGGCCAAGAAAGAGTTTGTTGAAAGATGGTGTAGAAAGGAAACAACAAAAAGAGAGAGTTCGACGAAAGGCATGATCGAAGATGGATAGAGCGATAAAAAAAGGGAAAATATTAATAAACGCATTGCTGATAAATTGATTTGCAATTAATTCACAATCATTACCAATTATTTCTGTTCGAATGAAATGTCATTTGTTCAAAAAAATCCGACACTGAAGTGTGTATCGTTGGCACGCAATGAAAATACATTTTTCGTCATTGATATCAATTATCATTGCGTGCCAACGATACACACTTGTGTCACACTATTGATACACACTACAATGTCGTATTATTATACAAAGTATAATTCTATAAATTATATTCTTTGTATATTATGTTGTTACTTATCAACTATATTATAGTACGACATAAATAATTAGGACTGTTGTGTTATAATATATACATAATTATTATTATTACGTACATTGCCATTTTTATAGTACCATAATATAGATGACGTATAAAAAAGTTATATATGGAAAATATTGTGAAAAAAATATATTTATATCTATATGTAACCGACAATGGTCGATGCTCATCCACCATTGGATGTGTGTGTGTGTGTGTGTGTGTATATATAAATGGGCATTAATAGTCACGCGAGATTACGCAGTATCCATGAATTTATATTTCGTTCGAATCTCCGATCCTTCGCTATCATCGCATCGCGCGGCTGGCATCATCTCCATACAATCGTCGTTTCGACTCTCGCGATTTATTGTATTACATCCACTACGCCACATATAGTGTCGTAATAATATATAAATTGTCGTGCACGGCCGCGTCGTGGCGGTGACAAGGCCATCTCGAGCTGCCCGATTATGCGACGAGCTATACATATAGGTACACAGGCGGCTGGGCGCGCGCGCTCCCGTACGCAGAAGCATACATGATTTTATCAGCACAACGATAAAATATTCGATGAGTGTCGCGTACTTATGTGTATCTATATATAAATTGCAACTCACGGCGCCGGAAGAGTTACGCAATATCTTCTTTCCGAACTCCTCCCTTCGTCTCCGCATAATTTTATCGCAGTGAATTTGCATCGACCCCGTACGATGGCGAAGCATCTAAGTATGTGTATGGCTGATAACGAGTAAGTTCGGAAGGGGGCAGAGGGTTTTAAATGAATTTCACCGCTTTGGGAATGCGAATGACTTGCCTTTGTAAAATCTCTCTCGGCGGTTTCTCAACGACACAAAGATCGATCGATATCTGAAACGCTGGGTGGACCGCGAGGTTGATGGCCCGCGAGAAACGTGACGCGACACGATGTCGGTTAACGTCCGCTCAAGCTTGCGACCTTCCAGTCCAGTTTGTGGCTTGTTGAACGCCGATCAGAGAGCGAGAGACTCGAGAGATTATCAAAATAGATACATGGTTTATTAGCGTTACATAGATACATGGTTTATTAGCGTACTAGGATGGAAAAATCCTCAGGCCCATAATCCGCACAAACATATGAGTTTTTTCTATCGAAAGATAAATATGCGAAACAAAGAAAACTAACCATCCAGATAATATGTATGTACGGCGAAGAACCATAAAATAAAAAGAGAGACAGATAGCGAGAGAGAGAGAGAGAGATTGTTATTTATTTCGTACTCTGGAGCAGTGTTTCGCCCTGAAAATTACCTTTTCATTCTGAAGAAGACCACGGTGAATACGACTTTAATGATGTCTCAATGACGCCAACGCCATCCCCTATTACGATTAAACTAAAAGGTTAATGTATTATCAACAAACCCATTTAGCCTAACCTGCTGTTAAATGGATAATGCGATAAATCGGTAAATTTGCACGTAAAGTGAAATTACACGTTGACTGAAGGCGTCTTCTCACTTTAGACGCTAAAAAGGCTATGTTCATAATTTTTTTCGATAGCTTTATATTATAGATATTGATATAAAAGTTGTTACACTTAATAAATACACTTTCGAAATACATAAAAAACATTTTTTTAATGTATTTATATAACCCAAACAAATTTTAAACGCGTTTTTCTCGAAACAACGTTTTTCGACGGTTTGTTGATGAAATCTTCGAAACTACTGAACCGATCGTTATGAAATTTTAACCACCAAATTTTAGCGTCTAAACTGAGAAGATCCCTGAAGCACCATGACTGCCAGAGAGATCGCTATTGCAGCCGTTCCAAGTTTTCTACTAAACAGATATTCGTCTTTTTAATTCGCTTACTATGCATGACGTGAGCAACCGCGTAACGACGCGCGGACTCAGTCGTACATTTCGACCATATTGCGGGATTATAAATATATGACGGGCGCGTGGGCTTCTCACAGGGTAACTAGCACTACGAGTGGCAAAGTGTGACGCTAAAAAAAACCGGACATTTCGGGTGGCGAAAGTACCAAGTCGTGTCATCGCCTTAATGCGCTGATAGCCGTTTTTTATAGACTTGACTTGTCAAGTCGGCTACAATGTCAGGTAGATGTTTTGATAATTCCGCGCTTCCTTCTAAACAGCAGATATTTTGGTAAATGGCTAGTACTAAATTGACGCGAGCTCACTTTACCGTAAACGTGGTTTAATTGTTAAGGAGGTACGGTGATGACCATGCTAGTAAACTTAGAGTCTATTTCACGCCGCAATACCGCCACGTTTTAGATATATGTATAGGGCCTATTTTTCGAGAAATATTTTTTAAGTATTGAATTTCGAGTTTCCTATTATTCTTATAATATGGAAACAACGTTAATAATCTACTACTCGACTTCAGTAGTACGCCATATCGTTGACGTTTAGCATCGTCGCATTTTCGATGGCTGTCATCGGTTCCACGCGCCCGGCTTATTATTTTTTGTATCCGGTTAACATGGAGAATGAAATTACTGTGGAAGTTTATCGAGGAGTAACGGGATTGTACCTGAAGTCCAGTTTAGAGACAAATGTAGATTCTGACGGACAAGAATTGGAAAATGAAAAGATAATATTGCGATTGCAGATAAAACAAACGTCGCGTTGAAGTTAACCTCAATGTCCAATGTCCAATCTGTCCAAATTCAAAACATATTTCACCGATTGTTATGTTATTTTTCCCTTTCCCAATTTTCACAATATTTGCAGGTATAAAAAGCAACGTTTATTTTATATGACGGTTCTCCTATGCTGAATTTATATATAGATGCGTTGTATAGGTACGTGTCGCCAGAAAAATTGAGATGCCTTTGTTGTACGTAAAAGAACTTCAAGTAAATATCGACAAAAGGCCCTTTATAATCCATTAAAAAATTTACGGCTTCACACAACCATATTTTTAATTCGTGTTGAAAATATCCGATAGACGAATCAAATTTGCGCGGGCATCCGGCGTTGCCACACTTCGAGCAAGACGGCTGCTGTTACGTCACGAGACGTCTCTCTCTTTCTAAATACTTCGGTTTTTCGCGCCTTCATTTCTAAATTTGTTGCTTATCTCTGTGGTGAGCTTTCCACTTCAAGGTGCCTTATTGATCACAACGAATCAACGAACGCAACCGTCAGTTTTTTTTACGTGTGTCTTGGCTCCAAGTAGTACGAAAAAATCGATATATGAGAGGACAGGCACATTTTGTCGTCTACGTGTGACTAATTCACTAACTTTAACAGTTAATAACTCGGAAACTGTACGGTAAATCTCGTGGAAACTCCGCATACGCATGGACGAAGGTCTCGACAATGCTAGTAAAAAAAATCGGGCTTTTATCTTGGACTCGCTCCAATCACCGTACCTCCTTAAGCAGTGACTGGATTTCATTTTCAGGTAGCACAAGGCTTATGTAAATGTGCAAAGTATAATTTGCAGGTACACCGAGTTGCAGCACGAAGTAAACCGGCAAAACAGGTTGAACGATCATAGGAATATTCCCCTAAAAAAAACCCTAAATAACTTTCTCTCCCGTATCTGCCGTAACGCGAACAAAATAATCCTCAATCTAGGGGGAAAACCCCTAGTCTGGCAACACTGCTCTGGAGCAACTACTCACTAAGAGCATCGTCCGTGTGGACACAAAGTGATGAAGTTAAAGTTACGTCGTTGGAGTGCAATGAACTTTTTTTTCGTCCGATCTAAAAAAATCACAAAAACACGAAGATTTTCATATGAAAATATACAGTCTAAGTCTGCCGAAAAACAATTTTATATAATAATGAAAATGTGTAATTCGAACAAAAAATCGTAAAACGTAAATATAATAAGAGTAAACCTAACCGTAAACGACTAAGAATTATTAATTACTTTAACTATATAATAATAACAATACTAATAGTAATAACAATAATACTAGTAATGATAAAAAAAATGATAATAATAAAAGTGAAACAAAACATTCAACCTTTCTTAGAACTTGCTCAAAGCTGCGGTTAAGCGTACAGTTCATCTAGCAGTTCCCGGATTGAGGCATACTTTCAAGTAAAGTGATTTTTGCAAGCCCTTACACGAGGGTCTAATGCGTCCCATAGATAGTTCCAGCTGGTGCAGACAGACTCGCAATAATAGTTGGGTAGGTATAATAAAATCGCTGCTCCTCAATGGCCGCCGAAGATGAAGTGAGGTTACTTGCGAAGTACGCGCAGAATGTTGAAACACATAGTAGGGTTTTTCACACTCGTACAGTGCGTGAATGAACGATGCAAGTAGAAGCTTACGTCGCTCAGCAGTACTCAACCATCCTAGCCTGATAAAGTACGGCGTGATATGCTCATTACGACGTAGATAACAGGTAAAATGCCCGCCAACATTTAACGCTTGTTGCGATTGTTCAGCTAAATTACCAACGACGAGAGAGAGAGAGAGAGAGAGAGAGAGAGAGAGAGAGAGAGAGAGAGAGAGTGAGGGGGGGGGGGACAGCAAGAGCGAGGAGCAGTCGTACAAGAAGAGAACGCAAGGCAGGCTGCTAAATCGAAGCGGCGCGGCACCGCGGCCTTCCACGGAAAGTTTGCACTGAAAAGTCGAGTCACGTTGTGGTTTTACGCGGTTGCCGGCGAGGACGTTGCAATTGAAGAAAGCCTCAACGTTTTCTTCCTCAGAATAAAAAATATAAAAGTAAACAACAGTCGCACCGCTGTGTTAGGGTGTCACAAACGGAGCGAGAGATCAAGCAATTCGAATTAACATCGTAAGATTAATACTATACAAGAAACCAATCAAATATTGCATAGAAAATAATGCAAGATATCATTTTCATCAATAATAAACTTTGAAAAATGTAATTAAACTCAAGAAAAGATACAGAGAGAGATTAGATTACATTAGACTACGTTCATTAGTGCTCTAAGACCGAAACGTCCGTTTGTACACAATCCTCCTTTTTTTACAAAGAAATAAAAAGAAGTTCAGTATAAGAATAAAATAAAACTTGCTCGATTAGAACAAAGGAAATGAAAAGTGATTTTGTATAAATAAATAAAAAATCAAAGAAAAACGCAAAAACAAATTACACTAAGGAGAGGATTAAAGGCCGAGCGAAATAGTAGATCAGATTACATCAAATTTCTTAATGATCCAGGACAAAAACGTCCGGGGGCATGCAATCCTCATTTCGAAAAAAAAAAAAAAAAATTCAACGAAAGAAACCCAATACCACACAGAGGGAGGGAAAGAGACAAAGAGGACATTGGTTCCTCTAGACCAAGATAGACAGTCATGATCATCACGCCGTGCATACAATTGATGAAGCAAATTTTACAGCATATTGACTACATGTCATGATGCAAAGCATCGTAAATGTACAAAGCATTTTGATCTCAATATGTCGTTTACAAATGCATCATGCATGTTTTTGAGCACGCTATGCATCCTATGTTTTTGAGCACTTATATAGCTGTGCTCAAATGTCCACAATTAATATCTGCAAATTTTACGTCTTATGGAAGTCATGTAATGACTTGTGTTGATGAATTCACTGGGTTAGCACTGGTAGTAGACATGCCATGCAACCAGTATGACGGCGATATACATGTTTGTCAGTGATACATTGGTTGAGCATAATATGATGGCGATATGCATGTTTCTCAGTAATACATTCCGTGACGGCGATATGCATGTTTTCAGGGATACATTCGATGATGGCGATATGCATATTTCTAAGTGACACATTCGATGAGCGCAATATGACGGCGTATGTATATTTGTTAGTGATACATCCAACGAGCACAATATGATGACGATATGCATGTTTCTCAGTTATACATTCCCTACCGGCGGTATGCATACAAATCCAGAATGATACAAATAGGCAAAGACACAAAGAAGTTTGCACAAGTGTTAGAATCGCTAGGTAGGTAGCGCGCTCAGCTCTCGAATTAGAAGACGCACGTTCAAACCGTAGGTAGGTAAAAACTACCAGATTTTTTTACCAACATATTTGGATTTTTTTTGATCACGCTATGACACTCATATGGGCTCCATATGAGCACAGCATGTTACGTCACGCCACGCCGCTAATATGAGCTCCTTATGAGCACTACAATTTCTTCACGCCGTGACACCCATATGAGCCCCATATGCACTCACTTAATGTTAGATATTCGTGAGCCGATTTTGCTAATCTGATTAATCCACTGCATGCATATTCGCGTGAGAACAACTTTGCTTCATTTGGATGTATTATTGTGAATCATCATGTGATGCAAATATGACTTCAACGGGAGCACTCATCAGGGATACACAGCTGTGAGACCTTCTATGCCGCAGTGATGATGTACATATGATGCCAATATGACGTACATTCGTCTATCTGGGTAGTGAAAATGATTTCTTTTTCTACTTTCCCAAATGTACTTTTAGCAGATTGAAGTTACGAAGATTATTTAGCATTTTTTAAAAATCCTTATTAGGATATCAGCAATCAAAATGTGTCTAAAAATATTTGGGATGACAATAAAAATAAGAAAGTGAAAATGTACCAAATAAAAATTCGTTACCTTCCAACGACGTAAACTTCAATAGCAAGTGTGTTCACATAGTTTTTCCCTAATCATTATCTTGTAACTATGACCAGTACTATTTTGAAGCAAAACGACATAAACCAAAATTCAACACAAATGAAAAAAAAGAAAAAGACAAAATAAAAAAGGAGAAGGAAAAGATTCGCTCATTGACGCTGTCGCGCTCCTCACTCGGGCATGTGCCGCATAGCAGTAGCTCGCATCTTAAAGCTTCTTCAAAGCTATTTTGGCTATTCTATTCCACGTCCTTGATACATACCCTATCGCGTTCCAAACACGACAAGCAGGTCGGTATTACGAAATTGCCACTTTTGAGCCGCTGTCGCAACTGTTTCTGCCTTACCCCCAATCGGTTGGGGCCAATCTCAGTTGACTTGTCCAGTATTTATTATACGAGCTTCATTACGCCCCCGACCTACATATACAATATTGAAGTTTGCATCGCTGGAATGCAACCAAACTTCTTTTTCATTTCTTCGATTTCTACATTTTCGGTATAGTGGAAAACCTTTTCTTGCAAACTTACGCCATACATCTCCAATAAAAATTCAAAAAAGTGTCAACAATTTTGGTAGCCAAAAATCTGATGCAATTAAGAAAAACGTATTTTCGGTTGCGTTCCACCAATGCAAACTTCACTATCGCATACGTATAGTTTGCAGCTCATGTACTAGCTGCTTATTCCTTTGCCGGTGTGAATTCGGTCTCTGTCGCCGGGGCGGCAGCCCCGTTACTTCTGTACGTTTCGCCGCTATTCTCTCGCACTCTTCGCCGTATCTCGGGGCATTCTCACAAGCCTCATGAATATTCCACTGTTGATTACCGTGTGCCACAGCAGCCCGGGAACGCGCCACAAGGTGTTCTCTCCTTCTCTCTCTCTCTTTTACTTGCGTCACTATGCCTTTGTTATTGTTGTCTGCGAGAACCCACAATCCTTGTAAACTCGCGCGCGAGTGCATCCTCGCCCAAGGACAGTTGCATGCTCTTGTGCTCTTTCTCTTTCTTTTTTACTCCTTTCCTCTCGTCGTTTTTCTCGTCGCAGGGATGAGCTCGTGCTGCCGGTGTACAGGACTTTTGGGGGCGCGGGCGGACTGCTGTTGACAAAGACCGAAAAAGTGAGGGCATCTTACCCTTCGCGGCCACACGGATCCGGGAGAACACACGCGCGACTTTGAGCCAAAATTACTAGAAGTTGTAGACAGCAAGGGGCTGGCCTGTAAGGGTGCTTTGGAGTGTCCTTTGTAAGTAGCGCTTAGGCTCGGACGATTCGCGACAGCAATTTTCCCCTGTGGTAGTCGATACAAAAGAAATCGGGCGGGAGTTGGGGTCAGTTTGACCGCCATGTGACCTGCACGTATATTTGTTGTTTGTAAAAAAGAGGTATTTTTTTTTCTTCGTGGGATCACTTAACGTAATGCAAGTATGAATATGAGAACGGTGAAAAATGTTTCCATCAAGTTTATACGAATTACTCCGAAATGTGAATTCTTCGCGACGTCCGTCTTCGTCATTTAAAATTCATTAAAATACTGCCTGGAAAACCATAAAACCATCTAGAAAGCGCGCCAAGCACAGAGTTTTCATTTGTGTCGACTGTGAGGGACAAACTTAATTTATTTAGGATTTTTAAATATTATAAAAATATATATTTTTCATATATATTGTGTTTACACTATGATCTCATAACTTTTTGACCCACCGCGGTAGATGTATTCCGCCAATCGACGTAAAGATATATACGTAGACGTCTGTGCATATACGGGTATGGGTATTTATCTGTATTTATCCGGAAATAAATATGTACGTGTACATCCACATTCACACACGGAAGCGATTATAAACTATAGCTGACTCATTGAGAATTCGTCAGTCCAATTGGTTTTTCCATGAGGAGCAGGTTACGTATCCGGTTGCAGAGCACGAAAGTGGTGAAGTTTTTTTTGCGAATCAAACTATACCTTCTCGCTGTGTATATAAAGATTTAAATCCCGGTAAAGTTTGCATCGTTGGAACGCAACACTTTCTTTTTTTTTCCCTTTTTCTTTTGTTTTTTTTTCTCGTTACAGACACTCTTTTTTTTTCAAATTAAGTTCGTAGATCTCCAACAAGAATACGTGGAAACGTTTGACTGATTTTTATAGTTTAAATCGGACGTTAAAGTTTTGAGCAATTAAAAAGAAATAAATTCTGTTGCATATTCCGACGAAGCAAACTTCGACGTCGGGGATTTAAAGCGAATATACTCCGACTGGGGTTTTTACGTAATTTTTCGTCCATATGCTCTCGGTGCAACACTGGTAGAAAAGTTTATTTGATTTAATTAGGATATCATTTTTTTCGTAGCCTAGTAAGATTTTATTTGTTTCAAATACATTTTTCAACTTTGTTTCAAGCCTTTCGCGATGTAGACAATTTAATAAATACGTATTTAATCGAAATATATTGTTGATTTAAACGTAAAAAAGATATACTTGAATTCGATAGAATATTTATTTTCTGGTAATAAGTGTGTCTTTAATTCAAAGATATTGTTATTCCGACCGAATAGAGATTATATTTAAATTAATAATATTTTGATCTGCTACCAGCAGATTGACCATATTTTTTCATACACAATACATATTTATTAGTGTTGTTAACAATCCTCAATGGTGAACAATGATGAATAACGTTTTGTATTAGTACCATTTCGGCGCACTCCGATCACAGAGTATTCTACTACGTCTATGAATTTGCTAGTTCATTAAAAGAAAACAATCTAAATATACCCAGTACGGAAGGACACCACTGTAAAATTTGCGAAAAATCATTTTTAAATTGGTTCTCGAGCTATTTTTGACGGGAGTCTCGGAGCACTGAAAAGTGCTGCCACGCCGTAGATGCAGTTCGCGACTCTTGTAAGCGTATTTATTATCTTTGGGGAAAAAGTCACCGACTAAAATTAGTTTTATTTTCTACCAATAGGTGGCATTAGATTACGGAAAAAAGTTCATCAGCTGTAGCGTCTATAAAACCGTTGACTTCAAAGACGTTTTTTCTCAAAACCATGTTTTTTGAATCGGCAGGCAGCAGAACTCGCACGATTTTCGTTCAATCGAAATGAAATGTTCACTGTAGCGTCCTAAATTGCTTTAACTGTCGAGTACGATCGTATATATCAATTTTTATATGAAAATTATGGTCGAAAAAAATGAACTCTTTTCAAACTCGTCTCAATCGTTTTCTTTTGTTTTTTTTTATTTCCCCGCACTTGACTGCTAAAACTAATATAGTTAACTAAAATATTTCACCCTTAGTTGCAGGATTAAATTTACGACAGTTCTACTGCGTGCCGCGGAGAGCGTAGGCTGAAAGCCAGTAATACTACAGCGACTCGTGCGCCGCGATTTTGTATTCGTTTGACAAATACATTTTTTTACATACTTCAATATATACCTAAGTAATAAAGCCTAAAAGTTGTTTCGACCATGTATTTTATTTCTTTCGTAAAAATGGAAACGTAAAAAAAAATAAACGTATAAACGTAAACGTAAACGTAATTTTAACGTAACGTAAAACGTAACAGAAACGTAATCGTAATGTATTTTATCCCTTGCGTAAAAATGTAAACGTAAAAAAAATAAACGTATAAACGTAAAAAAGGCCATGTATTTTATTCCTTTCGTAAAAAAAAATTCCGAAGCAATCGGTCGAAAATGGGCAGTTACAGTGGTGCCCTCCCTTCATCTATACAAGTAAATATTTTTTGAGTAAATAATACCAAATACAAAAATTATTGAAAGCATGTACATATTTTATCACTCTACGGTGCTATTTAGATCTTGATTTTAATAAACAAGTATACTTAGTAGTAATACTCCCATGGAAATAAAATATATTGAAAAATATTTTTTTCGATATATTAAAAATAGATGTAAAATATATTTCAGATATACATTTTACATCTTACATATATATTAGATATATGCAATATATACGGGGAATGCATTAAAAATATATTCGCGATAATTTTTCGGCCAAAAATAGATCTTCAGAATATATAAAAAATTTATGTTGGATATGCAATTATATATATTAAAAGTCTATTTGAAATATACTCGAAATATGTTTAAACTACATCTAAAATGTACACGAAATATATCCATACTCTATTTAAAATTTACTTGAAATATGTTTTTAAACTATACTTGAGATATACTTTAAATGACTTTAAACTTTTTTCACATTATTTACATCGTTGCACCCTTTTATGATATTCTTCGTTGTTCATTAATTACGATTATCGTACTTGCGCTGCAAATATATTAATGGTTCAAATTTAATTTATATTAGACAAACGCTTGCACGCCGTAAGGTGGTTTCGATGACGGGACCTGCGAGTGATGAGTTACGACGTTGTCCACTGAGCCAGTTCTACTTATAAAATTTCTGAATTTTCCTATCGTCTACATATTGTACAATACACAATGTTAGTTCATTGAAAAATGGGTGGATTAACAAATGTAAATAACATTATCGGATCAATTACTTTTATTGCATTCGCATTGCGAGCGACAATCGCATAGAATTACATAACCTCAATTGTTTTTGTCCGATGATTTATTCCGGCTAGTGCTGCTAGGTCATCGCGAGATACCGACTTGAGGATTTTTTTTCATTCGCAACGTCATCTGTAACTCAAGTTGCTTAGCCAACCGTGGCCAATCGCTCGATGGAACTACACGTACAAGGCAAGGTCGGCTACTCGCCATCACCGATTTCGTCCGGATTCACAGTCTATGTAGGGCTTGACTACACATGAAACTGACGCAAGTGGGAACCCCAGATGACCAAGCTGACTTAAGAAATAAAATTTTTCCCGCGGATCAGTCAGTACATAAGTCTTTTATGTTAGCGTAATTCTCAAACAGTGGTTGGCGCAGGGGCAAGAGTTCGAATTCCTGATGCAAGGGTCGCAGGTTTAAGTCCCCGTGCGGAAACTTTTTTTTTCTTTGGCTTCTTCTCCATTTTTACGATACTTACACCACAAACGAACCGAAATAATGAATAACGTAGTGTATTTATTTATATTTTCACAAAAGGCATAGGACGTAATTATTTCAATAGGCGAATAATCCTAGAAAATTTGAAAGGCAATCTTTCAATAGCGGGTTTATTCTGAGGCTTAAAAAGCAATAAAATTCAACTCTTTTTTCAGACTACAAATTTTGCTACAACATGTGTCACGCGAAGAAGTGTCGGCATATATATACACACGAAATTTATTGGAAACGCATAATTTATGAACATTTTGTATGTTTCAAATGAATCTGGAATATATTTATGATATATAAGTTCATAAATAGAAACATATATATAGTAATGTATATTCAAATATACATAACATTCCTTAAATATATTCGGATTTCATATACATAATATATAAATGTACATTAGTCATTTGTGATAAATTTGATATATTTCATAAATGTATTTTATTTCCCAATAGATTAAACATACATTCAATGTGTATGTCTGATGTATTTAAGATATATCTTGAATGTATTTATATTTATCTGTCGCATACGTTTTACTCATATCCAAAAGTATAATTGACATATCCAATTTGTAGAACAAATTATATTTAATATGTTTTATATATCATTCGATATTTTTTATATATTTTATTTCCATGTGGGTAGGAATAGTAGAATCAAATTTTAAAAAAAGAAAAAACATTAATAGTACGGAAATTTAAGGAAATTAAAATAAAAAAAAAACAAATTAACGCAATTAGTTGATGTCAATAAATCTTCTGTATCAGTGGTATTACACCAATCATGACCCACACAGGCACACAAATTGTACAACTTTTGAATGTCATACCGATCCGTTTCGAGGGTATAGCCTTTTGGCTTCTTTTTAAATTCCTCTTCACCTTCCTTCATTGCCAGCCCGTTCGTACTCGATAGAATATCAAAGAGTTAACTTACGATGGCCGCAGACCGCGATTTTCACTGAACCCATTTAAAACGGCCAAACCACCTGTTCGCGCCATAAAACAAAAAGAAATGGGTGAGCCGGGGAAAGTTAAAAAATGTCGCTGTATGACTTCGAACAAGGTGGCGGCGGCTTAGTGACGCGGATACAAATTAGCCGCTGTTTCGTGACTGTATAAGAGCCGTAAAGTTACCGAAGAACCATACCTCTTGGACCATAGGCCCGCGAATAAGCTTCACTCGCGCGCGCGCAGTTGTAGATGTGAAAATTGTATTTCGAATCGACTGCAAGCAGGTTGTTAGTTGACCGCACGTCTAGTCCAACGTTGCGTCGGAGCTTGGTAAATTTGGTTCATCCTTGTAGCTCTACGGCGTAGATAGAGACTGTTCCATCTTCTTCTTTGTTAATTTTACTAACTGTGCCCGTGGCTTCGAGGGGACCTCATGATTAGCTTAGGTTACGTATCACCAACGAAAATCGCTATGTCCAGAGTTATAATAGTTTTCAGTATTCTTGACGCAATTGGAATGTCCGATAGCCTAATCAGTTACAAAAGAATACAAGCATGTAGGCGTTCCTTTTATTGTTTTGAATGAATCGAAAGTATAGCGCCATCTACCGTCGAATTATTGTACCATACAATAAGACGCCTCAATAAAACACTAAAAAGTGCATGTTCAGCTACAAATTTTGTAACGGATCGGGATAAAAAGTATCTTATACGTTAGCCTAGCAGACGAGCTACATCTATGCCAAGTTTAAATAAAATTCGTCGAGTAGATTTCGCGTGACGCCCGCACAGACAAACGGACGGACAAAGATTCCTCACTTACCGTTTTGGCCTCTGTATCCTCAGTAAGCAACACAACAATTACTCTTATAGAAATATATTTCACCCTCAGATACGACTTAAAATTTGATATGCATATATAGAATGGTTTCCTTCAACAAAGGGCAGAACGTCAAAAGGAGCGTGCCGTGATAAGCAATTAATATGAGAAAGAAAAAAATAGAGATATCGAGGAACATCTATAAATAGAATGGAATCAATTGAAAGTGCAAATATACCGGATGAAAGGAGCGAACTGATGAATGAATAGGCGGATGAATGAGTACGAGTGTAAATCTCCGTAGGAAGTAGAAGAGAAATAACAGTGTCAAATGGTATGGCAACATGCGTTTCCCGATTGCAGTTCAGATGTTACACGAAGTCGGGTTCTCTCGGTGAGCAAGAGAGAAGAAGGAAGAGAAAGGGAGAGGGAGAGAGCGAGAGTTTCTCTACGATCGATGCTCGTGCTCTGGTCGTTCGTTGTGTGGCACTCGAGCGTGTAGCATGGCCTGTACCTTTTACCGTGAAGCTTTTCTGAGAGTAAGAGACACGACGAGAGATAGCTAGACAAGGGTGCGCGGGGGAGGTACGGGGCGATGACAGTGTGTGCGTGTATACGAGACCATTCGTGCACACACTGTACAGCCGTCGCTATGATACGAGGCCGATCGTGCACGATCGAGCACACGGGGGGCACACTTTGAGCCCGTATAAAATTCATGTTACCCTCTCTCCGTCTGCATGTGTGTCGATAAGGGAACTTTGATCACCGTCGTTTTGTTTCCATGCTCGATATATACACCTCACCCGCTTGTTATCTGCGTAGGCGAGGATCGCCATTTGAAAAAAGCCCTTTCCGCAATTCGATCATTGATTTACTACGAAGAGACTCTGCGCGCTTTCATTCCGCGTTACGGAGACACTTGCGTGTACGTGCTACACCATCTGCGAACGAGACGCGCTCCGATGTGTCCAATGGTCTGCATTGGTTAACCGTTACGAGCGTTCCGAGAATGCGAGACTGGAAGAAAATAGAGCACCAATCATTTGGGTTTTTACCTCGAAGGATTTAGTGGCGGATTTTTAGTGCAAGTCCTGAATTTTCAGGTTTTTCTAGTATTGATTTCTGGATAAATCGTACGTATTCATGTATGGAATGTGAATTGTGTTCCGTGGATCTATGAAACATTTGGTGGTTTATGAAACCGACCATTTTTAGAGCGAAAGAAACGAAAATGGTTCGGTAGAAAACCGACCGACTGGTTTATGCAAAGTATTGCCAATTGGAACAGACAAGCTTGGCCCATCTTTCACCCAACAATCGGATTCCACGCTCGCAGAATTCGGGTTCTTCAGCGGCAATCCAGTCATCTAGCCATTTTTTAACTCCTTCGTAAGAGGAGAAGTGCTGAGCCGTAAGATCTGACTGCGTCGAGCGGAACAAATGGAAAATCGAAGGGAGCGATGTCTGGGGAATATAGAAGCTGGGTAGGATTTCTCATTCTACTCCTTCTAAGCACCAGTTAACCGGGTGAGCAACATGCGGCCTGGCGTTTTCGTGCTGCAAGATCAACTTGTCATGGCAATTATCCCATTTCGGCCTCTTCTCGTGCAGATCTCGCTCCAAACGCATCAACTGCAACCGATAACGAGCCCCAGTGATGCTTTCTGAGGCTTTCAGCAGCTTGTAATACACGACAGCCCTTGTGTGGGTGGTTTTCCGCGATCCTTGCTGTCCATGGCAAAATCACGACTTTGGAAGCGGCGAAAGCACTCTTTGCACTTGATGGAGCATGTTTGGCATATACTTTCTTTAGCAAAAACTTTGCATTTCCGCGGCCGATTCCTTTGCCGGGAAAGGTCGGGTCCACACTATGCGGTTCTACCGGACTGTTTTTGCCGGATTTATCGTGTAATGTGTCTTGAACAATACATGTGGCAAAAACGCTCCGGTAGAACCATATAGTGTGGCCCCGGCCAAACAGTAGAGCATAACTCCCCGCAAATGTGACTTATTTGGGAACAAACTTGCCATAAATTGTCACCTATGATGTTTTAGTGGGACTCTTTCGAACTATCAGCATGTGTATTTCCCACTCTTGATTCGAAAAAAAGTTAAATACAACCACTTAATACAATGGGGCTATATAATACCTGTAATGTAATACACATTAAGAGACGCGGCAGGGTCTCGACGCCAAGTAAGAAAAAAGCAACTCGAAAAATCTCGATATCTCTGACGAACTCACCGCGTACTCTTTATACACTAAATTGGCGTTCTATCTGTCATTTTTTAATTTTAAGTCGATGCCACGCAAAAATGCGTCGACGAATCGAAAAACTGATGACATTCGACAAGAGTAATGTGATTTTTTTCTATCGTTTGGTCTAGGTTACTTCCCGATCCGTCCACTTAATGCCAAAATCTCATGATAAACGGTTGAATTTCCGAGCGATTTGGACATAGACAATTATTCCACACTTCGTATCTGAGTGAAAGAAAAGTTATCCGTCATATCCTTAATATAGTACATACGTCCTTATCAGAATTTATTAACACATTTGTTAACAGGCGCAAAGAAGCGACGCGCTTCAGACTCGTCTCGCGATGATCGACAGCTGATTGCTATCTTGCCTTCTATTTATATATATATATATATATATATATATATATATATATATGTTACAGAGTGAGGCGGTTGGACAGCTCCAATCTTTAATCATGGTTATAGCGTTTCGAAGGGTGGAAGAAACGGCTCTTTTTTGGGCGAATAAAACATTTGACAAAGGTTCCGCGTATTGCATATTTCTGATTCGAAGAATTAAACTAATATGAAGAACAAATGGGCCCTTTTCAAAGCCAAAGATAAATTTGACACAGGTTCTTCATGTATCACATTGAAACTTCAAAAAATTATTCGCAATTGGGAATAGGGCGGCAAGCAGTACGTTGAGCTCATACTTCACCCTAGAAAGAATTAAACGGCGAAAACATGGAGTCGTCTTGCATTGAGCATAGGCAATGTTCATATCATTCAATAGTTAATATTTTCTTCGAACGAATTTCTTGTTCAGCGAAACCGAGATGTTTTTCAGCAGGACAATACATATAGGCTCTCTTAAGAGAACCTACATCTATTGTCAATGAGAATCAGAGAAAAAATATACATCTTCACGTACTGCAAACTAGAAATTCGTTCGATGTCAATAACAAATTTGTCGAATCGATATTTTTTTTAACGGCACCAAGCAGCCGAGATTTACGACACCAAGCTTAACGAGACGAACCATCCACATGTATCCGGTTCCGTTTTCGCATTATTCGCATTCTTTTCGTTCAACGTGCGCAATAAAATACCTCGGTTTGTTTATATATATACCAGGTGTGTAAGTATGAAACCGGAATTTGCACATAGGAGGCGCTAGATGTCGATGCAGTTACCGACACATCACGTCAGCGGTGTCTTGTTATTGTATTGATATCCGACAAAGATTTCCAACTCACAATAACACGAGTTTCATTCAGTAGCATTAGTTTATTAGAGATAAACATGTCGAGTTTTGTGCCAACAAATTACGATTTGCCGACAGCACTACTTTTCTGTTTTCATCTGAAGAAAACCGCAGCCGAATCGCATCGAATGCTTGTGGAGGCGTTTGGTGAGCATGCTCTCGGTAAAACACAGTGTTTCGAGTGGTTCAAACGGTTCAAAAGTGGCGATTTTGACGTGAGGAACGAAGAACGTGGAAGACCACCGAAAATGTTTGAAGACGCTGACCTGCAAGCCTTGTTGGACGAAGACGACGCTCAAACACAACAACAACTGACGGATGTACCTACGGTAATGATATGATACTTTGTATCATATCATTACAATGAACGTGTTTTTTCTGTACAAAAATTCCGGTTTGATACTTACACACCTGGTATATATATATATATATATATATATATATATATATATATATATATTACAAAAGTTCGACTTTGCTTCTTCTACTGCAACAAATAAAACAAATAATAAAATATATAGGTTGAGAACGAAAAAATAATTTTTTCTTAGCTTTGAATCGCACTTTGGGATCTTTCGGACAAACACTCGTCCAAGGGCATTACAAATATAGGTATCAAATAAGGCTTTACACATTTTTGTACTGGAAATATAGGAGTTTTCAATACAAATTCAGGAGAAACATTTTTCCGAATTAAATTTCTAAATGAAAATGTAATAATTTAAAAAGAATCATGAAAGTCAAAATGAATTTTAAAAACATTGTTGCTATTATGCTGCAGACTGGAGGCATTGGAACTCTTTAATTGACTTTTTGCTTGTTACCTCATTTTAGTTTCTTATGCCGCCCCGCCGCCTTGACCACGACTTTCTCGCCAGAAATATAGCCAGAAGCGACCTCCTCGATAGGTTCGCCGCGTTTAATGTTAGTCGGCGAGCATGTTTAGTTGCGCCATGATGTTTAGAGTGCGCCCCTCCTGGACCCGACGTCCAGCACGATTTCCTCGTCCTGCAATACGAAAACATTTCTTTACTCTTTTTAAAGTAAGACTGCGGAGCTTAAAACATTGATTACTTCGCAGCAATCTGAAATATGGAAAAAATAAATATTACTCGGTTTACAGGCGTCAATTCATGAATTTTTATCACATCAACTGAAGGCAATGAAACATGTATATCCGTAGAGATGTACATTTTTAATTGCCTTCGGTTTATTGAGAAAAATTCGCGGACTCCTCGATTTATAGAAATTTGGGGGTTTTCAATGTCTCCGATCGCTGCAAAGAAATCCCTTATTTCGGCTTCGCAGTCTTTAAATATATAAAATGTTGATTGTTTTTAGTTACTGTAAGCAGAAACATATTTTGGCTTGTCGACAAAAAACAATCAAAATTTTATATCTTTAGAGACTGCGAAGCCAAAAACATGGACTCCTTCGCAGTGATCGGAGACATTAACGAATTTATATTCCTCGGTATAGAGAAGCAAATTATTAAAATTTCCTCACATCGATTGAATGCATTAAAAAATGTATATCCATGGAAATATAATTTTTTATTACCTTTGGTTGGTGTGGCACATGGCCTTAATAGTTTTTGAGTAATCTTGTAGGTACGCCAATTTCGAAAATGCAGTTCTAAGAAAAACGCGCGTTTGAAGTTAACATAGAAATTTAATTAAATTGCACTAGGTACTTGTGGTAACTAGTTACTTGAGTAATCTGTTACAAAGCAATTATACTATCATATAATCGTTAGTTATTCATTTAATTACTTTTTGCCCATCTCTGCCTGACCTCGGCACTCTCGCTTCTACCTGCGTCGTGTGCTCCATATCCGGACGGTATGGCACAGCATTGACGGGCTGTAACGTTTCAAGTTTTTCCAATTACGCTTTAAAAATTTGAGAAAATATTCTGTATATATAGTTCTATCATTTAAAGAAGAAAAAAATAAAATCGACTTTTGGATCGTTGTAAATGTATATCCCGCCTTAATTAACGTCAACTTTCCCTCTCAGTTTCCTATGTATATAAAATTTCTATATATATGTATATATATATATATATAAATTATATATATAAAATTATATATATAAAGTTTCCCTCTCAGTTTCTTTCCTCCTTCGCCGGTCCTCCTTCGAGTTTCCTTTGTCTGGAAAATCTCTACTCTGTCGTTTCGTAAATAATGTAGCGAGAAAAATGTTCGAGTAATTGTTAGGAAGGGTCGGCTACGCCCGCGGCATATTGTTATTCATTATTACGATGGAGGAAACATTAATTTGCTGCCTTGAAACGGGATTCCCTTGTTCCGTTGAGGGAACCGGACTCTGCGTCGAGTGTCAGAGCGATGGGTGGTGGAGAGAGAAATTCGATTATACCGTAGACGTCTCTGTGTCAGTCGTGCGAAGGACACGCATCCAGGTGACCCAATTCAATGACCTACTTATTTGCCGACCGATCAGTAGAGTGTGCAATATCAAATATACGTATATGAGCGCTCTTCCGCCGAAGCCTGGCACGTGCGTCAGAGATTTGTCCTCGTTACCCCCCCTCCTCGACCCTCCCAGGGTTCGAGGCTGAAAAATCCTCGACCAACTTTTTTTTCATCCAAATCTGGCGCTATTTTCATTTCCCAAATTATCAGGAAAAACAAAATTCTTGGTCTTGTATTCAAAAGTGCTTTATTGATTTTTGTAGCTTAATTCTGACGAAAAAGTTATGAGAACAAATTCATTCCATTCCAACGAGAACCAAAACTCAATTTAGGAGATAAATCCAAATTCTCGTCCGGCTATGTAAAAACGCTCCTCAAGTAGGACTGTCAAATTTTGATTGTCGTGTTGTCAACAAATAGCAAAAAATATGAACATCGAAATTTCCTCTCCTCAGAGAAAATTTTACAAAACATACGTTTCTTTTTCGCTCGTTGGGAGATTTCACTCATTATCCTGTATGACGAAGCTGAATTGAAATTTATTCGTTTTCGATTTCCACGAATTTTCAAAAATGTAAAAAGGTAAACGGACAAGGTTCTTACGAGAGAGATATCGATTGATTGATTTATTTATTTAATACTTTAGGACTAGCTGTCCTCTGGCACACGATACATAGAGAGAGCGAGGTAGATGGATAGAGAGAAAGAGAGAGAGAGAGAGAGAGAGAGAGAGAGAGAGAGAGAGAGAGAGAGAGAGAGAGAGAGAGAGAGAGAGAGAGAGAGAGAGAGAGAGATTATCCACTTCGTACGCAGGGGCAACTGCTCCTCGAGATTACCGTGCTTATCAGGATACAAAGTGCAACAGCACTGAAGTGCTGAACAATAAATGTAATAACAGAGCAACCCGACCGTAAGTGACGACGAACTATTGACTACGTAAACTATACAATAATAACAATAATAATGCTAATAACAATAACGCTAGTAATGATAACAAAATAATAATAATAATAATAATAATAATAAAAGTGAAACAATAAATTAAGCCTAATTTAGGATGGGCTCACAGGCGCGTTTGGTTATATAATTTGTCTAGTAGTTTCCGCGTTAAAGCGCGCTTGAAAGTAGAGCGGTTTTTGCAAGTCCTTACTCGAGCGAGGGGGAGCGATAGAGCAGTGAATGGAGTCGGAAGGTTGGGGCGAAAGTTTGATTAGGAGAGCGGGATGCTCTTGTGGTACCCGACCGTACGTCGATCGAGAGCTCCCCAGAGTCTGGTGCGAACGAGGCAAACTTCCAGGCTCTCATGGTGCTCTTCCACGCTCTACACCCTTCTGCTCAGCTTCTTCCCCGTACACTTATACACATTGCCACACGGATAAATGTGAGTATGTGTCGCGTGTGTGTGGGTGTCCATCAACGGCTCGCATGAGCATCGTTAAGCACGAACCATTTAATGTATTCGACGACGTCAATTACGGCCTTATGTTTCTCAACTGTGAGTGTACGTGTAAACATATACTATTGCATGGTAAAGTATATCTCCTTGACCGTAACTCCGTTCATAATACAACTCTCTATAAGTATATACAGACACAATCTTGTGTGAATAATTAAATTAGCTCCATTTGTCTGACCCGCTCGACTGAGATTCATCGCAAACACTTTCTATATATATATGACAGGTATGACTTTAGAGATTTTAAATAGCACCTTGATTTGGGAGATAATAAATCGTTGTTACTTCATCCAAAATATGCTTCATCGGAAGCTACAGCATATTTTCCTATTCTTTAGATAATAACCGAACCGCACGCTGGTGATGATCTTGTGATTTTTAAGCCATCCAGTTATGAACCCAGATTATCTTTTTTTTCGCCGAAAGTAGACCGCTTTCCGGAAAGGCCCCATGCCATAGATCGAGGCAAACAGTGATCGGGCGGAGCAATGCCTAGTCAATACGGCGAGTGAGGAGGAAGGTCACAGTTCACTTCTTCTACATAATTCTTGACGGATCCATGAGCATGTGGTCTGTACTAAATTTCTGTGCTTTTGAACCATACTCATATGGCAGTCGGGCGTAAGGAAATGCATTGTCGGGTCATATTTAATACTGCTGCCAATTGTTTTTCCGTTCGCCACGCGCCTTCGTCCAGTAATGCTTTCAATTGTGCGTCTTCTAATTTTTCCGGCGGCTTTCCACGCGGTTTATCATTCAAATCAAAATCATGCGTTCCACATCGTTGAAACCACTTTTCGTACATGCTAACCGAAGGAGCATGTTCTTTGTGAGCATCCATAAGGAAACTATGGCTTTCAGTTGTATTTTTCTTGTAAAGAAAACACTTTCCGCAAATGACGTTTATTTCGTACAAAAGTAGACATTCTCAATACGATAGATATCTTCGATCGATAGAACTTTCGAATATCAGTATCACGGACCGCCACCAGTACGAGATGCGCCACCTCGTGAAAATCCGTGATGTCATACTCGTACATCGAATATATATATATATATTAGACTGATTCAAAAAAAAAATTTCCTTCTGGATTCTCGTGCTATTGTTGGGCACTGATAAAACAAAATTTCTCTAAAAAGATGGGCGCGGTCACTCAATTTTTAGAGGTGGCTATCTCGACTTTTTTGTACTTGAATTTTTTTAACGAACGTATTGCATTTAAGCATAGTCATGGCTTCGGATTACGGATAAAAATCACATCCAGCAGCTTTTTCGTAACAAAAATAAACTCTAACAATTTGAAAAGGGTGCAATATTCACAATTCAAATCCAGGTAGATCAATAATGGCGTCTATACTACTCTCGTTATTCATGTAGATTTATTTATACGCATTAACATTTTGCACTTTTTACGAAAAATTAAATTATAAGCTTTTATTCATAAATCGTATATTTACATTTTCAAAATGCTACGCTTATATTATCTTCAAACTCATTTACATTTCTTCCCAGCCATTCTCAAGTTCGTTAACATTTTGGGCAGAAAGAAAATGTGCAACGTTGAACAGTTTGTCCAAATCTCTCTTAAATTTACGCTCCTTCGATATTTGTGACGGCAAATTCTTTTTAACTCGATTTTTTAAAAGTTGTTTCCAGACTAGATGGAGTTTTATTGATTTCAAGATTGCGTTATTCAATCGACGCGTTGGAATTTCAGCACATTTCCATTGTTCGAAAATTTCTTTCATCGTTTCGTGTGCACTTCGACGTATGGTCAGTTTTTCTCTGTTATGTTTGTAAAAGAACAAACTCAAAACTTTTCCGATTTTTATCCGTAATCCGAAGCCATGACTATGTTTAAATGCAATACGTTCGTTAAAAAAAATTCAAATACAAAAAAGTCGAGATAGCCACCTCTAAAAATTGAGTGACCGCGCCCATCTTTTTAGAGAAATTTTGTTTTATCAGTGCCCAACAATAGCACGAGAATCCAGAAAAATTTTTTTTTTTTGAATCAGGCTAATATATATGTGTGTGTGTGTGTGTGTGTGTGTGGGTGTGTGCGTGTGTGTTGTGACATTCTGATTTTTCACGAATCCGCGAACGTGAACTCAAACTAACCGATAGCTTTATTTTTTTCATCTCGTTCACTCTTTTGTTTCCCAGATACACGAATTTCAGGGCCCTCCAGGTAAAAACCCATATGTGTGAGTCAGAGAGAAAAAAGATCGGAAAAATTCCCCAAAGCGCGAAAATGGATAAAAACTTGGTACGAAGGGTTAGGGAACTGGGCAGTGAACCAAAAGGGGACAAAGTTAGTTGCGAGAAAGCCGCATGGGGTGATGGAGATATACGCGTATGGCAAAGTTGGGGCTTTTCGGAGAGCAGGACGGTCGAAACGAAGTTTCAAGCTTCGGGCGAACGTGTATACCGCGCACTCGGCACGTATACATATTTTGTAGGCAAATTCACGTGAACTCTGAAAACACGTACACATGCAGGCCCAGATATAGCCCACACGGTGTACCAGTCAGAAATCCGAAGGCTCCGAGATGCTCGAACCTCGTTCAGCAAACATTCAGCATTCATACGTAAGGGTTTGACGTGGCGAAGTGGAGACTTTGGCACCGAGAACTTGTGGGTATGTGTGTGTATATATGTACGGTAATTTATTTTCATTCGTACGCCACAGCAGATTTTTCGATCAATTTATTCAACCGGTAGAGTTGAGAGATACTATTTTTAACTTTGAAAATAGTTATCAACGTTCATGCTTTAACAAGTCTGCATAAGATTGATGTCTAAGAACCGGATGGATTTTTTTTTTTTTTTCTGATGAGAGTATTAGGATGACGAGGTCAGGATTATACGCACAATGATGCATAGTCTGACCAAGTTGTGTTTTTTTTTGTTGAAAAATATTAATGAATCGTGAAGTCATTATTATTTGAAGAAAGTGCTGCCGTTGCTGCATGGTCAGCGGGGTAGATGGTTCTGTGAAAATAGGGTCATCTGAAATGAAAAAGAAAAAATGTACTCTTGGCGCATAATAATAAAATGGTCGTATGACCGGACATTTTTTGAAATTTTATAAATCGCAACAATGGCAAGCTGTAGAAAAAAAAATCGTTTTAGACCAAAGCAACGTCTTTAATAACTGATTATTAACAAATGGATACACGCGTAAAAACAGTTATCCTGTCATACGATAGAAAATGCTGTAAATTATGATCCCTCCGAATTTGGACTGAATCGGACGAATAGATTTTAAGATGCAACTTTCGTTTCATGAGACATAATGTACGAGAAAAACGCAAAAGAAATAAACGCAAAAAATTAAAAAAAAAGCTTTTATTTATAAACTATTGAACTAAAAAGTAAAAAGTAATCCTCAATGTATGAAGTTAAATAGTAAAGAAGAACCCCATCCTTGGTCACTCGTCAAAGGCGCAGGCAGTATATAGTTAATGAAACTTACAAAAACATAGAACTCTTGAAAATTTAAATGTTTTCTTAAATGCTTGAGGCTTCACGCCTCAAGCTTTTAAGAAAGTATTTTTTATTTTGTATTTTTTAAAATGAGAACACTTGTATAATTTTTTGTATTATGTAGTGATATTTCTTTTCTTTAAAATTTTAAACTGAGGCAATGACCTTTTGTAGATAATGGCATAGAATAAATTACGAGGGCGGACTGATTTCAAACAAGATGCAAAACAGAAATGAAACTGACTGACGAATATAAATTATCAACAAAACGCAGAAGACAAGGACAACGATTGTGGGAACTTGGATATCAATGTAGGTCGGCATCTCCGCGATCTCAAAGTGAAAAGCCGGTGTACCGCCCCGTTGTCCGTTCCATCATATAGATCGGCATGTAGATGTATACGTAGGGTAAATGACTAGTACAGGTAAATGATTGAAAGATAATTATTGTTTCGCTTTTCAATTACACCTTTCGGATGCGAATGATCCTTTGTCATTTATAAACGCACGAATAAAATTATACGTCGAGAGATAATTTAATTTGTATATCGCCAGTTAAATTAGATTTGCTACGAAAAAAATATATCGCTCGCCCGTATCTTTCATGAAACCTAAATTCAGACACGCCATTGGTTATAAAATTATTCCGTCGTTCACAAACGCCATCTCTCCCAAGAAAGTTTCTTACTGTTACACGCAATTACTCGAAACGCAAATAATCTCTTATCTTTTCGTTTCCTCGTTGATGTGATGACCATCGAACCCGATGAAATTTGCCAGGCCTGGGCTTTGATGATGAGGGAAGTCGATGGTCCCGAGAGAGAGAAAGAGAGCGAAATCGAACAATTGATCGCGCGTACTCTCTGTATTGTCTTTACGATGGCTTGCTGTGTATCCGGCGGTGTCTGACGAGCGAATGAATTTACACCTCAACGAGACCGCTCTCCCCCTTTTTCATTACTGTAGCATTTTCTTAGTCGGGAGAATTTTCGCACTATTCGTTCAAAAAACATATATCGTTATCCACCGGATATGTCATTCCCGAAAACACACCTTCACTCACCACAATTAATACCTTCACTTGTGCTTATTCATCTGTTTTATATACATTTTTATTTACTCTGGCTATTCACATGTTACATATTATTTACATATTATTTATTTTATGGCTCCATGGACCATATTATTGCATTGCCACCGAAGTTATATAGTTATGCCAAATTTCAGCTCGATCGGATGCCAGCAAGTGCTTGAAAAATGGATTGCGAATTTTGAACGGGCAAGACATACGAACCAAGCAAGTTCAATAAAAGCTTGTAAAAAGTAAAAACGCAGCGGGGCAATTTGCCACAACGCAGTGGCCTAACCCTTCAACTGCGTTGAAAATAAAAATTAAGATCCTAGGCCAACCCATGCAATAAGAAACCGTATTTTTGACATTTCTTCTTCTAAAGTAAGAATTTCCGTAATTTTTCTATGCATCAATTTCAATTTGGCTACATTCTTGTACGCGCCATTTCGCAGAGGGGGATAGACTGTGTGTGGGGGGGGGGCAGAACATCACATTTTCATCCGGATTGATTCATGCACCGAGAGGAAAATGCATAAAATCCCTTTTTCACATACGTATGTAGTAAAATATATACCTATGTAGTAAAACATCACTAAAGCAAAAGCCATGTGACAAATATCGAAGAGCTCATATTAATTAAGTATCGCTTCTCATCCACTCGAGATCGTCAATATCCATAAACTTGCAGTGAAAATCACCGAGTCGTAAAAAATTCTTGCATAAAATGTGTCTCACGATGAGCGCGCGTATGAGCCGCTTTCGTGCATCGCAGCTCACGGTGGTGAAAAATCTAGGTGGATTGCGCAAAATGTGTGTATGCGTGTATACAAGATCGGGAATGTCATATAGCTATATGCACTTTAACACGAGGTGCGCTCGGTTCCCATCGCATCGCAATACGCAATATGTGCACATATCCGTATGTATGTATAATAAATCGCTTTTATGTATCGCTATGTCTATGGAAGCGTGTGACGTGTATATAGGGGATATGTATAGCCGCGAAATCTAGATAGCTCGCTGAATCTCGATTATCGACGTTGCTGATCTATGGACGGTATGCATCGGTTTTCCGTCGCCGTTCGTCGGCTTTCACTCTCTGTCCTGCTCTCGCTTGTCCAAATGTCCGTTATATCGCTCTTTCACCTGCACCATCGAGCGCCATCGTTTCTCGTCCCGAATGATTTTCCATTCGGATATCGAGCAACGTGGACACGCGCAGCTGAGCGCGAATACGGGATCTCCAATGGCTGGACTAAACGTTCGTCGTCCCAAAAAAAAAAAAAACTCAATTAAATGTAATCCCGTTAGCGCGAATCCCGATCAACGAAGTTATGTATTTCGCCTTCTCCTGTCTCTTTCTCTCTGCGACTGCTGCTCAGAAGTGGTTATTTCGTCATACCGAATCCCGCCGCTGAAACCTGCTACCAAGCATTTTTTCTCACCACGATGCGGTGCGTGTGGAACAAGAGCGAAGAGACCTTCAACGAAGCATGGAGACGCGAGCTTACTGCCGGACATGTCTGACAAGGAACATCACTTGAGTGTCAGCTTTCAATTTTTTTTTGAAACTCATATATGTGATACAATATTGAAAATTATTAAACACGTTTTCTCAAGTGTCAAGGGTTGATTTTGCAGTTTCACCCCCAAGCAGTCCACCGATCTCAATCTAACAAAGCCCAAATTTCTTCGAATGGAAAGCGATGCAAAATCCACTATAGAAGTATTGTAGACAAATTAAACTAAGCGGTGACACGTCTCTCTTTGAGGGGTGGTTTCCCCCCTTAAAGCCGTTTGTTCGCCGATCAAAAAAATTACGTGTCTAATATTTTTCAATGCTTTATCACATGATAAGTTTCAACAAAATCGAAGGCAGACAATTAAAGTAATGTTTCTTGCGTATATGAGGCGTAAGAGCGTCGAGGAAAAAACATTCTCCTTCTTTTTTTATCTTTATTTGAACGTCTTGTTTTTCTTTTTCTTTCATTGTATGCATAATGTAAGTTAATATGATTTTATTTTAAAATAGTACTAGTCATAGTTGTCAAATAATAATTAGGTAAAAATCATATACACGTATGATTGTTTTTGTAATATATTTTCCGGCACGGTGCTCTTCTTAGGGACTGAAGCTCTGGAGCAGGAATAAACCAATGCTTTGAATTTTTATATCATATTACATAGATACAAAATGCGACACGTTTGTATATTTTTGTATATCGTTTTTAAATAATCGCTAATATTTACAAAAAGTACATACGCATTTACTTATTGTGACCCTTTTTACTTTGAAAAAATTGAAATTCTATCTCGCACCAGGAGCACGGCTGGCTTAATGCCAGACTGATACACGAATTAATAACTCCGCTTCGCTCAATATCGGGGAGTTTGCAGAGTGCACGTACGTGGATGAAGCTGAATGCGAAAAATCCTCGCTATAATATTCTTGGAAACGGCAGCGAAGCCTGGCCCGGGGCGAGTGAATTTTCATGCAAATAATCAGGGAAGAGATGTGCACGATTATTCGTGCGAATATGGCAAAAACGATATACATTTGCAGCATTAAAGTTCAGGCGTATCAGGGCAGCGCGCGCGCGACGATGAACGAGCTACACGGAAAAAAATAAATAGTACAAAATACAGGGGCTACACAGTTCGCATTGGACTCGAGCGATTGCACAGCGATATTACCTGAAACACAGTGCTCAAAATACAGTGTACTCAAAGTAAATTATTACAGTTCCTATACTGTCCTCTTTGGACTCGAACCGCTTTACTGTATCTTTTACTGGCACACACAGTCCAAAATACAGTGTAGTCAAAAGTAAATTTTAACAGTTCAACACTGTAATATAAATGTAACAAAACCTGTAATTTGACAGGTGTTTAATCTGTATTATGTACAATGAATGCGCCAGGTAAATCGACAGAGTTTATGTAGGTGTTTTAACAGAAACTGGTTAGTAACAGATGTGGTTTCAGTTTTGAACCGTTGCTTTTTACAGTGTGAACACGGGGAATGTTCTTGTTTTAATATTGTTATTCAAACTTGATGAACCCCGTAATTTAATAGTGCCACAAATCGTATATTATACAAAATTAGGGGTAACAATAATATTAGATAGCGCTGAAAGAACTGCCAGTCCTTTGTGTCCTGGTCGCGCCACGCTCGAGACAAGTACTAACCACTGAATACCGTTTACAACGTCACACTGTAAATTTGATTATGAAAATAAAATTAAAAAATTCGGCGAAACCTTTGCTTACAATGTATATATATATATATATATCAAGAATATAATGAAGTGAATGAGACACACCAAAAAACGTTTATCCATGAAAGAAGTTTGTAAAAAATGTGTAGAAAATATTTAAAAATCAGTCACATACACAAGAACGTACTTTTTTTTTTAATTCTCTCTTTCTTTATAATTTCTGGAATTCTGTCGAACAATTTTCGATGTCCGCGTCTCATCAACCACGTACTACTAACTGGCAATCCTTTGTGTCCTGGCCTCGTGCCGCACCTCGTGCTTCGTTTGCGTACAGCATAAAAATCAGTGATCGCATTTAAATTTTACAGTTGAATATTTTTACTGAAATCACTGATGTATTCACAATATCAAACTGCAAATAAACCAGTGTAACTGTAAAAATCTCAGAGTGCACAGATTACGTCACGAACTGTCGAAAGAATAGTAAAACCACCGTGCTACACTGTGAAATTTAATGAATCACTCTGTACTCAATACAGTGTACACTGTAACCCTTGCACTTTACGTACAGTATAAAAATCAGCGACCTCATTTAAATTTTACCGTTGAATATTTTTACTGAAAGCACTGATTTATTCACAATACCAAACTGTAAAGAAATCAGTGTAACTGTAAAAATCTCAGAGTGCACAGATTACGTCACGAACTGTCGAAAGAAGAGCCAAACTACCATGCCACACTGTACAATTTGATGAATCACTCTGTACTCAATAGAGTGTACACTGTAACCCTTGAAGTTTGCGTACAGTATAAAAATCAGTGATCTCATGTAAATTTTACAGTTGAATATTTTTACTGAAAACACTGATGTATTCACAATACCGAACTGTAAATAAGCCAGTGTAACTGTAAAAATGTCAGTGTGTACAGGAAAATTCGTCATTTTTGTAGGACAGGATTTAAATTACTCTGTTTCACTGTAAAATAAACTATGGCACCCTGTTTTTCATGCGGTTTATACTGTGATTTTCGCTGTTTCTTTTTTTCCGTGTAGACACGCGGAGAAACAAGAAACGAGAGTTGCCCCCACCCCCTCTCCCCTCCCCTCGATGTACCAAAAATCGTGCCTGCTAGAAACCGTTCCATCCAAGCATTTCCGTCCGGACTAAGTTATTTTTTAAACAAAAATAGGTGGTACGAAAAAAATGATACGGCCAAGAGGCCGCGTGCGGTCGGTGAACGATTCGACAAGTTGATTGTTGTAGTCCCGAAGTGGGTCCATTATAGTCGACGAGCTTACCGAACCAACAATCCAACAATGCGGCGTCGATTATAAGCCAATACGTTTTTTCCCCTATGGATTAACGTGCGCAGCTACGCCGGGTGAGCAGCTCGTTCGATTTCAATTTGTTTCACTTTGGGGAACGCGGGTGTCTACGATAGCCGCAAAACACGTTACTATCTCATTGCAAGTTTCGAGCGCTGGGTCAGATTCGCGATGAATCATGTGCGAGATATTCGCCTGCGAACTAATGTAGGAATACATACACAAATGTGCGTGCGTGCGTGTGTGTGTGTGCGTGTGTGTGCGTGCGTGCGTGCGTGTGCGTGTGCGTGTGTGTGTGTGTGTGTGTGTGTGTGTGTGTGTGTGTGTGTGTGTGTGTGTGTGTGTGTGTGTGTGTGTGTGTGTGTGTGTGTGTGTGTGTGTCTATATATATATACGAAGTGATCCACAACGATTAGTGTTATATAACCATATAGATCGAGTGTGTCATTGCGAGCAAAACGCTTTTTTTTTCTAGTGTTGTGTGACCGAAATTCTCGGAGTTATCGCATGCTGAGTCCGACGCTGAGTAAACGAAGGTAAAGTATTAGTAGCTCACGCGCGATTTTTTGCTCTTTAAGTATTAAATGATAAACGAAAGTTATTCAATCGTATTATCGATTTGCAAAGCAAGTCTCCGTGTTCGTTATTTGTTAGAGTAAAAAAATGTCAAGGAAAAATATGCACTATTCTGAAGGTGAATTCGAAGCCACACTTGATCCGGCTTTCTCGTGCTGCTGTGCCCTTCTTTACTGCTTGGAATCTGCACGCGAACATCTCGACCATCTTTTGTCGCGCGACATTAAACAAAAGCGTTCTGCTCGCAATGATGTACGTCATATGCTGACAATGGAACCCTAATAGTTGTGATTCATTCTGTTTAGATAATATGTACGTATGTACGAGCGAATGAGAGAAAGTTCGCGGATTCATTGAATAGCGAACGGGCTCGAGAGAGGATTTCGAGCGTACAGACTTGAAAACTGCGTATGGCTCTGTTCCGCGCTCTCGGCTCAAATGCTGCAAATGAGAGGGTAACGGATTGAGAGCAGAGAAGATGCTATATTGTGTGTGTGTGTGTGTGTGTGTCGTATTGGTGTTGAGAGTTTATTGCAAGTTGTGCTGGCATTTACGAGAAAAAGCCAGCCAATATGTTGTATCTCTCGGAACTGCCAGGTGAAGAGGATCAAACGAGCAGGCGTATAGATATGTGTATGAATAAATGTGCGTGTAACACGCGAGAAGGGAAGTTCGAAGCGATCGAGTGGCTCGCAGAGATGCAATATCGAATAAATAACGAACGAGAGGGCAAGGCGACTTATTTATCTTCAGTACGTCTCTCCCTCTCTCTCTACTGCTTTCTTTCTTTATTATTATTATTATTATTGGTATTAGTTTTATTTGTTGATATTGATGATTTATTATTTTTCTTACCAATTCTACGTATTGATTTATGAATTGTTAATTATTTTCAAGATTTATAAATATTATATGTCGGCTTGTCTCTTTTATTTTCGCTTCTATTATGCAAATTAATGTTCGTCGCCACACAACCATTAGTAAAATTGTCCGATAGTATGTTAGGGCATAAATAAATATTCATTTCATTGTATTTCTCTGCGTATGATAAATATATATGTATGTATACGCAGGCGGAAAATTAAAGAAATCAAACATTCATTGAACAACATTGAATTCAAGAAATCAAATCAACATAATGGCAGTATGCAATGCCAGAGTATTATCGCGTATATTAAATTCACTTGACATCTTCGTATCGTTGCTTTTGAGATGAGATACGAAAAATCAAATATCAAAATGGAATGAAATTCGTTAGTTCAATACAATTATAGTTGGAATACAATTTTCAGTATACCCGAGTCGAAATTTTCGAGCCGCGTTCAACCCACAAAATGAAGGCGAGCAGAAATTGGCGTGAGCGGATTATTGGGTATCTAAAGGAGGATATATCCGGTCAGTCGTATGAAAAGCGATCAAGGGCCAGTGTACCTTAGACGATGCCTTTTCGTTCCGCAGCGCCAGATACGTATGTTGGATTTCTTGGGGTGCTCAGTCCTGTTAAACCTTTGCGGCATAGTGTAACACTGGTGTTACACCTGATTCCATTCAGATTTTGACGATTCAAAAGTGCTTTTTAATTAAATATGGCGGTTGTAAATGCATTTCAAGGTCCTTAGGACTTCAATAACTACTAAAACGTATCTATTACATTTTTATTTTTCACGTAGCGGGTGTCATCAATAACGAAAGTGCAAAAAAAAAATGTGCACGTAAAGAAAAATGTATGCTTCAAAGGGTTAATTCAACAATGGCAACAGCTTTCGGCGCGAAAAGCGGCATGGTATTCCTTTCCTTTTGTCTTCGTTTTATCAGAGGAGAAATACACGGCTACCAAATTGCATAAAACTTCCTACGTATGAACATTCCAATTCTCTGAGTGTTTGTGTAGAACGGAGACGGGATTGTTCTCTGTGAATTTTTTCCGCTTTTTCATTCTCGACTCATCCACGCTTCCGTGCTCCGAGATCTCTCGTTTCTGCGAGAGTTTGCAAGATTGAATTAGCATACACATCCCTTTCTCCCTTTTTTTCTCTACTTCTTTTTCTCTTTGCCTTGATTTCTAAGATTTCTGGTAGTGGTAGTCTTACGGGTTGAAGTTCGCGGAGCAGCGCAAATTGCTACTTGCGTCGTCCTCATATGCAGTAGTGCGAACACGAAGGATCTGCCTTAATGGTGCGGCTGGTGCATACACCCGCGAAACAGCTGCGACAGCCACTCATAAGTGTCGATTTCGTCACACCGACCTGCCGGACGAGCTTCTACCAAAAATCCTTTCTCACCACGGCGTGATGTGTGTGGAATGCAATAGCGTATGCAACAAGGGCCTGTAAGAGCCAACAGAGCTTCAAAGAAGCATTGAGAGGCAAGCTACTGCGGGACATGGCTGAGTGAGGAGTGTGACAGCGTCAAGGAGCAAATCTATTCCTTCTTCTTTTTTATTTTTATTTTATCCTTTCTGTTTTCTTTCATTCTATGGATAATTTTGGTTCATATTATTTTATTTTTTAATAGCCTTATTAAAAAGTCATAACTCTAAGATAATGATCAAGAAAAAACTATGTAAACGTGCGATTGCTTTTGTAATGTACTTGTCGGCACGGTGCTCCTAGGGAGCTGAAGCTCCAGAGCACGTTATGGTCTTGAAGTTTGGGTTGCTGCACTGATAAAAAAAAAAATCATTGATCCAATATCATTGGTGTTATTGAATGAAATTTCGTTGATTCAATTGTAAAATTGTTGGTGTAAATAATCGGATTTATTAGTCCAAACAAAACGCTTTTGACTTTAATAACATGATAAAATTTATAGTTTTTTTTTCATTCAAAAGATGTATCGTTAGCCGAGAACAATATATTATTCAAACTAATTAAAAAATTATTGCGAACAAATTACATAGTTTTGAATGCATTTTCTGCAACGAACAAAAAAAAGCGTTTCAATTTATAACATGAATATTGTTCATTCGAGTACACAAGAAAAAATGCATTTCGCTCATTTGATTCAGATAACATTTCTGTTGAGTAAATATGTTATTTTTTTTACCATATCCGATATTGATTTCCAAGTACATTATTCGTTAAAATATTAATATTTTATTTTGATTGAAAAATATTAAGCAAATGTCTGAATTGGTTAAAAAATAATGCGAAAATAAAATTTGTTTCTTGCGCATTTGGTTGAAAAAATTCAAGCAAATCATGGCCGAGCGCCACCGAAATTATAGGTGTGAGGAAACCCGTAAGTCTCGGAGTAACCGCTAGAAGCCACACGCGCGCTCGTTTCTGTCAAGCGTGGCGCGAACCAAAAATCTACTTAAACGCTGGAAAACTCTAAAGCGTATCGCTTCTTGGTGGCCTGTGGCTAAGATCAAAGTGTGGTATCTGTTCTTATCAGTTGAATATTTGATATTCTCTCCACTATTATCGTGGATGATCATTCTAATGCTCACTTTTTATTTAAGATTTAAAACAAATTGAAAAACTTACGTTCCATGGCATATTCGTTTCGATGCAGTAAACAGATAATTAATTCTATTGATTATATTTTTGTACGAAATAAAAAATGTTGTAGCAATCGCTTAATTATTTCATCCATACATCTACGGATTGTATGTAGAATGATATCAATAGAATATAATTTTATTTGAAAGATAATATAGATATTCAGAGAACAAAAGAGCTTTTTCAAATAAAAAAATATGTTATTTAAATCAATCACATTTTCCAATATATTATAGTATTGTAACAATTCCATATATCGGTGGCACTCCGCAGCAGCACATTTATTTGGATCAACCAATATATTTTTTTGATTCAATTGTTTTTTTTTCTCAGTGTGGAATAATGCAACAATTGACAACAAATATTTCCTCTTCCTCATTTTTATTAGTATACAAAATTGTTTCTTTGAAAATATAGATTGTATAATTACAAATAAAAATACTAAAAAGTGTTTCAGTGATTTTTGTAGCTTAAATCTGACGAAAAAATGGGACAAAGAAGTTCATTACATTCCAACAACGCAAACTTCAATTTCATAAAGCACAAATAAACCAATGTTGTCTCTCGCTCTCTCGTTTTTTCTGATTGCTTGTTGATCCGTGCATCAGCGTTTGTCGCAGCGTCCAGAAATCACGAAGCGTGCGTCAGAAGAGCGAGATCCTCGCTTTGTAGGTACTCGCGTCGCGACTGCGCGGGCTAATTGGCCAATGCGTTTCTACGGACCGTGTGTGACATATACGTATGAACGAGCGATAGAGAGAACTACAACATACAGCAGGAGAAGAGATTGAAATTGTTCAATTAGCAACTGGCTTAGCGGGTGAAAATGTCGACTAACGAGCTGACGATGCAATTAATCCGTTTCTGCGTGAACTTATAGAAAAGCCGCCTTCAAGAACTTCGGTAATAACGACGTTCCTCAAACTGAGCAACGACTACCGAGATTAGTTAGCCGGATTCGCCAGAACAAACATTTCGCCATAAGATTCGTCGAGTTGCCATTTTCATTTATATAGTATGGCTGTTTTTCTCGATTAGTTGTTCCTTATCAATTGCACGCTCTTCTCGCGTATTCCTTTTCGATGATCAATCCGCTGTTGGTCAGGCTGAAAAAAGCAATCAATACTGGCTTGCTATCTTCAACCGAGACGGAGAACGCGAATCCCCGTAGCGAAGGAAAAGGTCTTTGAAGGGATCACCAGGCCGATATCGTGTTAATCTCGAATTCGGAAAAATCGATGGGCAAGGCTAAAACGAAGCGGAGGACATATGGGCTTTTTTCTCTCCGGTGCTCGTTCTATCCGGACATCGCTTTCCATCTTCGTATCACTTTTCTTTTATTTGAAAATACGAGCCACGGGGCCGCGGGCCGCTCGTCGCAGGACACCGCGAGAGTCTATTTGAGGGAGTGAGTCGTTTCAGATTTATCGTCCTTCCCGCAAATTTATATGGTCGACCAGAGTGCTATACTGCGGGAGTGAGGGAGAGGCGGGGGTAGAGGGCCTGCATCTGGTGCCGTCGACCTATACTTTTCAGATATTCTCCGCGACAAATCCAAGAATACGTTACAATTTGCCTATTTCTGTGCTTAAACGTAAGCCCACATATCTTTCTTAATAAAAGTGACAGTTTTGTTTCCCATCTTCTTTATCTCAATTAAAAAAAAAAAACATTGATGTTTAAAAACTTTTTTTTGCGGAGGTGCTCCAACAAGTGGGACTGACGTTTGCAGCAGCTTTGAAATGCAATACAAATTTATATTTCCGGATTCCTTTAATTGCTTTTGGCAGATTTTGCCCACAAAAGTCCCTCAACCATTTTTTACAATACTTGCTTAGCGATCTACAATATCAATCCAGAAAAAATTATTTTGAAGAATAATCAAAATAACGGATTGTAAATATTAAAAAAAAACCTTCGTTGCATTCTACGATGCAAACGTCAACACCATCGTAACAATGTGTCACTGAAAGAGGCATAGAGACCAATGAGATTAGATTCGATTTTTTATGTCTTCGTAAAACTTTGAGGCAATTGGAAAATGCATCCATAGAGAAAGATCATGGTGATAAAATAATAGTAGAAAGAACCAAAAAGAGAATCATATTAAATAATAATAGTAGTGTTGAAACACAAAAATAAATTAAGAAAAATAACAACGAGACAAGAAAGAGTTGAGGAGATAATAGTTGAGCATTATCCTTGTTTCTGGAGCCCTCGCAAATTAGGTTGAAGCTAGAATTAGAATTAGCTAATTCTTCTTTTTCTTTAGGCTTCAGCGAAAGTTCAAAAGTACGATTCGAGCAGAAAAGAATAACCGCGAGTTATCCCCAATAACAATGGCTTACTAAGTCATTTCATTCGTCTCTATACTCAAGCCTTCTTTGTTTTAATTAGTTGCTGGACCTTTTATGATAATCACGTTTGAGCTCTTAAAATGCTCTGTTTTTTGTTCAGCTTACCCTGACAATTTTCCGCATAGATTTTATCGTTCGTACATTCCTTTTAGGGCGAAGATTTGTTTTTAGCCACCGATCGATCTAACGCGCCAGATCTTAATATTTAATTTTTCATACTCGTGCGCCTTCTCAGGCTTTTATATTATTCATGATTCCAGCCGTATACCTGAATGTCTGTGAAACTTTAACTCGGTGGCGCACTTTTTTGTATTTTTCTTTTCTTCGCCTCGTTTTCACAAAAGACAATTCAAGCATGTGGCGTGCAGCGTATAATTACGCGCGTCTGCGACGCTGAGAAAGACACGCGAGATTCTCCAAGACACAATAATTCACCGAATTTTAATTCCGCGAATGCGTAGAATGTTTATGGTCCGAAATGTTGATTGTTGCGTTATTCGGAATGAAGCAACAATAATGATAGGTTTCGGAAGTTTTGTGCGGAGGGGGGGGGGGGGGGGGGCGCTCTGAAAAATGACTTGGGCTGACTGAATTCGTCATTCGGATTATTTATTTTTTAATTATCAATGAATTGTTTTTAGGGAAACTGGCATATTGTGTTATTTTAAAAGTTGTGCCATCGAAATCCAGAGTTGAAAAAGTTTTTTTTTGTTGCCTCACGACCCCCTACGATTCTATTTTTTTCAAATATAACTTTTATTTTACCGCGTTTCTTGATGTGGACAATTCAATAAACGCGTATTCCGGTTCGGAAAAGGATTTTGTTAGACATAGGAAAATGGCGTTGGGCTCAACCGGCTATCCAAATTTCTATGTATCTTCATTTGCCTACAGTAAGTGTGCCTTCAATTCAAATATATTGTTATTTCGAATGAATAAAAATTGTATTTAAATTACTAGTAGTTTGATTTGCAACTAGCAAATGTACCATATTTTCTCATATAGAATATATATTTATCGTTTGCATCGTTGGAACGCAAAATTGTCTTTACCATTTTTATTTCGTTATTTGTATTGCGGTATAAAATATTTTATTAGCAGATTTCGGTTGTACATTTCTAAGTGAGCATCCAGAAAAATGTTTGACCAATTTTAGCAGCTCGGCATATTTGCCAAAAGAAATGTGAAAGAGAAAAAAAAACTATTTCATTGCTTTCCAACGATCTAAATTTTGATTGGGTACACAAAAATTGACAACTCGTCAAAGCATGGTCGATCGCCGTACAGTTTCCGGGAAATCGATAATCCCGAATGTCCGCAATTATTGCGATATCGCAGCTAAAAGTGAAACGTGATACCCGGAACCGCATAGGGAAAACTTGATTCAGAGAGACGCGACAGAAAAAAAAAAGATTGGATGGTAATTGAGTGCTCCGATGTGGGCCGTGTCTAACTCCCCCCCCCTCTCTTTCTTTCTTTCTCTGTATATACATATCTCGGTCGAAGAGCATTAAAACGGCGCTCGCGTTCAGCCATTCATAACACTTCCGCGTTCTTCATTACAGCGTGCAATGTCGCCGAGTGCATTCACCGTGCCGACGAGGCACAAAACGCAACATACTCGCAAACGAGTCGTCAAGCGGGTGTTTCTTTTTTTCTTTCTTCGCTTTTTTCGTTTACGTTCATCACAACAACGTGCGTATTATACCCGTGCAAAAATGTGACTGGGCAATCCCTACTTTGTGTTCGGCCCTGACCAGACTTGCCTTGTCTGATTTACCTGATCGAGCCATCCCATGGAACAAACCGGGAAGATCGCAAAATCGTTTTTTTTACGGCTTATCCTCTATGTTTGAAAATTAAAATCTACTGGCCGGAATACATTGCGAGCAAGTACATCTTCGCGTAATATCTACCCGGCCACACCGTTGACATGTTCTGAAAAGTGGAGCCTGGCTTTAAGCACTAAAGAAAAGCTACTTTGCTTTTCACCTCATCAAAGATATTTATAATTGATCGGGATGACACTAATACATCTGTTGTAATTCTATTCCTCAATAAAAGCATTCATTTCATCAATATTAATCGACGAGAATCACGATGCTTATCATTAATACCGGGATTACGATAACTAATGATGTGACCATAATAAATGACCAAATTATTTAATGGGGAAAAAAGTAAAGCTGGTAATTCGTGGTTTTTGAACACCTTCCCGCCATGTTGGGAAATATCAATGTTCTGGCCGGAAAGACATTACCTGAAAGTATTTCGCCAACAATCCGCCAGGTGGCTACAAGCGAAGTTCGCGTAAGCAAGGTACCATCGTACGAGGATAAAAATTCGTTCTATGAGTTGTACCACGTGCAGCAGTGCTATGCTTACAGCGTGCACTTACGCTTATGATTTTGCGATACTTGCGAAATAACCCTTTGCACTCTGGGCCTTTTTCGCTCGGATAGTGATCTGTGTACGTTTTTCTGTCTCTTTGCCTATCAGGAAATGCGAGCAAGCGTATGTATCCTCTCATATACTACCTTAGCAAGTAGGTAACCAACAAACAATATGTTGTCGGAATGCTGAATTGACTACACTCCCGATTTTACCTCCTCAAGGATTCCAAAAACGCTGAAACGTCATTTTTTATTTCCTCGTTTGTTCTTGGTTATTTCCCGATCTATTCCGTACAACTTTCCTGGCCATTTGCCGCTTGTTCTCTGGCCCGTTCCTGATCAGCTTTCCAGAAAGGGAACGGTGGTTCGGACTTCGCCTTACACCCGTTGCATTGCGAACCTATTCCAGGGTGGAAGGCCAGTGCCTGATATTATCTGGGGAGGGAAAATAGGGGCAGTTCTTTTTCCGACTCAAATTTCTACACGGGATATACACGAGTTTTATCAAACGGTTGCAGATCTCAAGAAAAGTAAATTTTTTACGCATTATTTGTCGGAGTGTGTGCTAGAGTGGATACCCGTGAATGCTAAACATGAGAAAGAGAGTGGGAGGGAGAAATTAGATTAGATTTGTCATGCCTCCGTAAAACTTTGCGGCTATTGAATAATGCATTGATACAGAAAAATTATGATAATAAAGCGACAAAAGAAAAAACATAGCTTTATAAACTAATGACAGTAGTGTTTAGAACAGGTCGATTTTCAATATTTTTCTGATGAGAGTACTGGGATAAGAAAGTCGACATTTTACACACAATTAATATATAATCTTGCCATGATTGAGTTTTTTTTTTATTTGAAAAATGAATAAATAACGAAGTTGTTATTATCTGAAGAAAGTGCCGTCAGTGTCACATGGCCAATCGGTGTAGGTGGTTTACTCAACTAGGGTTGTCTGAAATGAAAAATAAAAAAATATATTGTTAGCATAATAGACTCTCGTATGACCGGATACTTTTTTAAAATTTTTAAAATTACGAAAATGTCAAACTGTAGAAGGAAAGTTTTATTTTCGAGAACAAATAAATAACTTTATCCATTCGTTATCAACGGATGAATAAATATATGAAAAAGTGTCCGGTCACGATCCGAAAATGTTATCAATTATGCCTTGTCCGAATTTGAAGTCAATCGGACCAATAGATTTCGAGATCCGACTTACACGGCAGCATAAAACAGTTTTTTTTTTCGAAAAACGCAAAAGAGAAAAGGGTAAATCTCAGTGGAGCGATTCGCCGTAGCGCAGTGGGCGATCTGACCCTTCACAAAAGTCGTCACGACATGGTCAATTTTTAGCATTTTTACCAAATCTATGTTCCGAATGAAAGTCAATATCCCGGGCCTTGACGCTATAAATTTGACAAGTCCTATTTGTGAAATTCCAAGTTTACGTAGACTCCTTTATTATTTTCTTCTTTTTCTTCGAGCTTCCAGGGAAGTTTGAAAGTCCGAAGCAGAAAAGTGACGTCGACCGTGAGACTCAAGTTAACCCTAATAACCGCGAGACCGAGACGCGCTCCTCACCAAGATTCGGTGGCGTGTTTTAATCGTTGCAATTCCAAGCCAACTCGAAAACCTCGAATATCACGATCTCGTAATCGGAGCGACGTCGAGCTGCGGAGTGGTTGATCTCAGCCAAGATTATGCCGAGTATATACGAAGGGCCAAACCGTAAAGTTTGGAGTTAAGCCGTTCGACGGCTGAAAGGGGCGGCGGTGGGAGGGGGGGGGGGGGGGGTGGTGGAGCAAAAAGGACGAAGAGAGAGGGAGAGAGACAGAGAGAGAGAGAGAGAGAGAGAGAGCACATATCCCCGGTTGGCTGCTGAATCGCTCAAGGGTTCGACTTTGTAACGACATTACGTGCAAACTTGACGGTATGGTTGCAGGTTGGAGGCTCATCTTCCTCTTCGCGTGCAGCACGACGGATAAACGTGTGTTCGGCGAGGAAGCGTGTAATAAGTTGGAAACTACCGCGATCTCTAACTTGTATAGTATTCCTGCAAACCAGCCCGGATTTACTGTTTCGCCGCGTTTACGAATCTATGCACAATATCTATATGTGTGTACCGATATAGAAGGAGCATAGCCAAATATAGATGCAACAGACGAGTATTTCAATCGACGGTCCAAACTTCAAAACGGATATCGATGCAGTATTGTTTCCATTCTCTCTCTCTCTGTTCGAACGAGAGAGAGAGAGCGAGAGGCCGAAGCTTCACTAGTTGCTTCAAACGTCCTGCATCCTCTGGTCTTTGGAGGATCGGATCCTTTTCGGTACTGGAGTCTGCTTCGACGAGACATTAGTCCTGAGGTACTACATCGCCACAATCCATTTTTCATCCTGCCCTTTGTCTCGAGGCGACAAACGTTCGTGGTCGCTTTGGGCAAAAGTAATTGAATTCTTTATCTCTTGGGAAACTGGAAGATTCACTTCGAAAGGTTATTCTAATTAACCTAAAGCTAAAGTTTGGTCCAGTTTACTAGGATCTGTTTACGAGAAATTATTTTTTCTGTTGCCTCGTGGCCTACGACGGTTCTACTTGTTTTTTAATATACATTTTCCATATCTTTCAAGCATTCCTTAACACGGACGATGCAATAAATACGTATTCGATCAAAATATATTCCGTATATCTGGATAATAAGTATCTTTATTTGCCTGCGGTAAAAGTGTCTTGAATGCTTATTTCGAACGAATGAAAGATGTATTTGAATTACTAGTATTTTGCGTTGCAACCAGCAACCTTGCCATGTTTTCTTATACAGGGTGTCCCAAAACTCAACGATAATCTGAGACCGGATGAAAGGCCAAGTTATACCAGTTCTGGGAAAAATACAAAAAAAAATCCATATCACTCAGTTCAGCGATAATAGACATTTAAAAAAAAAAGTTGAAATTCGACACCCTTGGTCGCATTTTCAAGTCCTGTGATCACCAATGTCACAATTTCGCTGTGATTTTTTTAATTTTGTGATCTTCATTAACGATGCTATTAATCGCAACTACAAATTAATGCAAAAAACATTGTTAATTTAATAAAATAAGTTAAGTTTTAGTGAGTCATGGCTCACAAAAATATTGTTACTTAACTTTGACACTTCATTTTGAAAAAAAATGTACTACACTACCCTTGGCAAGTTGTTTCAAAAGATGGCGCATTTAATCAAGATTTCAAAATGGTGCAACACTTGCCACTTTTCTTGCCATTAAAAATTTGATTTCTTATTTTTTTCAAATTGAGCTCATTTTGAACAACTCAACATTAGGAATTTTTGTTACTAAAATTTGTTATTTTTTGTTTCTGGTCTGAAATAAAATTATTATTTTTAGTAAAGAGGTAATTGAGTCAGTTAATAACCAATTTTTATTTTAAAAAACATATGTTTTTTACAATAAAAATTGGTTATTAACTGACTCAATTATCTCTTTACTAAAAATAATAGTTATTTCAAAAGATGGCGCATTTAATCAAGATTTCAAAATGGTGCAACACTTGCCACTTTTCTTGCCATTACAAATTTTATTTCTTATTTTTTTCAAATTGAGCTCATTTTGAACAACTCAACATTAGGAATTTTTGTTACTAAAATTTGTTATTTTTTGTTTCTGGTCTGAAATAAAATTATTATTTTTAGTAAAGAGGTAATTGAGTCAGTTAATAACCAATTTTTATTGTAAAAAACATATTTTATTAAAAAACATATGTTTTTTACAATAAAAATTGGTTATTAACTGACTCAATTACCTCTTTATTAAAAATAATAATTTTATTTCAGACCAGAAACAAAAAATAACAAATTTTAGTAACAAAAATTCCTAATGTTGAGTTGTTCAAAATGAGCTCAATTTGAAAAAAATAAGACATAAAATTTTTAATGGCAAGAAAAGTGGCAAGTGTTGCACCATTTTGAAATCTTGATTAAATGCGCCATCTTTGGAATAACTATTATTTTTAGTAAAGAGGTAATTGAGTCAGTTAATAACCAATTTTTATTGTAAAAAACATGTTTTTTACAATAAAAATTGGTTATTAACTGACTCAATTCCCTCTTTACTAAAAATAATAATTTTATTTCAGACCAGAAACAAAAAATAACAAATTTTAGTAACAAAAATTCCTAATGTTGAGTTGTTCAAAATGAGCTCAATTTGAAAAAAATAAGAAATCAAATTTTTAATGGCAAGAAAAGTGGCAAGTGTTGCACCATTTTGAAATCTTGATTAAATGCGCCATCTTTTGAAACAACTTGCCAAGGGTAGTGTAGTACATTTTTTTTCAAAATGAAGTGTCAAAGTTAAGTAACAATATTTTTGTGAACCATGACTCACTAAAACTTAACTTATTTTATTAAATTAACAATGTTTTTTGCATTAATTTGTAGTTGCGATTAATAGCATCGTTAATGAAGATCACGAAATTAAAAAAATCACAGCGAAATTGTGACATTGGTGATCACAGGACTTGAAAATGCGACCAAGGGTGTCGAATTTCAACTTTTTTTTTAAATGTCTATTATCGCTGAACTGAGTGATATGGATTTTTTTTGTGTTTTCCCAGAACTGGTATAACTTGGCCTTTCATCCGGTCTCAGATTATCGTTGAGTTTTGGGACACCCTGTATACAAAACATATTTATCCGTGTTGTTAACATTACCAATGGTGGGCAATTATTTAGAAAAAATTGTATTGCGACAGTGCGCAATGTTCGAGATGCGTCGATACGGTTCGTGGACTCGATTGTATGGTCACTCAGTGTACAAGTGGCTTTCGGGATAAGTCTCGGGGCCTGCACACCCCGGCCACAAAGCGTACCACTACGTCTATGAATTTGCTAGGTGTTTCAAAATAAAAAAATCTGAATAGACCCGCTTAGTCTTTACGACTGAATATTTTTCGATTAAATAATAGCAGAGACCGAAATTATTAGAAGCATATACATTTTTTATTGCTCATCGGTGATAAGTGGATCTTGATTTAAATAGATAAATATATTTTAAATAAATCTGTGCATAAGTAGAATACATTTTTTGTTGAACATTGATTTTATGAACCTTTCAGTCAATTCAAACAAAAACGGATGAGGTAAACGAATTTAATCTTTTTTTTTTTTATTAATCTAACGAGTATCAAACGGCGAAAAGTAAATTGTTAGAAAAATCGTTCTCGATAAATCGTTCTTTATCGATGAATTTGAGAAAATCCATTGGTGACTTTCGAAAGTCTGGTGAAAAATAATAATGCAAAGCGTACTCGTTGCAAAAATATATTCCACAATTTTATTCCACCTCACACACATACACGTGGGCGCGCGCACACATTCTTATCTCGACCCTTTCAATCTGTATCCCTCAAGCACCGCTCACAAACTACACTCGGAAAGTTCTTTTTCCCATTCAGAGAATATTTTCCACGCTGCTGCATTTGCATAAAAATTGTCTGCATCGCGGACTGCAGCAAAGGAAAATGCAAATGCGTATCCGTGGAGGATACGAGATTGTACATTAAGGAGCGAGTAGGTCCCGGAAGGGCATCATCGAGATGTATACGAAGCAGGGATATATGAGACGTGTGTCGAAGTGTAAAATTCCCATCCGACGATTGCTGCTTCTCCTCCCTATATCAGCAGCGAACAGAGACACACGTAGTTCCAAATCGATATAATGTCCCCCTCCGTTATACCCCATCCCCCCACAGACTCTGTCCTGGTGGCGTGTCCTTATCTTGGCGGAGAACTCTCGCGGGTTACAGTACCTTGTCTTGAGAGGATCTCCCCCTTTCCTCGATTTGTACAATATCGATTGTCGTCGAATGTGCGCGTGTGTGCGCGTGGGTGTGTGTGTGTGTGTGTGTGTGTGTGTGTGTGTGTTCATATATATTGTAACGTTGCGTTACGAATATCGAGACCATCCGAGAAAGGTGTGGTAAGCGGGCTGGCGTAGCGCAGTGGTCAGAGCAGTCGACCTGAAATCGAAAAGTGCCGGATTCGAATCCCGGCACTTTTTCTCGGATAGCCCTCTTGGAGTTTTTTCGGCTGATTACAATATATATAATATGCACGTACAAAACGATGTAGATCTCGTGCTCCAAGGATTGTATTCTGAGGTTAGTAGTATATCACAAAGGTACACACGTACTTTGGTGTCGAAGGGACACGAGTATCGCAACGATGCGATCACGTCCGCGAGAATTGGAAGACGAACGCGAAGGGATTCGAGGCGACGCGTAGGCGCCGTTCTACAGCTAATATATATATATATATATATATATATCCATCTGCATCTGCTTGATATATATATATATATATATATATATATATATATATATATATATATATGTATGTATGTATGTATGTATGTATGTATATGCAACTATCCGCAAGCGAAACTCCATTGCATATCGAGCTTGGTAGTTTCTCTTGGTTTATGAGATGCGAAGGAGCAGCATGGAATAAGATATGCAGATGAGATTTTCAGGGAGTGCGGTGCTCATAATGCGGTGGGTAATATATAGTATAGAAGTCTTGAATAATTAGAGTCACATACAAGGTAACTCAGAACCACCAGGATTCTCGTTGTGAACATATAGGGTGTATCATTGCGAGCGAAACGCTTTTTTGGAAAATGCCACGTCAGAAAAATGGGACGAGATATTTGCGTTCCACATCCACGTAGTAAAGAATGGCACAACAGTTGCTCGCGCGCTGAATATGCCAGACGGATCAAGCGCCGCTTCGAATCCACCTTGGGCCAAGTGATTTTTTTTCTCAACATTGTTTTTTTTTTTTTTTTTTTGATCAAGTCGATAATACAATTTGATAATGTTAATTTATTATTTAATATATGGAGAAGAAAAGGATCGCGAGTGAGGAAGTACTGTGCCATTGTGTACTCAGTGTTGAGCTCAGCACGCGAATATCTCGGCCAATTATTGTCGCACGCCATTTCAACGAAAATCGTTTGGCCCGCAATGACACGCCCCATATACTCACCAAAGGAATCCTAACAGCCGTGGATTGCCCTGTGTATATAGACATAAATATTATATGTGTGCGTGTCCTGAAGTGAGCGAGCAGTATGAAACGTTAAAAAGCCCCACAAACTGCAGCCGCGCGTTCCTCTATTTGGGTCAGCAGGTTTATAAATCCGACGTACAGTGGAGACAAACATATATATACACGTACACATATTGTGCAAGTTCATTCCCAACGGGCAAATAACCCACTCGCACTAATTCGATATTACACACGTGATCGAGGACTCGCTGCTTCTGTCACATGACGATGGCCCTGTGCGAGTTTTCGAGAGGCCCTCCGGTTACAAATCACACGGTCGCATAGGAGTCCGGAATATCCATAGGAAGTGCTGTTCGAAACAGATGGGTGCGGATCACATCCAGGTACGGGGCAAAACGTACGTCTCTTGCGCCCTTTTAACCGAGCTGCCATCGCATGTGCGTACGATATGATAATGCAATCGGTATATATATATATATATAAGCGATGCGATGCATACGGTGTTTCGCGGCCGTTCGTCTGTGCTCCGTCGCACTACCAACCCTCCCTTTGCCCTTACTCCCTTTTTCCCATATTTCTCTCTCTCTCTCTCTCTCTCTCTCTCTCTCTCTCTCTCTCTCTCTCTCTCTCCCCCTCTATATATATATATATATATATATCACCCTTTATAATGTTGTCCAACGTCGATGATATGCGCAAGGGACGTGAACGTATTTGACGCGTGTACAATTATCGAATTTCCGATATTCCCTCGGCACTTGTGTCTATCGACTATGGATACCATACGCGCTTTACGTAAACTCTGTGTATGTATAAGCTCTTGCATTCTTCCACCCTAATGTCATTCGACGCCGGGCGTCCATGTTTGATAAAAGGGAAAAAAGAGCGAGATTAATTGATTGATCGATAATATATCTATACACATACGCACACACGGACATACATACATATCTATAAATATACCTAAAGACTCAAAACATTGAAATTCCTGCTCTATCGATTTTCTACGATAAATCTCAATCGATCATCTTGAAATTCGGGGTGTTTATTTATTTTTAGTGCCTTGTTAAAATTCTGAAAAAAAAAAAAAACCTCGTCGCCACCACTCGATGGTCCCCTTCTAACTATGCAACTTTTGTAGGAAAAGTTTTCTTCCAAGTCAGAGAGGTTAGAAAATATTTCTACCGCTAATAGTTGTTGCCTCTCCCGATATAGTCCTGGTAAAACTATAGTCTGAATACACCCAACAGCATGTGCAACACGAAAAATAATAATAATAAAAGCACACTGCCAATGAGCGATCAAATCCAACGATGTTGAAGTTAAATCGTTAGAGCGCAACGGACATTTTTGGTTTTCTACTTTTAAAAACATTTTTTTGTATATTTAGATTGCAAATCTCCAGATAATTATCTTACGAACGATTGAGGGATTGGAGCAAACTCCAATCAGATCCGAATCCAAGCACCAGCAAAAAGAGCAATGATTTCGAGTGTATCTAATAGACGTAGTAGAATGATAACTTCGATAAAAATCTTGTGTAATAACATATATGTAGGAGAAAAGATAACAGATCTTTTTGGGTTTTCAAGAGAGAGTTTCCAACTTAGGCAAAGCGAGGGAGTAAGGAGAAAGAGATCGATACAGAGAAAAAGAGAAAGCGTACAGAACATGGTGTAGAAGTTCGCATTGTTGGAATGCAACAAAAATTAATTGTTGCATTTTTATTTCTTTTTTTTTAAATATATCACCCGAAGACTTTTTTTGCAGATTTCAATCTTCGAATAATGATGTGATGAATAAATTCGGAATTTTTATAGCTCAAGGCTGTGAAAGGAAAGAATGAATTTTCATTGCATTCCAACGCTGCAAACGTCAAACTCATATCATGATATGCAAACTTCAATGCTAAATCATATAAATTACGTTTCTCCATTTTTCTCATTATTCACAGCCGCTTTTTTCAACTTAACGTCGTAGATCTCTAATATCAATACGCAAAAATTGAGTATTTTTCATCGGCAAAAAAGTAGGAAAAGCTTTTGAGCAATTAAAAAGTTTTTTCGTTGTATTCCAACGATGCAAACTTCAATGTCGTTACAAAATGACTCATCAAATAATTCGAACGTAACCATAAGAATGTGAATAACGAATAAAACTCCATTTCGTGATTACTAATGAATTTTGTAATTGCACAAATGAACGGAGAAACGAATAATCGATTGCTGATTATTAATTAATGAGAAGGCTGCCCCGAAGGCAAGGTATACATCTATAGGGGTAAAAGATTCTGAGGCAGACAGTTGGAAATGAGTAACGAGGATAAGTGAGCAGTAGACGGTCGAGGGATAAATTGAGGAGAGTTTAATGGTGAAAAAGGCGAGAGAGAGACAGAGAGAGAGAGAGAAAAGTCTCGTCGCGAGCCATTCTCAAGGATCGTCCCTTTTTATGATCGCTTCTTCCCCTCTCCCTTCTTATGGCAGCTTTCATCTTATATATCTGTCTGTCCCTCTCTCCTTCGCTCTATACATATTGGCTGACCTCCGTCCTATGACCTATATACGCCGGCTTGTACCTATGGCCTTCGTTCCTTTTCCCTCGGTCCTTCGCTCGATGCTTTTCACACTGGAGTAGCGGAAAGCTGCGGCTTTCCTCCTGCTCTCTCGTTATCCTTCGGTTGGCATACAGCGGCGATTCGAGAGAGACGTCTTTCAGTGGCGTTCATGCCAGTCAGCAAACGAGCTCTGCCGAAAAGCCGCACACGTTTCTCGGCGATGAGAGCTATAAAAACGGTCGTCTCTGCGCTTAAGCGGACATCCTCGTGTACCCACGTACGTAAAGATCTGTACGGCAGAAAAGTGTAGGCAAGTTTCGAGAAAAAAAAACCTCACATGGAGATGCGAACGGTATGAATTTTTTTCTTTCGTCCGCGCCTAATGTTGGTGGGCGGATGGATACTTTTTATTTTTTGTACATCGATGATGGCTGATTATTTTCAGTTTTTCGGTACGGCATGTATCCACGTTGGAAAAATATTAGCATTCTTTGACATTTGTCGGTGAAGGGATCGGGTCGTACAAAAACGCGATGCATTGAAAAAAAGAAATTGACAGAAGGCATAATGAGGTACAGAACACTCGCGTAAAGATCGGGGCTTGTAAGGATGCAAAAGAGAGATATACAGACAGAAACCTCGATATAAAACACAGAAAAATAAGTAAAATAAGTGAATAAATAAAAGAGTAAAAACTAAAAGAGTGAGAGAGTGACAGAGGGAAGATTGGTTTATTCGTACTCTGCATATTCACCTCCCTAAGAGCACCGTTCTGGAAAATACATTACAAAGACAATCGTACAATCGTATGGGGTTGAAGTTTACACACTTGAAATGCAATGACATTTTTTACCATTTTCTTCTTTTCATTATTATCCAAAATCATCTTTTGCAGAAGATCGGTAAATAAGAATTCGCAAAGGTGTTTGCGTGATTTTCGTAGCTCAAAACCTCCGAAGGAAATTTGGGAAACAAAAAAAAATCATTTTCGTTGAATTTGAACGATGCAAATATCTACGACGTACGATCGTTTCCATTATTTTTCCCTAATTATTATCTCACAACTATGACTTGTACTATTTCAAAATAAAATCATGTAGATTTAAATTGTACCCTAAATGGTAGAAAAAGAAAAGGGAGCAGAAAAAACAAAAATATAATACAGGCGGGAAACGATTCGTTCTCGACGCTGTCAAGCTGGTTACTCAGAAATGTCCCGCAGTAAGGCGCGTGATAATCTTCTCTGAAGCCCTTTTGGCTCTTGCACGTCCTTGTTGCATAGCCTATCGCATTTCACACACGACACACCGTGATCAGGAACGATTTTTGGTAGCTGTTTGCGTGGCAGGTCGGTATGTCAAAATCGACATTTGTGAGTTGTCTCCGCAGCTGTTTTATGGGCGCACGCATTGATTCCACAAAACATCGGACCAATTCTTTGTGTTCGCACATTGGGTACAAGAACGACCCAACTAGCAATAGAGAGAGCGAGATTGGATTTGCTTATATTAGGTTCATTATTGCACCAGGACCAAAAAGTCCTCACGTTGCGAACAATGTAAACGAAAATATAAATGAATCATAAATTACTCGATATAAGGAAAAAGAATAAATGACTTTACGTAAACCATAAACAAAAAACGAAAACGCGTGTACAAAGAAGAACATTCTTAAAAGGGTGTGAGTGTGTGTGTGTGTGTGTGTGCGTGTGTGTGTGCGCGTGGTGCGTGCGTGCGTGCGTGCGTGTGTGTGTGTGTGTGTGTGTGTGTGTGTGTGTGTGTGTGTGTGTGTGTGTCAGAGAGAGAGAGAGAGAGGGTGAGGGTGACCGGGCGAGTAAGTGGAGAAACGCGGGCGTTCGCATATATACGTGCCAGGAATGTGTAACACGGGAAACGGGCGGTGTGAGAGATGCTGCTTATTACAGTGGCGCGTTTACGGAGCCATTAATAACATGCGCCATTCTGGATCTCCGTCTCTCGCACTTGGTTATTCTCTTCCTCTCTCCCTCCCCCCTCCCCCACTCTCCCTCACTCTCTGTTAGCATTTTGCGATCTCGGCGTTTCCGTGACTTCTATCCGCCGCACTCTTGGCATCAACGCACACGCGTCCGGGACCTCGAAACTCCAGTAATTTCTCTGTCGTGCTGGATTAACCCTCACCGCCCCTCTACCTCGTTTTGCTCTTTATCCATATATATGTGTGTGTGTATGTGCATATATAAAGACCCGCCCACACGTGGATAAAAAACAATGCTGAGAGTTTTGCACCGTGTTGTCATTGTCAATTTTCTTGTGTCCTCTAAAAACACGACTACGCTGTACATATGTATTGGTCTTGTACCAGTATCAGCTAAAGTCTTCGATTTTGGTAGACTTCGATATCTCATTTCGATTTACCAAAAAGTGTCCTTGAAGAATGGCCAAAAGGTGTTGATCATCGAAAGAACTAGAAAAAAAAGTAGTGCAATTTTTCAAACGCCATTACGACGGACGTATGATTGTAAATTGTGTGAGCACTGAGCGGAAAGCAAATCACGAATAAATCAGCGAGGCCACCAATTTTTGGCCGAAATAAGAGAATGCGAACTAGTTAGAATTTTTTTTCGTAAGTCTGTATCGATGTATTTGTTCACTTTAGTTTTTTACTTTAGTGTTTTGAGAACCATTAAACTCCGATAAAAAATCACCGACAGCGTAGGGAAATAAGATTTCCGGGTTTTCTCGACGTAATTTTGACTACATGAAAAAACTCCATGATATTTCTAATCAATAGAATATATGTATATATTTCCTGCGTTCTATCGTAAACCCTTGCGGGTTTTGACATATTACTCTTTTCTATCACTCCCTAGCCGCACTCTACTAATCGAACCGAACTTTCGTTGCGTCCGCAGCCGTCTTAAGGGGTAAGGCCACTGTACCCAGGTAGAAATTGTGTTTGGAATCCTATAGGATTCCCCTACTTCTCCCTACTCCCTGATAGGGATCCAACGGGACACCCCATTGGATCCCTATCAGGAAACGTCACGCTCGTACATTGGATTCCAAGAGGGACTCCCCATCGGGATCCAAAAGGGATTCCCATCGGGATCCAAAAGGGATTCCATAGGGATTCCATAGGGATTCCCTATTAGGATCCAATAGGGATTTCCCATCGGAATCCAATGTAAGAATCTTAAAGCTTCCCCACAGTATTGAACGGAATCCGATACGATGCTTGATCGATCATATCGCATTCTGTAAGCCCAAAATGCTACAAAAAATAAAAGCATCGATACACTAAAGAGATCAATTTATTGTTTACAAAGGAGTATATATCGAATACCACAATATACTTTTTTTGTTTTTTTTTTTAATTGTTTACCCATACTGAATATTTATAGTGCTTTGTATAGTATTCTTCGAATACTTATATCTTATATCTATATCTTCGAGTACTTTTTATACTTTATGAACTTTTTAAAAATACTTGTGCAGTTATGGGCGGGATATTCTTTAAATACTTTTCATATTATATAAAATTCAAACACTTTAATAAGGTTGATGCTTGCATCATTGGAATGTAACAAACATTAATGCGTGTTTGGAGTAAATAAATTTTACGATCACGATTGCGCAGTAACTCGATCGTCGCGCGCTTTTCAACGACGACACGAATATATATGTACCCTGCGCCGCTTATGTTCTATCGCCCGACGTCATTCTTTTGTCGGAAGCGATTTTCTGAATCCTCATTGGATCCCGATAGGGAATTCCTATTGGCTCCCGACAAGGAATCCCTGTTAGATCCCGATGGGGAATCCCTATTGGATCCCGATGAAAAATCCACCGGGTCGGGTGGAAATTGATGTTACGGGCTACAAACTTAAGCGAATGTGTAATAGATATCATGTTTATAAAAATATGATTTCATACTTACATTTAATTTTCTTTTAAAACCTCATTTAAGCCGCTCTAACAAAACTCCACACCCACAGCGATAAACCGCAGACGCAATCGTAACCCGATTGCCATCACGTCCAAAACAAATTTTTATGCGCACAAGTATTAAAAATTCAAAAAGTGTGCATATTAAAATTTATAACAAGCTTTTTTATTCGTATAAAAAATACTAGCCCATAACAAACTATAAATATACAATATGGGTAAGCACTAAAGTAAAGAAGTTACTAAAGAATATAATTATATATTGTATTATTCGATATCCTAACAAATTCCTAGAAACACGTTGGTGCATCTTGAAACTCCTAAGCAAATCTGTGCACGGGACCATCAAAGAATAATTTTTTACAGAGCGTCGCGAAATCCTATTTTATATAATTTCTAGTAAAAAATTCTCAAACCACGTTAATCTGGAAACAGCCCAGGATCCATTTGGATTCCAATGTGGTCTCCCTACCTGGGGTGTCCATATCAAATCCCCATAAGGATCTGGTAGAACCTGGGGAATCCCCAACAAATCTATTTGGATTCCAGTGTGGACTCCTTACTTGGGGCGTCCCTATCAAATCCCCATAGGGATCTGGTAGGATCTGGGGAGTCTCCAAAAAATTTCTGCATGGGTAACGGCCCAAAAAAAAAGGTTTTTTCACTAATTTTTTGCTCCCGAAATTGAAGGTATTTGAAAAAAAACTTTTAATGGTGTTATCGGGCATACATTAAACTTTATTATAAAATTTTTTTACAGTAAAAAAAAACAAAATGGCGGTTCCACAGCTATCTTCCCGGGACATGTTTTGCTTCCAGGGCTCCGCGGCACGCAGCACCACTGGTGCACTTTTGAATCTAGAACAAAAAAAAAACCATTAATCTAGAGGGCTATAGCTAGAGAATGTCGATCGGATTTTAAAAAGTATCAATTTTTGTGGATTTGGCGTGCGTTTGAAAAAAAAAATTGATTTTTGACGAAAAAAACGGCAAGTTTTTTGTTAATAAAAAATCAATAAATAAAGTTCTTGAAAATTCCGATCGACATTCTCAAGATAATGTAAATGTTCACATCTGGTTAAAATTTCAAGTAAAAAAAATGAAAATTGTTCGAGTTATGCTGCGTGCCATTTTGAAAAACCATGTTTCGAGAAAAACGCGTTTAAAGTTTTGCGAATAGTTTTTTATTGGAAAAAATTAAAAAAAGAAGTTAAAAGGATTTAAACTATTTTTAAACTAGAGGGTTTAAACTATTTTTTAAGCCAATAAAAAAAAATCGATTTTTCAAAAAATTTACAGTGGCCTTACCCCTTAAGCTACACTATAGCGCGTCTACCATGGGTACGGGCAAACTGTGAAAAACCCGTACCGGCATAGAGGGAGAGGGAGAGGGAGAGAGAGAGAGAGAGAGAGAGAGAGAGAGAGAGAGAGAGAGAGAGAGAGAGAGAGAGAGAGAGAGAGAGAGAGAGAGAGTATATGAAGACAGTTTTTACGAAGGAGAACGAACGGTCCGTTATAAATAATTTATCTGAGAAAGGAAAGGCGCGGGCCAACAGTCAGGGTCACACCCACACACACAAACAGACAGGCAAACCCAAACACTCATACAAAGCCTGTGCTACGATGTCTATTGCATTAAATATGAAATCCAATATAAACTTTTCTTTTCTCCCGCATTTCACTCCCCCTCGCGCTCTATGTTATAGGCCGATATCGTTCGTGAGCTCTCCGGCAGACACGATCGAATAAGCTGGTATGGATCCGAATAAAGTAGAGGAATATGTGATGTATATCGGTGTATATTGATAGAGAGAAAGAGAAAGAAAGAGAGAGAGAGAGAGAGCCAAGAGATGATAGTGAACTCGAGCGAAGGATTTTTGTTTCTCTATATATAGATATACGAACATGTACAGTTGACAAACCCTCCGCATGTCGACGATGGACTACTTCGAGCGAATATATATATCCCGAACGGATTTCGCTCTCCGTGAATTTTTCCCGGACTGTATAGCCTCGCGTCTGAGCGTGTACGCGCATGGAAAAGACAGAAAAGTCGGGAATACGAGAACACAGCGTGTAGAATACGCTTTGATACGAAGAGAGAGGGAGGGTAAAATGTATTTGCAGGGCATGCGGGGTGCATATACTGACGTTCTTAATCAGACACGCGCGAGGTATACTAGGATGCACCAAACTGCACCACCGGAGGCCACTCGTAACGTGAAAAAATCCCCCCTCTCTCTCTCTCTCTCACTCATAGACTTGTTTAACACAGTAAGCTTATAGATTCTATGAGCGAGACTATGAGACTCTATACGAGACTCAACGAGTCTATGAGCTGATTTCAGCATAGCCGGACTTTTAATTTTCAATCCTAATTTTAATTTCAATGTTATTTTTATTATTATGAATTATTTTTAACAATCTGTTATTTTTACCATATAGTATTTTCATTTTTAATTTTTGTTATGTTATTTCTATTATTATATAGTCTATACAAGCTAATTTGGTTCTATCATACATGTGTTAAAAATATGCATATGAAGTCTGTCCAAAAACTTGAACTCTCTCTCTGTCTTTCTTTTCCGGCTTGTGCTCGCATCCTATCACTTGGTCCAATAAAGAAAGGCAAAAAAGCAGAAAATGTTGAAGTAGGATTAAAATTTTTTTTTTTAAATAAAATAAATTGAAAAAACTCTAGTCTCGTTAAGTTTGTTCATATGGTTTCCCACTTTTGACGCTCATTTCAATAGAAAAATCCTTTTTTTTGCTATTATTTGCGTTGCATTGATGTAAAACAATCGCTTCGTCATCCTTGTACCGAGGGCACGGGCTCTTGGTACAGGGCCGTTATCGAAGTTGGCATAAAAGCATTACACTTTTTGGTTAAAGGAATCCCTCCCTGGGGGAACACCTGCAGTCGACTATTTTATGAGCCATATCCACGCGAACCGCGAAACTCGTGGTAAAAGTATCACAAGACGAAGGGTATTTTGTCCTTAGCCATGCGCTTTATTTATGGGTGTGTGTGTTACGTTTTATGTTGCGGATCGTTGACTTTAACGGTCGATTATCAATTTTTATTATTGATGAGAGTGTCGGGACGATGAGGTGAAGATTTTACACACAAAAAACATATTCTTGACAAGTTTGAGTTTTTTTTTTTTTTTCATTGAAAAATATTGACAAACAATGAAGTTATTATTATTCGAAGAGAGTGCCGCCGTTGATGCACAGCCGATCGGTGTAGGTGCGCTCAACAACTTGTATCATCTTAAATGAAAAATTGAGAATATACTCTTAAAATAATAATAAAACTTTGCTATGACTGATTACTTCTTTAAAATTTTGAAAATTGCGAAAATTACAAGCTGTAGACAGAAAAGTTCGATGTTCGACAAAAAAAAATAACTTCGACAATTTGTTATTAACAAATGGATCAACATACGAAAATTTATCCGATCATACGATAGAAAATGTTATAAAATTAACTTTGTCTGAAATGAAGTGAATCGAGCGAATAAATTTTCAGATAAAACTTGCACTGTTTCATAAAACATAATTTCGTATGCGATTTTTCGAATTTTTACAAAATCTTTGTGGCAATAAAAAAATCGTTTCTAAATTTCGAGCCAATGCATCCCCCTCACCGATAAACCTGTCTTTCTACTGACCTTCATTTCAAAATGCTTATATTCATTTCAAGATAGTTCTGCAGCCATTGTGCCTTTTATAAAGTTGACTACAAAAACCATAAGCTCCAGCGAGGAGTCTTCAAATTCCATTGTCCCCAAAATCATCTTTCCCTATACATGTATCCGTCTCAACGTGTACACACATACCTATATTCATGCATATCCCTGTGCACGCCTTTACGTATGTGCTCATGGTACAAGCGAACGCTCCAGTGAATACACATACATCTATAAATCCTTCCGGTAACGCAACGAGACTGCTCACTGGCTTATTTACTCGATGCAGACGTGGAAATTGATGACTTTGCAGGGAACAACAGCAGCATCAGCAGCACATTGGGCCCGTCGTTTGGCGACCGCCGGAGCGTGCCTCCCCGAACCCCCGCTCTAACGAACGAACAGATGACTCGTATGCCATACACAGGTCCAATGTTACGAGACCCGGATGACTTTTTCTTTTCTGCGGTTGTTTGTGCACGAGCGTTTCGTCGCAGAATTTTTTTTTTCATTTTCCAGTTTTTTTTTTCAGCATCGATATGCTGAGAAAAGTCTTCGCTGCTTTATTTTGGATGAGGAGAATATGTATCATGACGTTGAAGTTTGCATCGTTGGAATGCAATGAAAACTAATTGTTCTCAATTACTCAATTTTTTTACTCGATTTGGGTTGTTAAAAATCGCCCACACGTTTCTACGTATTCTTATTAGAAATTTACAACCTCAATTTGCGAAAAAATTACTTTGGGTAATGATAAAACTAAAGAAATAAAATATAGCTGCGGTTAAACGATCCAAAATTCGACGTCTTTATGTTTCGGAACGTATAAACAATTATTTATATTCGTTTATATTTCCATTCATATTATTTTCAACACTTTTTATTTTAAACGAAAGATCATTTAAATTTTTTTGTATTTCTACTTTTTGTTTTTTAATTGGGGATGATCCAAGTGTTCAATCGTCGATTTTTCTTGATTGCAGGATGTATATACGCGGTCGGAGCAGTTCGGAGGTGGAGGTTGCGGCAATGCGCCCCGTGAGCACGGCTGGCTAATAGCCTCCGCGTTCGCCAAGCCCGTCCCTCTGACACCCCGCAGCCAGACGTTGGGTAAGCCTTTTTCGCACGTACTTTTTTTTTTCCCGTCCACAGCGTCAATTCACGCGTTGAGCTTCGTTGTCGTGCATGCGCACATGGCGAAAATCATTTTTGTTGGCAGCTAAAAGGTAGTTAGGGACGATCGATCGATTTTAAGATAAAGCCGGTTCGCGACATGAACGCGGGATACGCTGGAATTGGGTAATTTAATTGCGTGGAATTAATCGGATTTTGACCCATGTGGATAAAGATCGGGATAAAATGATATCACGACAATACGAGCGGGGCCCCCCTGTACAAACATACAAATGTATTTGACAAGTAGCTATCTACGAATATGCGGGTCTCCTTAGAGACGATTGCGTCACTGGATTACGCATGGAGTATGGTGCTCCTTGCCCGGGGACGAGTCCCGGAGTAGGCGAGCACGAGGGACCTCAAGTGGAGCAAGGACTCGACGCAATCTAGTTTTTTTTACCCGCGTTTCAAGACGTACAGTTCAGGGCGTTATTCGCTCGCTTGTGTGTACATACATATGGATACATACCCACGCATGGATAAGAAACAATGCGGAGAGCTTTGCACCGTATTGCCATTGTCAATTTTCTCCTATCCTCTAAAGACGCGACTACGCTGCACATTTGACTTCTGCAAAAGTATTGTCCGTTGCTGAAGACGAGCGGCTAAAATCTACCATTTTTATATAGATTTCGATACGTCATTTCAATCTGCCATAAAGTTTCCACTATAAATGGCCGGAAAGTGGTGACTGTGGGGAAAAATGATCGAAAGAGATCTGAGAAAAATAAAAATAATATTAAAAAGTAGCTCAATCGACCAAACGGCATTTCGAGGAACATATGATTGCCACGCAAGTGAGCACAGAGCGGAAAGGAAATTACAAACGAGTCACCGAAGCCACCAATTTTTGACCGAAATGCGTGATCGAAGTTGGATAGAATTTCATTGTTTTAAGGAGTATTTCCACCTTAGACGCTAAAAAAGGCTATTTTCATGATTTTTTTATATGTTTATATTATAGATATTGATATAAAAGTTGTTACTTTTAATAAATACACTTTCGAAATCCATTTAAAAAATATTATGTACTTATGTAACCCAAACAAACTTTCAACGCGTTTTTCTCGAAACAACGTTTTTCGACGGCTTGTTGATAAAATCTTCCAAACTACTAAACCGATTCTTATGAAATTTCAAGCACATATTCTATACAACTATAGCTATAGCGCATATCACGGATTTTTTTTTAAATGTTGATATTCACTTTTTTGCCGGAAACGGTAAAATACACGTTTTTTCAATGTCCGCCATTTTGTTATTTTTGCATATATATAAAAAATCGTATATGCGCTATAGCCATTAATATACTGAATCTAAAACCGTTTGATTTTTTTGTGCTTCGGATGATCCATCTCCGCGATTTCATCAACAGTTCAGGCCTACAATTTTTTAGGACATTTTTTTAACTACCATCTTCGTCTATAAATAGAGACCTAAATCAATTTGAAAAAAAAATTAATGTATTTCGAAAGTGTACTTATTAAGTGTAACAACTTTTATATCAATATCTATAATATAAGCCTATCAAAAAGAATCACGAAAATAGGCACTTTTTTAGCGTCTAAAGTGAGAAGGCCCCTTAAAAAAAGCGTTATGCTCGCAATGACAATATATATGCTCACCAAGGTAACCCTAATAGTAGTGAATCACCCTGTATATAAGTATCAGCCCGCGCGGCAGACTCAATTAAAAACGATGTATACATATATACGGTGCATATAAATATCGAAGGGCGAAGGTTCGTATATTGAACGTACAGGGCTCGATAGACGTATACGGAGCCCAGTACGTGGAACGCGCGCGGATTCTTTCGTTTTCCAAGGACGTACGTTCGCCTGGGCTCGTAACAACCCCTGGGGGCCTCTCGTCTCATGCGGCGGACGATACACCGCCGCCGTATGTCTGGGATACACGGTAGTAGAGCTTATGTCTTTTACGTTCTTCGCCTTCACGCTCGTCGTTGCTCTCCTTCTCTCCCTTCTTTTTCTCCTCGCTTCGCATTATTGTTCGTCTTCTTAGTTGCCTCGCCTTCTCCCTCTCTGTCGCTCTCTACCGCTCCTTCGTCATCTTGTGCGTGGACTCGCTATTTTCGTATATACACCCGTGCAAAGAGAATGGACCAGATGGACCCCGGCGGAGCAACACACACGCGCGAGACGATGAAATGTCGTTGAGCAAAGAAAACAAAAACCCAGATTTATCGCTTGGTATCTCCCGAAAATCGTTGTCTACGGTCGTTTCCACGGAGGGACGGGTTCATAGCATATATTTTTCGAAATCACCATCGCGTGCTCGCGAAAGTTACGAAAAGGCTTGCGATCCGAGGAGAAGAAAGCAAAAGATAATATCCCAATTGCGAATTCGATAATATACCTATGAGAATGTTTCTTCTGACGGTGGAGGAACGATGAGTGAGGAAAAAATCATGTATATGCGGTGGGTGGATAAAGGACGATAGGAAGGGAATGTCGATGGATAATGAGCGGCTGCGGAGTTCAATGCATAATTAGTAGGAAGCACGCGGGAGCTTCGGGGGGCGAGTCTGTGCGTGATTCTGGCGCCAGTGACTCTTTTTCTCGTCGTGGCGCCAGCAACGTAAACGCTTTCAGCGGCAACTCAATGTATTATACATATGTGTGAACCCCCCCTCACATACAGACACAGACATATATACACACACATATATATATATATATATATATATATATATATTATTTAGTTGCATATGAAGCCACCCATTTTTGATGGCAAGAAAACATAGTGATTCGGTAGCAAATCAACCAACTGGTTTCTTCAAAGTATTACCCACAAAAACAGACAAGCTTGGCCCATATGTCGGCCAACTATTGGATCCTATGCAGAAAGAATTCGGATTCTTTAGAGGCAATCCAGTCAGCCAGTCATTTTTGACTCTTTTGCAGAAGGTCAAGTGCTGAGCCGTATGCGCTGACTCCATCGATCGCAACAAATGGTCATTGGTAGAAGCGATATCTGGGAAATATGGGTGAATTGAGTAGGATTTCCCAGTTAACTCCTTCTGAGTACTTCTAACCGATTGAGCAACATACGGCTTGGCGTTGTCGTGCTGCAAAATCAACTTGTCATGGGGATTATCCCATTCCGGCCTCCTCTCGTGCAGAGCTCTCTTCAAACGCATCAGTTGCAGTCAACAATGATCCCTAGTGATGCTTTCCGACACTTTCAGCAGCTCGTGATACACGACAGCCCTCTTTTGAGTGGTCTTCCGCGGTCCTCGTTGTCCATAGAGAAATGACGACTTTGAAAAGGGTAAAAGCACTCGATGGGGCATGTTCGGTATACAATTCCTCTGGCAAACGATGCGCATCCGCGGCCGAATTCTTTGCCAGGAAATGATGGAGCATTAACTTGCCGCAAATGTCCCTTGTTTTGAACAACACTTGGCGTTGTAAAGACAATTAAAATAGATTATGTTAACGAGTCGCACAAATGTCACCTATGGCGTTTTAGCAGAACTCTATAGACCTATCATTATGTGTATCCAGCTTTCAACTCGAGAAAATAGTGTACCAATATCCATACCCAGCACATTTTGCTGTTTTGAGCAAGGTCCTTGAAGTCAGATGTCTTCAAAATCAACTTCTTCTACCTATATGGCTGCGTGGGTATATATATATGTGAATATACATACACGGAGTTTCCTTGGCTCTATGAATTTTTCACCTATTTTCTTACGAGCATCCGACAGAACTCCAAGAAATCGGGTCATATCTTAAGAAAGTTCGCGCTCCGTTGTATTACCATCCTGAGGAAAGGAGTTTCGCCGCGACCGAGCAAGTTCGAAGTTTCCTCGCACTGATAATAAATTCGGTCCGTTCAAATATACAAGAAGAGCAGTTTTCTCGCTTCATTACACATTTTCAACAAATTCTCGGCAATAGGCGAATTATCCAAGACTTCTCGCTCCGTATAGCTGTCATATTTTATATGCGCTTTTTTTTATCTCTTTTCCGAAAGTTCCGTGCATCAAAACTAGATGGCTTTTTTGGGAGAATTTCTCGTTCATCCGTGTCTCTGGTCTGCTATGCCATGGCGGGTCTGTAACTTTGAAACTATTATAGTTGGGAGACCAAATTTGTCATCCGTTCTTTTCGAAATTGCGAGGCCGAATTATCCGAAAAAATGTGCTAAACATCGGCAAATGAAGATAAAGAATGTTTTTAATATTAATTTTTGAAATTAAATAATATACATATCGAATAAATATAATATGAAATGATAGATATGTACGCGCCAATTTTTTCCTTGCACGCGATAAAAAGAATGTTCGACAAAATTTACAAAATTTACCAAAGTAAGGTCTATCCTATATATTGAATAAATATATCCATTATATAAATATATTTATTAATATAAATATATATAAATTCATATATAGAATTGATATAATAAACAAATCTTTATTATCGAACGTTTTTCTCCGATGTCATAAAAAAAATTGCCTAAATAAATTGACAAATATTCAGCAGGGCAAGGTCTCCCTCCTTCGGCGAACAATGAAAATTCGTTGACGCGTCAAATTTCCTGCGGACCTAGAGAACGGTCCGCACTGGCGCTTTAGCAGCGTAATTAATCAATTTTCCTGACACTTTGCGGTCAGACAGATATTCGGCTTTTTATTGTTGCCGCGGAAGAGCGAGCCCGTGAGGGGCGTTCGCGCACATATATATATATATATATATAATTATTATTATGTACACGGAACAGTAATGTGCAAGGCCCATGATCTATGTACGCGGTACACGTCTGTACATAGACATATGTAACTCGAGCAACGAAACGGAGAGCCGCGGGGCGGTTTGCCAGCCGAGTCAGGATCCACGAGCGGGAAAGAACGCGGTTAAGGGGTTTTCCGCGGTGGTGTGAGAGCTCGCGGGTTGTGGTTCAAGAGACAGAGTGTGTATGTGTATGTCTGGAAAGGGACGGTGGAGGTGGGTTAAGGGCTAAACGAGCGAAAAGCGAGGTCCGCGCTGTGCTGTGCGGGTGTGGATATTAATTAGCCACTCGGAGTTAATTACGCGTTGCTCGTGGTGATGCTGGACGAGAGCGTCCGGGCACGTGTTTGCTCGCTCATGCATCGTCTGACCTGTAACCAAGGGCTGCTTCTTAAATTTGGTTCACGCTATTTCGAGGTGTATCTCACTAGACATATTGAGACCGTTGACAAGACCTTTTGGAAAGCCTCAGAACTCGTCGTCGGATAAATATACATCTATTCAGGCCGAATATATATATATATATATATATATATATATATATATATATATATATATATATATACGTCTATTCCACAATTGTGCCGAAATATCGTCGCTATTCGACGACAGAGCTCGACAAATCAGCAAACGAGGAAAACGATGCGGAATTTCGAAGGTGTTTAATGTGTTATTCGAATTGCGGAAAATACGGACGAAATTTCTCAACATCGTACTGATGAGAAAGTTCATTTGATTTGATTAGCATTTGCTTGAGGGAGATTTCGTTGTCTCATGATTCTATTTGTATCAAATATATATTTTTTAATTTGTTTTAAGGATTCCTTGTGGATAATTCAATAAATACGTATTTGCTCAAATTCCATTGTTAATATGAACGTATAAATTATATACTAGAATAAAAACTTTCGGATGTTGTTGAAATTTGGATCGTTGGAATGTAACGAAAATTTATCATTTTTCAATTGTTGGACTTTCTTTTTGTAAACTTTCGTTTAAAAAACCCACAATAATTTTTTATGTCGCTTATTTGGAGATTTAGAATTTAAATCTGAAGAAGATGGTAAAATAATATAAATGAGAAAATAAAATTATTTAAAAAAAAAATAGTTGCCTTACAACGTTGCAAACTTTAAGACCATTATTTCGAGAGAATAAACATTGTGTTTGAATTACTAACATTTTTATTTGCAACTAGCAAATGTACCATGTTTCTTCACTTACTATACATATATATCCGTGTTCTTAACAATCCTAAAACGTAAAAAAAAAAAAAATTTGTCGTTTTGTAGTGCCAACATTTCGCCGTTTACGAAAGGCGTTCCTGCTGGCTGGGTTCTCAAGATGGGTAATTACCCATCTTGAGATGGGTAGCGTAGTAGGAGATAGCGAGAGAAAGAGAAAGAGAGAGAGAGAGAGAGAGAGAGAGAGAGAGAGAGAGACATCCGTATAGTCAATTCCTCTCCCTCTATCTCTCTCTCTCTGTCTCATTCTTCATCGAGCCTCCATGTATCGAACTGATACTGCTGAACGAGCAGCAAAACATTACGGTTAATATGCGATATCTCCCCTCGATCGGTTCAGGAAACACGAGAACCCAAATGCAAAGTTATTTTGCGGTACATGTTTAGGAGATACGTCGTAGTTTATATACACGTTACCCTAAACCGCTATTTACCGGGTTACACCTCGCTCGTGGTCAGAAAAAAGACGAATTTTCGTGAATTTTCCTGGGAAAACGTATGCAGGTTTCCATTTTTTTTTTAATGAAGAACTATGGTTTTGATTATTATTTACCATTATTGTATTGAAAAATATTTATAATTGTGCTCGATAAAATAGTCTGTGCAGACCGCTGTTTGAAGAATGTCCTTCGCGGTGACAACTGCTGCTCGGAAACAAGTAATGTTAAATAAAAAATCAAACGCATTTTGTTTTGTCATGAAATTGTTGGACGAAGGATTCAATAAAATATTGATTTTTGATAAAATGACCGCAGTGCAAAGAAAAAATATCGATTTTGTGTAAACAAATTATCTATTACTATTAATTGATTTTCGATATAATATAAAAAAAAGCTTGAAAAATTTGAAGTTGATGCCGTGATTTTCGAGATATCATGGTAATCGATCTTAAAAAAGTAATTTGAAAAAAACTATTGGCAAATGAATAATAATGCAGTATTTCTAGTGGACGCAGCAGAATGGGGTGTGTAATATCGTTCGCCGTACCGTAAAGTTGCACATATAAAGCAGTTGGGTATGCGAGAGTGTAGGTGATGGCGAACGAGCTGCTCGTATCGTGTTAACGCTCCATATATATATATATATATACACACCGGACGATGCACCCGCCGCGTGTACACGCCAGATCGTTTTTCCCCGATAACGAGCCAGTCTCTCTCACGCCCATCCTTTCCTTCGGTGCACCCGGAAAATTATCCTTCTCCGGTGAATAACTGAAGCACCACCTAGTAGTAGGTTGTTTTATACGCGACGTCCTCCTCGCTTCGGATCTCCCGTTTCTCAAGTGCATACAAGCGTGTGTGTTATAACCGCGCTCCTGACAAAACTTGGGACGTAATCCATGGACGGTTGGCCACCTTCGAGTCTTTGAACCACGCCCGGGTTCTCTACTTGAGAACGTTCTTCGTGCAACTGTATAGACTATTTTTCATCAGCTAGTATCTATGTGTTCACGTACATATGATACTATCGTAAGGCGTGTTTGTGGAGGAAGTATATTTTTATAAGAGTAGTCGAGGCGTTGTTTAGTGAGAGTATAGAGGGCGAGATAGCAAGTTTGGAATTGTTGTCCGTCTATCGGTTTGTGCGTGCACGCGTTAGGCAAAAAGTACTCAACGAATATTATCAAAACTTGGCGCATGGATGTAGCCATAGCCCGGATCAATGTATAGGACACTTTTTATCTCGATCTGTTACGAAATTTTAGCTGAACGTGCACTTTTCAACGTTTTATTGAGGCGTCTTAATGTGCGGTACAACAATCCGACGACAGATGGCGCTGAATGTATTTTACACCGCGCGATACTCTGGTTCTATCCAAAATTATGAATCTACACGGCGTCTACTACTGGCATTTGTATCTTTCGTAACTGATTAGGCTATCGTACATTCAAATCGTGTCAATGAATATTAAAGGCTGCGGTAATTATGGACTCGGGGATTTAGCTTTGCGATTTTCGTTGTGATTGGTAACCTAACCTAATAACGAAGTCCACATCTGTCATAACTAGCGGTCTTCGTGGCATACCATCGCGCAAGTAACAACAGATTTATCAACGAACTTTTCCAAAGCAATTACTCGTTTTTATTCAAAGCTACAATTTTGGTGACCAACCAAACCAACTAATCATGAAACCGAACCTTTAACATAACCTAACCTAATCATGAACTAGTATCTATTCATAAGAAGGGAGCATATTTAATAGTATGAAGTTTGCACCGTTGGAATGCAACGAACATTCATATTCATACATTGATTTCCTTATTTTTAATATCATACGAAATCAGTTTTGCCAATTTCAATCGAAGATCTACTAATAAGCATCTTTAAAGAGGGTTGAAGGATTTTGGTAGCTTAAGTCTGCTTAGAAAAAATTTAAAAGGTCACCAAAAAATGCAATTTTATTGTACTCCAACGATGCTGAATTTCATTGTACTCCAACGATCCTATCATATTTTGAATCCTTTATATCTATGTAGTATTGGCTTGCAGCACGTCTGGCTGTTTCTGCGATGATCTTTAAAATTATGCATGTAATTAATATGCACATGGAAAAGTTTCCATTCGTACCACTCCTCTCGACGCCGAAGCAAACCACTTTAGTCTAAATTCGTTGAATTAGCATTCCAACCAATCTCTTCAATATATTACGAATCAGAAACTCAAATGATCATGAACTCTGTCCTCGACCGAAAAATAACAAATATTCCGAGCTCTTGATTTTGAGAAAAAACGTTTCACATTCGTGCCACGTTTGCCCTGCATTTTTTACGCGCCGATTATTCGTAAGTGGCATCGTCAATTCGTTCGAACTAATAAGTTCGCCTAATTACTTCGGGTGGCACAACTTTTAAAAATTACGGCTCGTAATCTTTATTTGAATGTTTCTTTTATTTGGCCATGAAATAAATTACGACGGCGCCGCAATAATTATCGTGAATTGCAGCGCGAATGGTTGTTCGATCGAGCATTGACCGTCGGCTCTCGTTGTTGGACGCGAAAACGCAAGCTCGACAAAATTGCGAAGCTCGTATCGATATGACCGCCGGCAGAGAGCATTATCCGAGCACGCCCCCCCCCCCCCCCCGTCTATACGAAATCAATATCGGTCCGGTAATATGGAACGTAAGGTATGGAGCCACATCGAATTCGCCAGGGAGGAGGCATAAGGGAGGCGGACAAGTGGAAGCCTCCTCTAGGTACATGCACTCCAGAAATTTACACAAAGATACTCAAATGGAGTCTCGCGCGATTTTGCCTTTTTATTTCTCATCCGTAAGAACGCTCGTGATTCACTCGACGAGTTTTCTTACGTATATCTGGTCGTATATTTTTCCGGAGGAGGAAGCTCGCTCCGCAAAGCGGAATTTATTCGACAGGTTCGATAACTCGTAAAATGATTTTGCCCCCTTATCGATTCGTGTGAGAGGATGTTTGGAAGCGCGGAAAGTTTTTATTTAATATAGAACGCACGCCTAGGGCTGTTTGGGTTCGTTTGGGTTTTCTTTGGCGATTTTGCGTTCGCTTCTTAATGAACAAATTATTTATTTATTCGTTATATTATATCATTATTATTCATTATTAAATTATTAATATTGTACTTAATTATTGAATTATTATTATTATGAAACTCAATATTATGCTCAAATATTAAATTATTATTATATTATATTATGTTATTGAAAAAAAAGATGTTTTTTTCATCCGCAGTGAAACTGCTTTGCGCAAGTCAGTGCGCGGTCACCTATCCGCGTATTGGCTCTAGCCACACCAACCGCGCCTCCACGAGTGTCGGGACAGTAAAAATGTTATAACACATGTGTGTTTTTTTTCCCTGAATTCAAATGTGAAATATCTGTGAAAAACATGGGTGGTGCACATTTTATCGCACTGATTAATTATTTTGGTTCCCTCACAGATGTTTTACCCAATGAAATATGTACTTCTCCATTCGAAAGTGTTTACTTTATCCTCGTACTCGCGTATGATGAACGATCCATGGAAATACATTTATTTCTTCTCGTAAAATATCCTATCGCGATTATGAAATTTTGATAAGAGCCGATAAGGGTGTGCTCGTGCGTTTGACGTTTTATCGTTTGTTGATTTTTTTAAATTTTAAATTTCAATTTACACGTATCATTATCGAGGGACATAATTGATCGAGGGCCTGCTGCGATAAAATCTTTGTTGCTTTAGGACACGCTTGCGCAACTGTGGACTAAAAACGGTCGGAGCGCTATTCGAGTGGATTGGATAGCACGAGGATGTAGAAATTACGTGTGTATGTGTGCTCGACAGGCGCTCATAATACCCTTGTCATGTTTCACGACTTGAAACGTTTGGGATGAGCGGTCACAATTAATAATCCATTGATTCTCTCCCCCTTCTCTCGCTCCAACTCTCCTGCCCTCACCCCCTCTCTTTTGTGATGAAATAACGGACGCGATATACTGATAAAATTAAAGCACCGTGTTGATACATCGAAGTTTAACGTCAGATATGCGTAGTATTATTATTTATTTCTATATCGTAATTAGCATCGTGTCGCTGTTGAATGACGCGAATTGTGCGACGAGAATTTCGGGACAGAGAGATATTGCATCGATTGCCATTGAAGTTCGCATCATTGGAATGCAACCAAAATATTTTTTTTGTATGCCCATTTTTTGGCCTATTTAGGCTACAAAAATGCCGGAAACATTTTTGAAGTTCCTTATTGGGGTTCCATAATGTAAAGTTGGAAAAAAGCTCATATATAGTAATAAAAATGAAGTACTGAAAAAAAAAGTATTATCGTTGCGCTCCAACGATTCAAACTTCAACACCATTGCATTGGAATTTTAGCAATTTTTAACAGCGCAGCGTGATGAAACGCACGGGTACTTGAAGTGTTACGAAAAACATTTGTTCTTTCTTGGGAGTATCTATAGTTAACTCTTTCTGCATACTTCTTAGCGGGTGGAGCGACTGCGACAAGACGTTGGCGTACTGCAAAATCAACTAGTCATGACGTCCTCTATCTATTCCGTCCTCTTCCATACATAGGTCGCTGTAAACGCTTCAGATATAGTCGATAAAGATCCCCCGTGATGCTTTCCGACCCTTTCAGCAGCTTCTAATACACGACAGCCCTCGTTTGGGTAGTTTTCCGCGGTCCTTATTGTCCATAGACCAATCAAGTCTTTGAAAGCGGCGAAAGCACTCTTCTCACGTTGTACACGATGGAGCATGTCGACATTAACTTTCTTTAGCAAACGATTCGTCTCTGCGGCCGACTCTATGCCAGGTAATGATGGAGCATAACTTGCCGCAAATGTGACTTACTTGGGACAAAACTTGTCACTGTAAGGACAATTAAAATAGATAATGTTACCGCGTCGCACAAGATCCCCTATTGCGTTAGAGGCACTCTATGGCCCTATAATCATGTGAATTGCCAGCTCATAATTCGAGAAAATAGTGTACCTAACGCCGTCTATTGGAATCGGACGGTTTTATATGGAACCACCTAATATTATTCTCTTCTGAAGAATGCCTGTCCGAAAATTACATCGAGCTCTCACGCACTAATATGTCACGTGGTACAGCCTCTACTCCGCCTTAATATTAATAAACCCCAAATCGGTTTTACCAAAGAAATTTCGTATTTTCGAGCCTTCGTACCGATAACCGACATTTATCCGTGAGAAAAATGCGCTTGCTGGTATTATTGACAGGAGAATGTCGCGGCATTAGTGAGAACCTTAACGATCGCAAGAACGGCTATATATACATGTATGTAGGTACAGCAAAAACGCGGAAGAGCGGATGAGGAGAAGGTTGCCGTAGACGGTGAACCGAAGGATCCCGCAACGGCAGTTCGGAATGGACCGTTAACACGTGGAAAGAGACGCTGCTCTGCCGTAACAAGAAAGGGATGAAGTAGGGTGACGCGAGAGAAGAAAGGCCGCTAGAAGGTGAGGATGAGGCAAAGCTATCGCTGGTGTGTGTGTGTGTGTGTGTGTGTGCGTGTCGTTAGGTCTTCGCGTAGCTTGCCCGTTATGTCCCTCGGGGTGGCTCGTAATCCCGTGAACTTATACGACGCACTCCGGGATGACGGGACACCCTCAACTTGCCTTGAATCGCGTAATTAGAGTACGCGGCTTAGGAATGGACGTGTATGCGGCTTGCGCGCATCTCCGTCTTTCCGTACCTATGAATTAGTTATATTATTTCATCGTTAAAGTCGTCATTACTCTGCCAATTGGAACCTTACAATATGGTATGCATATCATATCGTTCCACCAATGCCCAACTTCCTCGAGTCGAGTTCGCCGCGAGATTTCTCCCTCTGCTATGAATAATACCTTGTCGAACCGCCGCTCCGCGGAATTGGAAAACATCTGATCTTGGCAGACTCCTTAGGGACCTAAAACGAGAATGACTGGGATGGATGTCGACGCCCGGCGAACTCTGAACTTCTTTGGATTTAGGCGCAGTCATGCCAATAGGAGACTAACTTTGAGGTCTTTAAAAGTTAATCAGGTGATCGCTGATTGAGCACAATTGTCTAAGAAATTGGACAATTCCATAGTCATTATGTACATAGCAATCTCGGTTACGCAGAAGCGAATGTTCCGTCAAGAGCCATTGGTTCCGTCAAATTCACCAAGTTCTCCAATAAAATTTGCTCAACTGGTCACATTTGACTATCTTTCGTTTTTCCCAAAAGAGATGTAGTTGAAGAAACTGTTAGTTTGAACTATCACCGAAAGTATTTATGTTTAAAGAAAGAAGTCAGCACGTTTCTCGCCATTCATCGGTGAAATGATGTCGAGTCTCGGAACTCGCACGCTCGATGCAGTTTGACGATGTTGCATTCGCGCTTGTGATGCCGGGGTTGATGAATTTAACCACGTGGACAGTGAGCGAAGAGGTGCCAAAGTGCCAAGTGAGAAGGATCGACGGGATGCTGGAGAATAGACGAGGAACGACAGAGAGGGAGATGGGGAGAAGTTTGAGTTAAGAGCATAATACCGCTCGTCGACTTGAACGATCATTATCGTCCTTCTTCATTCACCCCCACCTCTGTCCCTCTCTCGTTCTCCACCGACTTCAATAGGAACGGGACGGAAGCGCCTTGGTGTATATACCTACGGTATGGTTAGAGACTTGGAGGGGGGCTGCAGATGAGGAGAATCTGGAATGGGGCATGGTAGCTGCAGGTCCAAAACGAACGGAGCAGTTTTGGTACGAGACAAAGAGCGAGACAGAAAGAGAGTGAGAAAAACAGGTAGCACTTCGGTAGCAACACGAGTAATTGATCCTTGCACATTCATTTAATTAATACTTTGTTGGAGCTCCAATTTCTTATCCTGGTTGCTCTGGTTGCCCAATTTTCCGCCTTCCTTTCCTCTTTACCTCTCTCGCTCTTTTGTTTTCCCTTACGCAGCAGGTTGTTCGTAAACATCTTTTATAGGGAAGGCATGGTCTTGGTATCAAGGTGCATTAAAGGTTTATTCCTTTGCCATTATCTTATCAGGATTAGGTGAATCCAGTAAACACAAATCCCCTACTGCATCTTTTTTTTGGAGACTATTTCTCACAAACCGAAACCAAGTTCATCCACTTGAATATCAAGCTTCGTAGTTGATCGTCTAAGCAATCTCGGAGGCTGGAATCAAATAAAGCCTTGCATTAATATAAGAATTTTTTCTGGAATTTGCTCAGGCATGTACGTGTAATTCCTATCTTCTTCATTGATCGGTAGGCTATTTATATATGTGTCGTAATCTTGTCTGCTATTGTTCGCAATGGGTAGAAGTGCTCAGGGTGCCGTGACTAAATTCTAATAGCTTTTGGGTAATAGCGGCTTACTTTTCACGCCTCATCAGATCGACTGTGCTGATTAATCTATAATATAGTGTGTGTGTGTGTGTGTGTATATGAATCGTAATCTGGTACGTTGCAATATACAGAATAGCTGATTGCTGCACTATACCGGCACTCGCATATTAATACAGGCACACAAAGCACATGATATGCAGGCATAAAATCGAATTACTAAAAATTCTACACCAATATACACCTGTGTATATTTGTGACTTTCGCGAGTTCATTCTCAACGTGACATCAGAATCGTCAATGTGTGCGCTGTCGTGTCACTTCCTCCAGTTATTCAACGCCCATTCCGCAAGACTTCATGACACACTATTTACTATCATGGATTATTCTACAGGGCGAGAGTCATATATAGAAAATCTGTCCTGGTTCTAAATCACTGCATCGAATATTCTGCAATCGAATCCAAACATGGCCATGTTCGGTTGAATTATCTCTAAACTTTGGGGAATATTGTCACGTATGTGACTCAAACGTATGTTTCGGGGATGGTTTGACTCTAATGTTTACATCGAAATTTAGAGATCTAACCCCCAAACATGGGGTGCGAGAAGTTAAATATTCCCCAAACTTTGGAGAATATTGTGATAAATGTGACCCAAACTTGGACTTAGGGGATGATCGCACTTCAATATTTTTACCGAAATTGGGGTATCTGACCCAAACAGACGGTGCGACGGGTTGGATATTCCCCAAACTTTGGAGAATATTGGGATAAATGTGACCCGAACGTGGACTTAGGGGATGATCGCACCCCAATTTTTTCACCGAAATTTGAGTATCTGACTCAAACATAGGGTGCGGCGGGTTGGATATTCCCCAATCTTTGGAGAATATTGTGGTGAATCTGACCCAAACGTTGATTTACGCGATGATTCCGTCCCAAACTTTGCGGAATACCGTGGGAAACGTAACCCAAACCTTAAGACTGGACAAGTCCGAAAAGAGGAGAGGCAAGAGATGATCGAATGATCTGTGACTTTGGAATAAAGCTCTTCATCCCCCGTCTTGTCTGCACCCCGAAGTCTCGATATCCAGATTTAGTTTCCACACACACAATGGTCTCCGTTGAAAATGGTGGTGTGTTCTTGAGGCATTACTTGCGTTTCCCCGGGGTCGGAAATGTACGCCTGGGCAACATGTGTGCGAGGGGGAATCAAAGTTATCGATGAAGCCGGCGGCATTTGCCTCAGGGGCTTTGAGAGAGACGCTGACCCGGATAGTTCGCGTAAGTAACTTACCCGAACTGGCCGGAGGATCTCCAGGTCGCGCGTGGTGAGTGCACGTAGCGACGTAGTTAAATGAGTCCACCATTCCCTCCCTCCCTTCCTCCCTCCCTCCCTCTCTCTCTCTCTCTCTCTCTCTCTCTCTCTCTCTCTCTCTCTTTCTCTCCTCTATGCGTCTGTATTTCAGTCACTCGGTTCGTTTAACGTCGAAGCGTTTTCTGCAAGTCTCACTGCGGCACTCAATTTCCAGAGAGTAATTCGACATTCTCTCTCTCTCTCTCTTTTCCTGCTCGGGATCGTCCTAATGTTCTTTGCTCGACTACGCGGCATTCCATTACCATTAGGTCTTTCGATCTCTCTTTCTCACTCAGTCCTGCCATCGAGTGACCCCCCCCCCCGCCCCCTCCCGCTGCCGGTATATGGTATAGAACGGACTGTTGGGACGATTGCTCGTTAGGTACTCCGACGAAAATACTTTTGTGCAAACGCCTCACCATCCATGGTGAACACGAGTTTCTTTTTTCTTCTGCGGAATAATCTCATGCGAGCAAAAAAAAGTGCGCGCGTGTGTGTCAGTGGGTGTGCCGACTGCTATTTCCCCAAAGGGCACGCGGTCTGCGGATCAATCGATGTTTGACAACTCGGAGTAACTGTATCACTGCCGTAAATACCCACATACAGACCGTGAAAGTTACCGAGAGAGGGAGAGAGCGCAAGAGGAAGACGTGTAGAATCTTGAAAGCGGCGTCGTCGCCTATCTGTATCCGGCGTTGAGGTTTAGTCGGCACACAAACACGATGATCGGACTTAACGATGTTTATGGAGCCCCGAACTCCGGGCGCACGGTTAAAGTTCACCATAGTTTCAATGGCGATGTTGCAGTGTTCGTATACCCACACACACACACACACCCAACACACATGTGTAAGGACGGAACCAAAAGTTCTAGCTCTTGATCTCTTCCACATTCTCTCTCTCGGCCGTGCTTTCTAAGTCAACAATGGATTCATCCTTTTTTATTGCACAATCTTAATTTGGAAAAATTCGGAAAAAAACGTTTTCTGCAGGCTTACAAAAATTGTAGTGGGCTCAAAAGTGCCTTAGAGCGAATTATGCGGAACGAGTGTTTACACATTTGTACCATAATAATTAGCAATGATGATTGACAACATTATTTCGTCGGAGCAATTAATTCTAAATATTTTCTATTAACAGAAATGCACTCGATTTTGACCCGACGCGTGTCCACCAGAAAGGTGGAAATTTAATTCCGGAACATACAGTACTCCAAAATGAAAGGAACAGGAAATTTTCCACATTTTTAAAGCGTTCTTTGAAGCGCTGTATCTATGTGAAAAATGGTCGTATCGAGATGAAAAAAGAGCATTTTGAAGCTTCAAGTTTCTAGTTTTGTCACGTCCTGAGGGGACGTGGGCATATATTTTATCGCGGTTCCCTCTTTTTAGCCTACGCCTAGCGCAATAGCTCGGGATGAGGGTGAAAAAGGGAAAGGTGCATGCAAATATGGGAGTGACGCAGTGACTCGATTAAGAAATAAATTGATCTATAAAAATAATTAACAATTTGGAATTTATTGAAATTAACCAATTTAGTTAATTCCGTCAACATGAAAATACATAGAGGTTCGCTTACATTTATGATGCGCCGTGGATACGATAATCGGTTTACAGCGGTTGGGTTCGGGCCTCCGCAGACAGGTCGGACCCCTCGGTTGCGCACGCTCCGTGACAATGTTGAAATTACACGTTGATACAAATTTTCACACATGCGAGTTTCACACGTACACACTCAACGAAGACAGTTAAATGATTTCTTACAGTTTCACGTTTTATGCGGAACAATTTCAAAGTTCAAGTTTCGCGTTTTTATGGGGAACAATTTCAAAGTTCAAGTTCCGCGTTTTTAGGAGGAACAATTTCAAAGTTCAAGTTCGCGCTTGTTGTCAGGAGATAGATGTTCTTATTCCGATGAAAGTTGTTGGGAGACTTTGACTCAGCGAGTGATGATGGAACACTCTGTTGGGAGACGAGATCTGAACGAGTGGTGATGGAACACTGACTTCAAGATTTTTCCATCCTAGCTTGTAGGATATTTTGGATGCTGGGATGGTGGGAGAAGAAGTTTCTCGAAAAGTGCATTTTCGTCATGCGTTAATTTTTTGATTGGTGGAAAGGATGTAGGAAACTTTCGAGTGCATATGATTGGTCGAGTAGGAAGGGGAAATATTTTTGGAGATTATGATTCGTGATCTCCATCTCGATTCTCGGAAACTAGTCCGCGTCTCGTTATCTGGAGCGTTGGAAAAATATAGGGAGGAAAAAGAGCCTTGGCAGCGTCGCCGCGCTTGCCTCAAGATAGGCATTGTTGACCCAGGTGTGAGGCGCATGGGAAATACCAACGTAGTTTTATTGCCGGGTCAACTTTTCGGCATGAAGGATTTTCATTTGGAGAATGTAGATTTTTGTAGAGTAAGGATTTGGATATTTTCGTGTGTCTTCGTGTGTTGTACGTTCTTATGGCTAAGGATTTTATCATCAACTGCGTTTGCCGGTTGCGTGTAGATATGTTCAAGACCGACTGTGCTCTCGCGTGGGAAATTATGCGACGCTCGCTTCTTATCGATATATTTCGTTTCGACTGTGGTACGCCTAATTCTAAAGAAAATATAAGAACCCGTCGAAAAATGAGAATGCCGTTATCGTGTGTATTGGTTTTCGTAGTTTTCCACGATTTCCATGTGGAATCGGGTAAGCCCGCGTTTTCGCCGGAGTGAAATAAAATAGGAGAGGAAAAAGAAATAGATAGCGCTTTTTCTCGCGACGTTACACCTCCCCCCTTTAGGATTGAGCGCCTCGCTCGATCGTAGTCGTTGGGAGTGGTGATCAAAAGTATAATGGCACGATCGTATGAATTGGCATTGTCATTGATCGACTTACAATGTGACTTAAATACATTGGAAGATTGGTATCTAATATGACGGTGTGACTTATGTATATATCTTGCGCTTATGAGGTACGCATGAATTTCATTATCATTTTATGAGAAAGCGTGTGTGTTTTTTTTTAAAGATTTTCGTACGAGATTATTATTTCTCTTTTTTTTTTTTTAATTATGTATAAATTTTTTTTTTTTTTACTTCACTGTAAGATGTATATTTACGCGGTTTCTTCTTTCTTTTTCTTTACGGATAGATACTTATTTATTCATTTTAACTTATCTTACTTGACAAGGTTAAAAAAACAATAATGACAATAAAAGTAATTTAAAAAAAATGATTAATCATGATGATCGTTTTGTACCTGAATATGTCTTCTCGCGTGAACTCAACGGAAGGAATGCGATTTGGAGGATTCATCGTATTTTGGACTAGTGGAGATGTTAAGGTGGAAATCATGTGTTGTAGCGTTGGCCTTGGTATGATCTCTTGGTTCGGCTGAAGGGGCCGTCATGAGTTTATAAAGTTCTTGACCAATCTCTGCATCTGTTGAGGTTTTCTTCTTGCACCTGCATCGACGAGGTAGATCAGTCAGCCACACACATGGTTTGGTCGCATGATGGGTAACATTCGGGTGAGACCAGCGCTTGCTGTACCGAATTGAATGACTTTTTCCTATGTGCGATGCCAGATGGAGTCCGCGTGGTGTTATATATCGTTGTTATCCAGGAGATGTAACAACTTCTCCTCTTGATTGACAGTGTTTTGACCGCTGATGCCCCGTGCCATATTGTTTAGGGCAGCGGGTTGCTCCACAGGAAACATGATATGTTTTCGTACGTTGTCGATGTTCTGCGGAATAGATCCCACAGGGTGATTCTGGATTGGTGTATCGCCAAGTAGACTTTGTCGTCGGCTTCATGCTTGTAGGTACCATGGCTTCAACAGGAGCAGCCATGAACTTGTACCAGATGTCTCCGTAAAGGTAATATGGAGGAAGTAAGGAATTACAGGTTGTTTGAGTTCTTCTTTTCGTAATATAAGAGTTCGAGGAGTAAGGAGATATTTTTCGTTCCCACGAGTGACAGGTTGATCGTAATATTCTTTTAACCTGATCAGATTTACTTCTATTATTATCTAATGAATAACGTGTACTATTTCGCCAACAGGTACCACTATTTAAATCGACTTCTTCATTGAATTGTATACAATCCGTCCGAGGCTTATACCACTAATAACAGCTATTTTTGAATATTGGGCGCTCTTTGCTACAATGTTGCGTATGCATATAGTAATGTAATGATTTTCTAATATAATATAATAACTACGTATATAAAATTGAATTGTCATCAGCGATTATATCTAAGTTCGCGACAGGAAATCTTTCTCAAATTGTGAAACAGTTATTTCGGCGTGGTTTGAATATAAGTAGTTTCCGGTGTTCTGTACTGAGGATACTGTAACTAAAAATGTAATCTGTTTTTCTCTGGTTGCAAGTACAAAGGTGATATTGTTGATACTGAATAGATGATAACGGCCACCTGAAAAACAGGGTAATTATTATTATTTGTTTAATTAAAGTTAAATTCGGAATCGTCGATTCTGGTCGACTTGGTTTTTCTTTTCGGCTTTGTTTCGACGTTAATGGGCGAATACCGTAATCTATTCTCGTGAACGATGCGTGCTTTGTTGTAATATTGGATTTTCACGTTACCCGTGTCCAGTTTTTCTAGCACCTTATGTGGTCCCGTATAATGGTCTCCAAGTTTACCTGGTTTGGGACCCTTTTGGAGATAGACAAAATCTCCAACCTTAAAACTCTTTGGATTAGCATTTTTATCATAATATTTCTTCGAGCGATGTTTGGACGAAACTAGGTTTTCATAGGCGAGGTTCCTGATTCCATTTATTCTCGTAATTAATTCGATTAAATACCCGCGATAAGTGGGCAACTGATCGGATTCTCTAAGTGGTTCGCTTGATGGAACTCTCGCTAGTTTGCCAAAAACTACTTCATATGGAGTATACTTTGTACTCTCATGAACACTGGTATTATATGAAAGAGTCGCTAATTCTAGCCATTGATCCCACTCGTTATTTTTATCTGTGTATTGTTTCAAAAATTCAGCCAATGCATGATGAGATCTCTCAAGGGATCCGTTAGATTGAGGGTGAAATGCCGTTATCCGACATCGCTTGATTCGAAATCGTTTAGCGATTCGTTTCATGAGGCTACTTAAAAAATTACTTCCTTGATCTGTTAATAGCGCTTTGGGTGCACCAAAAACGCATATAAATTTCTTTATAAATGCATCGGCGACCGTTGTCGCTAGTGCATTTGGGAGTGGAATAGCGACACAAAATTTTGAAAGGTTGTCTTGGATAGTCAGAATGTATTCGTTCTGATTGGACGTACGTTGCATTGGACCTACTATGTCCATCGATATTTTTTCAAAAACCGTGTCCGGTGTATCCGTTATAATCATTGGCTGTTTTGTCTTTACTCTAACCAGTTTCTTTAATGGGCAATCTAAGCATTGTTGAATTCTTCTCTGAATGTCCGATTTCAAGTCTTCCCAAAAATACTCTCTTTTAATTCTGTTATATGTCTTGGAGACGCCTTTGTGTCCTCCTATAGGGGACTTGTGCATATCGTAAAAAATGGAATCTAGTTTTTCAGTTGGCACGTAGCGTAGTGTCCCTAAGCAGATGATTACTCTTGTTTCACTGGACTTGAATGTTTCTTTTATTATGTTCAAGACGTCAGCCCATATTAGGCGCTCGACGTGGTTACTGTGGCAAATACTCACTGATTGGAGCTTGTGATTTTCGCAAAGATCTTTTAATTCCCTTACGCTTTCTTTAATATTTTCTGATACGAAGGATAATGAACCAGAATACTCGCCTTTGGTGACTAGGGCAATGTGATATTTTTTTCCAACCTGTTTACTATAGGCACGACCTTCTGTTAAATTCTTCCAGAGGGGAAGTTTATTTACTTCAAATAATTTTTGCGAACCAGAGTCGCAAGGTTTTCCATTTGAGTCGACAAAATATACTAAATTATCGTTTCGATAGTGAAATAATTCTTTGGTCGTTACGCAATTTGCGATTTTAAATTCAGAGGTTCTATCTTCCCGGAGTGGGATTTCTTTGTCTTCAGAGGATATTGAGGCATTGGTGGAATCGGAATCTAGGTCAGTGGAGCTTTTGGAGTTGGGAATCTGAGGTGCTTTGCGCAGGTTAGGCCTTTCAGCTGATTCGGGGTCAGTGCCCTTTCGGGGTCGCCTAACATGCGCGGGCCTTGTTATCTCGGCTTCTGTTTCCTCGCTGCTACTCTCCTCGTAGTTTATGGCCCTACGATTTCGGAGCGCACGACGCCGGGACTTGGAGCGCGCGTCTATCCCCTTAGAGGCAGGTACGTCAACCTTTTCCGATACATCGTCACCGAGTTTTTCTTCAACCTGTTGTTTTGTTTTCTTAGCTACCTGAGATACGTAGTTCTTCGCTTGCGAGCGAGTGACGACATTTATTTCTTCTATTTTGGGGGTTTCATAAATTTCTGCTAATTCGCGGAGTATGTCCTGTACTATCTCGTCTAGATTCTCGTCGTTTTTTTGTTCGTAATGAGGTATGGCTTTGACATCCTCGAGTTTTTCGATAGGGTTACGTGATAAAGCATCGGCGTTTGAATTTAATGTTCCTGGCTTGTAAACAACGTCGTAATCGTACTCTGAAAGTTTGAGTCGCCATTTTAGGATGCGTGTGTTCGCGTCTTTGGCAGTTTCAAACCAGACCAAGGGCTTATGATCTGTAACGAGAGTGAACCTTCTGCCATAAATATAAGGTCGGAAGGCTTTTTTCAAAAATTGTTTTTACATTCAAATTTTGGTTTTGATTTCCATTTTGATTTGGACTTTATTTTTGATGTTGATTTTTATTTAGGTTTTGTTTTTGTTTTTTATTTTGAATATTTTCTCGATTTTTTATTGGTTTCATTTTCCTTTTTGTTTTTGATGTTTCCTCGCTACTAGAATTTTTATTTATTTTTCCCTGATCATTGCCCTCATCGGACCTGCACCGGGGTTTTGATTCGACTTTTTCTGTCGAATTTCTTGGATTGGCCACTTTTGGGCCCTGGAATAGCGTAGTTGTCTTGCAATCTACGACTGAAATAGAAAGATCACGAGGAATTTGCATGGAATTTGAAATTGACATGCAATATGATTTTGGATTAGAATGATCGCGAGAAATTGGGTTTAGCGTCGCGAGAAATTGGGATTAGCATCACGAGAAATCGGATTAGCATCGCGAGAAATTGGATTAGCATCGCGAGAAATTGGATTAGCATCGCGAGAAAATGGGATTAGCATCGCGAGAAATTGGATTAGCATCGCGAGAAATTGGATTAGCATCGCGAGAAATTGGATTAGCATCGCGAGAAATTGGATTAGCATCGCGAGAAAATGGAATTAGCATTGCGAGAAATTGGATTAGCATCGCGAGAAAATAGGATTAGCATCGCAAGAAATTGGATTTAGCATCGCGAGAAATTGGGATTAGCATCGCGAGAAATTGGATTAGCATCGCGAGAAAATGGGATTAGCATCGCGAGAAATTGGATTAGCATCGCGAGAAAATGGATTAGCATCGCGAGAAATTGGATTAGCATCGCGAGAAATTGGATTAGCATCGCGAGAAAATGGGATTAGCATCGCGAGAAATCGGATTAGCATCGCGAGAAAATGGGATTAGCATCGCGAGAAATTGGATTAGCATCGCGAGAAATTGGATTAGCATCGCGAGAAAATGGGATTAGCATCGCGAGAAATTGGATTTAGATTGGAGATTGTCATGCAATCTGATTTTGTTTTTGTTTGGAATCGCAGATTGTCGGGCAATCTGATTTTGGATTTTTTGTTTGATTTGGTTTTCCACGATGTCGAATTCCTGTAGTTTTATGACCGGCACGATCAGTCCTACGGCGTCATTTGTGGGATTGAAAACCTTCAAATGGGCCTTTCCGTCGATATTTGTTGACAGTCGACGGATTTTTAAAGGGGGAATATACCCTTCCTTTAACGTGCGGTTTTCGACTTTCATGTGGAGAGAGGTTTTTAAATGCGCGGGGATTTCCATTACCTCGTCAGGTATGATATACAATAAAGTTCAAAATTGTATTGTTTTTTTTTTGGTAATTTAGGTTTGTGATAGCGCCACTGTCTAACAACATCGATATTTCTTTTTGTCGGTGCGCTCCGATACACACCGACGGTGAGTTAATGAAATCTTCCGCGTTTTTTGTATAGGTCGGGTATCGTTGGCTTGAGCCTCTTCCATGGCCATGTTTGCCGGACGCGTGGGGGTCGGGGTACCGCTCGGCGCGTCCGTCCGAGAGGTGATCTTCCCGTTTCCCGACTGATTTTGGGACTTATTATATTCAAGTATGCGGCAATTTTCTAATGTATGGCCGAATTTTTTGCAGTATCGGCAAGTCGGTGTATCATTTTGCGGCTTGTTATTCGGAATTTTGAAGCATTTGTCCGCAGTGTGCCCGCGATTATGGCAGTATTGGCACTGAGGAACAGACGAGGGGCGAGGACGATCACTCGAAAAATACTGTGGCTCTTTACGCGAAGTACACTCGCTAGCCGAGTGCCCTGGTTTATTACACAATTGGCAAGTAATTTTATAGGACCTTTGACTGTGGAAACATTTGTCCGCGGAGTGACCTATTTTTTTACAAATTTGGCACGTGACGGGCCCGTGATCGTTAGCTGATTTTCGACATTCGTTGGCACTGTGGCCATGGATTTTACAAATTTGGCAAATTACCGTCGCAAATCGACAAGCTTCGGTCGGGTGATTATCCCTTTTGCAAATGTTACATATCCTCACAGGTCTAGTCTGAACGAGTCCTTCTGATCTGGTGGGATGCGATTCCAATTCCCTTCGAGCCTTGAGATCGCGTTCGATTCTAACTGCGTGATCAATAGCGGTAGGCATTTCTAAGCACGGTGGGAGTCGGTGTTCGATCTCCTCTTTTAATCCGCGTTTAAAACTTGTAAGAAAATATTCATCCATTTGTCTCTTGAATAATTGGTCCTCTTCCCCATTGTTAGCTAGTTTTCTTGCTTCTAATATTTCTCTTGCCTTTTTCCTAATTCTCGCGGCAAATTCCATAACGCTGTCGCCGCTTGCCTGGTAGATATTGCTGAGTTCTCCCAACAGCTGAATCTCGGATTTGTTTGGCGCGTATATTTTTTTTAGAAAATCTACGAGGTCTTTTACTGTCTCGAATTTAATTCCATGTATACTCTCTCTGGCTAAATCTTTCAATTTGTTCCTTAATAATTTTACTAAATACTTTTCTGATTCGGCTGGAAGCATATCTTTGGCATCTTCACAACCGGTTGTAAACTCTGAGAAGGGGATATTTTTCCCGTCAAATTCCGGAACAACGCTAACAGCTTCCTTCAAAGATATTAATTGATTCGTTCCTAGAGCCATTTTGTTTGAATTATCTGGATTTCCCTTAGTTGGTAATGCTAATTTTTTGATGGATCTTTTAGGAGCTTCGAGGCCAGATAATAAATTAGCGTTTGATCCTCTTAAAGCGTATCCTGTACTACGAGATTGACCTGGTTCGTCTGTTTCTGAATGCGGTAAATCGTCAGTGATATTCAAATCTAGTGACTCGCACGTGGATTCCTTATCCATTAAGGCAATTTGCAACAGCACATACCCTTTTTACGATCCCGGACGAGCCCCCAAAAATTTATATGTCACGTCCTGAGGGGACGTGGGCATATATTTTATCGCGGTTCCCTCTTTTTAGCCTACGCCTAGCGCAATAGCTCGGGATGAGGGTGAAAAAGGGAAAGGTGCATGCAAATATGGGAGTGACGCAGTGACTCGATTAAGAAATAAATTGATCTATAAAAATAATTAACAATTTGGAATTTATTGAAATTAACCAATTTAGTTAATTCCGTCAACATGAAAATACATAGAGGTTCGCTTACATTTATGATGCGCCGTGGATACGATAATCGGTTTACAGCGGTTGGGTTCGGGCCTCCGCAGACAGGTCGGACCCCTCGGTTGCGCACGCTCCGTGACAATGTTGAAATTACACGTTGATACAAATTTTCACACATGCGAGTTTCACACGTACACACTCAACGAAGACAGTTAAATGATTTCTTACAGTTTCACGTTTTATGCGGAACAATTTCAAAGTTCAAGTTTCGCGTTTTTATGGGGAACAATTTCAAAGTTCAAGTTCCGCGTTTTTAGGAGGAACAATTTCAAAGTTCAAGTTCGCGCTTGTTGTCAGGAGATAGATGTTCTTATTCCGATGAAAGTTGTTGGGAGACTTTGACTCAGCGAGTGATGATGGAACACTCTGTTGGGAGACGAGATCTGAACGAGTGGTGATGGAACACTGACTTCAAGATTTTTCCATCCTAGCTTGTAGGATATTTTGGATGCTGGGATGGTGGGAGAAGAAGTTTCTCGAAAAGTGCATTTTCGTCATGCGTTAATTTTTTGATTGGTGGAAAGGATGTAGGAAACTTTCGAGTGCATATGATTGGTCGAGTAGGAAGGGGAAATATTTTTGGAGATTATGATTCGTGATCTCCATCTCGATTCTCGGAAACTAGTCCGCGTCTCGTTATCTGGAGCGTTGGAAAAATATAGGGAGGAAAAAGAGCCTTGGCAGCGTCGCCGCGCTTGCCTCAAGATAGGCATTGTTGACCCAGGTGTGAGGCGCATGGGAAATACCAACGTAGTTTTATTGCCGGGTCAACTTTTCGGCATGAAGGATTTTCATTTGGAGAATGTAGATTTTTGTAGAGTAAGGATTTGGATATTTTCGTGTGTCTTCGTGTGTTGTACGTTCTTATGGCTAAGGATTTTATCATCAACTGCGTTTGCCGGTTGCGTGTAGATATGTTCAAGACCGACTGTGCTCTCGCGTGGGAAATTATGCGACGCTCGCTTCTTATCGATATATTTCGTTTCGACTGTGGTACGCCTAATTCTAAAGAAAATATAAGAACCCGTCGAAAAATGAGAATGCCGTTATCGTGTGTATTGGTTTTCGTAGTTTTCCACGATTTCCATGTGGAATCGGGTAAGCCCGCGTTTTCGCCGGAGTGAAATAAAATAGGAGAGGAAAAAGAAATAGATAGCGCTTTTTCTCGCGACGTTACAGTTTCGAGGTGTTTTGGCAAAAAATGTTTTTGAGCTACGGTTATCGCGCAATCATAAGAAGTAACGGGAAAAAAACATTTTCCTAATTTTTTTGTTTTTTTTTTCAAGGGTCCACTGGCTCGGGAAAGTTTTTTTCACTTAAATTAAAATATAGGTCAGTTAGCTTGTTCATTCAACTTCAATTTGTTTTTTTTGTTCTCTTTACGTCAATTTGTTGCTGAGATATCCGACTTTGAATGGAAAAAGATTCTTTCGTCTTTGATCATCGATATCTCAACAACCATTGATCGCACAGGGAATTAAATGGCAGCTTTGAAAACTTGAATGAATTTCCTACAAGAACTTTCCGCGGATTTTTGAGAAAATACTTTTTTTTACCCTTAAGATTATTTTGAAAAAAGGACTAAAAAATGACTTTTTATGGTTTTTCAGTAAATCTACCACGACTTTACAAATATTGATGGAAAGACTAATGTTGCCAGGTTTTTCCGGATCGATTGATCAAAGTTTTACAAAACAATTTAAGGAACACGTGTATTGTTCCTAAACCTCATGTACTCATCATCAAAATGGAAAAACCAATTTTCTTCGACTTTTTTCACAACTTTGCACTAGACGCTTGTTGAATTTGAGAAAAAAAGAAATCGAAAATTTTTAACAAATTTTAAATCTTTTTCTATTATTTTTTAAATTTGTAAAACATTCCAGGAAACAATACTGACTCATTTTTTACCCGATTCGGCCTTTGCGCACCATAATTCCACTCATATTTAATTGCATTAATTAAAAGTTGAAACCCTCAAGCTGTATTCACTAGTCGATCTGAGAACTCGTATGTGATTAATTCTCGATATTTTCTGCAAAGGTTATGCGAGTTACAAAGAACAGTTTTTTTTAAACTAGGCATGATGAAAAATTCAAAAAAAAAAAAGAGTTAAAGTTTAGAAAAACTTTTGATTATTTTTTATACAAAAAAAAAGATTTGTTTAAAAAAATTGTTTTTTGTAACTTTAATAACTTTCGCAGAAAACATTGACAATTAATCGCATACAAGTTCTGAGATCGAATGGCGAATACAGGTTGGGGGTATCAACTTTTGATTAATGCATTTAAAGATGAGTGAAATTATGGTGCACAAATGCCGAATCGTGTCAAAAATATGTTAGTATAGTTTCCGGAAATGTTTTACAAAAAAAATTAGTAAAATTAGTAAATCATCCACATTTTCAGCGTTCACCCTGGTATAGCACCTTAATTCCCTGCGCGATCATTGATTGGTGAGATATCGATGATCAAAGACAAAAGGATCTTTTTACATTCCGTCTGATATCTAAGCAAAAAATTGACGTAGAGAGGCAAAAAAACAAAATTGACGCTGAATAAACAACCCAACTGACCTGTATATTGATTTAACTAAAAAAAAGATCCCGAGCCCGTAGACCATTGAAAAAAAAAACAAAGATTGGCAACTTTTTCTCCCGCTATTTCTTATGATTGCGCGATAACCGTAGCTCACAAAAATTCGTTGCCAAATGATCTCGAAACTAGAAACTTGAAGCTTAAAAATGCTTTTTTTTTCATCTCGATACGAACATTTTTCACATAGATACAACGCTTTAAAAATACTTCACAGAGTTAAAGAGATTTTCTGTTCCTTTAATTTTTTGGAGTAGTGTAGTTTCAAACATTGCTGAAGAGCTTTTCGCTGGCTTGTTTCACTTCCGTTCGTACCGCAACGCTCGGATGCTGTACGCGCGGGATATGCCCTATAGGGAAACGAGGAAGAGAGAGAACGTCCACTCAATAATGGCTCTTTGACCATACATGCAGTTTAATATTTAATCACGTTCTACGTACGAAACTTCTAAATGTTTAGATTTCACTGAAGACCTCGTACAGGTAGAATGTTGGATATTAAACATTCTGCACAAGGAGAGAAGGAGAGAGAGAACGTTTGAGCAGGAGATCCGACTAGAGTGTACATTCTGCACTCCAGCTTCAGCTGAGTCTAAAGGGAAGGAGGAGAGAGAGAGAGAGAGAGAGAGAGAGAGAGAGAGAGAGAGAGAGAGAGAGAGAGAGAAATAGAAGGGGGTGGAAGCGACAGAGCATGTTGTTTATTTCGTACTCTCTCGTTGCTGGTAATGCTCGTACCGTAATAAAAGTACAAATTGCGTAGGCACTGATAGAACGAATAGTAAAAGCGAAGTTGAAGTTTGCATCGTTCGAATGTAACAATTGCCCATGAAAAAATGTCCAACACGAGTAATATGGCCGATGTCTGGTCCAGTACGGGCTAACCAACTGTGCGCAACCAGTGTTGGCACAACATTGAAACAAAGGGTCTGTCAGTTCTCAACCCATCTTCTTTTTAAGCCCGGCATGCAGCATAACGCCAATGTTCGGACAGTTCCGGTTAACGACCGAAAACCGACTGTTGTGGTAGGCTCATGGAGCCCGCAGTGGACCAGCACTGCCCGCCCTTAATAGTCCTACCTAAGCCCGGTCATATGTAATCTCGGCATCCGGTTTCATACCAATGTCGGACCAGTCTCGGCTACTGCCTGAGAGCCGACTGTTGGGCTAGACAACTGCAGGCGATCATGGGCCAGTACTGTCCGCCATCAATTTCGCTACTTTCATTTTTAAGACCGGCATACAGCAATATGCCAGGACAGTGTCGACTAACGACGGAGAATTGACCATTGGCGTGGATAGCTCGAACCGACCATAAGCCAGTAATATTCCCCGTTAATTATGCCATGTACTGCTCGCGAATCACCATTTAGTGTTGTATCAGTGTAGGTGAACGAACAGTTAGTCCATTGTCGGCTTTCCGTGCGATACTCAACTATTTTTTCTCCCTCGTGGTTTTTGGCCCCCGCGTATCTTCAAACCCTGTCTTTTCAGCAAATCGTGTTTAAGGGTTCGAACCCGTATGCGCGCCAAGCGTGTGGAGTTGGTTGTCCTAACCTCAACCGCTCAGATCGCTTGACTGCGTGTTCGCGAAAGTGTCACCCGAAAAAAGACGCGCTCAGACTATTTCACCTATGCACATTATATACAAAATTAGATTTTGAAGAAAAAAAAAACTGAACCGCTCAGTCGGCTTTATCGCGTGTTCGCGTAAGTGTGACTCGAAAAAAGACGCACCGAAAGAAACAACATTGGTACCAATAACAATGCGTAATTCACATTCGATCGCTCGTGTATCCACATATCAGTTTTTGAGGTTTCCACTTTTCATTAATATTTAATTTGCGAAATACTTCTAATTACCGTATTATCTTATTATTATTATCAATCAAACTCAATATTCTCTCGTACCAACATTTATTTCCTTGAATAATAAATTATAAAAACTGTAAGTGAATTCAATAATAATAAATTAAAATATTTATGTAATTCCGAACAATTAATATATTTATTGCTGCGTAGTACCATATATATTAAGAAAACACTGACATAATACAAGATTGGTCGGAAAACTGTTGATAATGAACCGGGCTGACGTCGGTAATGGCTAGAACTTAGGGCAACGTCGGCGCAAGTGTCGGGTCTGTTTCAATACCAACGCTGGCACAATATTGGCTGAAACTTGGGCTGACCTTGGCACGAGCGCCAGGACCAATGCTGGAATGATATTGGCTGTTACTTGGATCGACCTTGGCATTAGTGTCGGACCCGTTTCAAGGCCAATGTCAGTGTGATATCGGTAGCCAGTCTTGGCCCGAAGATATTTTGACAATGGTACATTAATGAACCCCCACACCAGGGAATGGCCATCCATAGAGTAGAGGTGGCGCAATACTGTGCCAGTATCGAACCAGTTGTACATTTTTTCATGGGTGTCTTTGTTTTGTTCCCTAACTTTCCTTTGGCAGATTTAAGCTACGAAAAGCATACGAAAACATTTTTAGGATCCTTATTCAGCGATCTACAATCTAAATCACGACACTAAAGTTTGAATTGTTGTAATGAAACGAAAATGAATTCTTTTTAATTGCTCAAAAAAATTTTCACCGATTTAGAATATGAAAATCACTCAAACGTTCTCCCGTATACTTATTAGAGATCGACGACCTTGAATTGTAAAAAATGGCTTTGGATAACGAGAAAAATAAAATGAATAGATGATTCTGGATGAGATTGGAGTTTGCATCGTTGGAATGCGATAAAAATTGAGTTTCTTTAAATTGCTTAATCTTTTTCGCAGACTTTAGGTATCAAAATTCCTCACTCATTCGCAAGATGCCTATTTCAATACCCACGATTTAAATCTGCAAAAAATATTTGTTCGGCCCGGAAAAATAAGGAAATAAAAATATAACGAAGAATTTTCATTTTATTCCAACGATGCAAACTTTAACTCCATCATTCAAATACTTTTACAATAATTATAACCGTAAGAACTATGGCTAGTATTATCCTGAATTACATAATATTATTAACAACAATACTAATAAAAATCATGACAGCGATGATAATGATAAGAGATAATAATAACATGACAATAATAGGAGAGAGAGAGAGAGAGAGAGAGAGAGAGAGGCAGAGTTTATTTATCGCCCAGCAGGTTGTGGGGCAAAGAGAAAAAAGTGTAATCGTAAGTGAGCCAGCCTCCATTTCATAAGCGCGTATCATAATAAGAACACAAAATCATTAAATAATTATAAAAAGTATTCTAAAGTAAAAGGAAAGGGTTGGACATAGGTAGAACAAAATATGGAAGTTTTGTAGATAATAAAAATATAATAAAATACATATAATATAATAAATCTTTAATCAAATAATAATATATTATATTTATTATATTTATAATATACTCAATTTATAATGTATTATATTATATATGATAGATAGTATGATAGATAGTCGAAGACATTTTTTTAAATGTTGACGGAAGTACATATGAAGGGAGAACGTTCGTTTATTTCTTGCTGTGGACCTCTCAGTCCCTTGAGGGAGGGAAAGAGAGAGAGAGAGAGAGAGAGAGAGAGAGAGAGAGAGAGAGACTTTTTATAGACCGTCCGCTGTACACTCACCACTCAGTCTAATACTAGTACATACACGATAAAGAATACTGAATGTAGTGAGGGGGTGGTGTACCGTCGTTTGTACGTAGCCACCGCACGCGATTAAATTGTGGTGCGTTGCATCTCCTGTGGGCCCGCCCACCGCATGGCTTACCTTATTCCCCTCGACGCTTCTTTTATCCTCCATTCCACCAGCGTGTGCGATGTATACAACGGGCGAACCCCCTCCGCGTCAGCCCAGGCTTTTGTACGCTGTATACTTGCACAGAGTGCATAGGCCCTGCATACAACCCCCCACCCTCCATCTCGCTATCTCCATCTTCTCTGTACTCTCTTTTTGCAACGCCGTTGAGAAATGAATTAAAAAGAAGAAGCCTCCATGCTCTCTCTCTCTCTCTCTCTCTCTCTCTCTCTCTCTCTCTCTCTCTCTCTTCTCATTGTTTTTGTGAATTATTTCGCATCGGTGGCAGCTCGCCTGCGCCAGGAGTGCAAGCGGCCAGGCTCTTTTTTACTCGACGCTCTGATATTTCGCTCGTGAAAAGCGCACTTTATCATTTAAACGCACGAAAATGTGTGTGTAAATTCATAAAAATCTGCATGCTCGTGTGGGTTGCGATGAATTTCACATCGCTGGAGAGCAATGAAAATTATTATAATTTTTTTATCGCTCTGAATTCTGTTGGCGCAACTTAGTTATGAAAATTTGGCAACAATTTTTTTAGGTGATTACTCCTCCAGTTGATTACCCCTCCACTTATAGAAATATCGCTGGTCAGTGGTCACACGGGGTTAGAATGAACCCGTGATCGGTCCCATTGGGTAAAAACAATTCTGGATCATACGTTTTTTATTCAAGGTCATGAAACGGCGCACCATCGTTAAAAATGAAATAACAAAAGGGTTTTAGATATCTCGAACCTAACAATTCCAAAAAAGTCATATATATTGAAATTTTCCAAAATATAGCACCTTTTTATAACTGTCATCATTAAGATTTTCACTTAAAAATATAATTATTCTTCTTCGATATTTTTGTATTTTTTTTTATATATATAAGGGTATATATATATAAGGGTATATATATATAAGGGTATATATATATTTTATGGTATCTAGAGGGCAAAAAAATTGCCAAATTCCGATTCTTTTTCTAGGAAACGGTTGGTGACATTTTTTTTCTTGCAGCGGTGAAAACGCATTTTTTTAACACAAAAGTATATATATTGAGAGTCATAAAAAAAATCACAAAATAATACAGAAAAACAACAAAACGTGGCCGCCGATTGACAACGACCTTTAAGGCCTTACCCCCGCTTGTAGCGCAAAAAAAGGCCTTTTGAATTTTTTTTAAAGAAAACTACAAAACTTTTTTAATCGATCAATATACCATCTTAAAGAACTTTCAGTAAATTTTTTATTGAAAAATATTACATTGTTTAGTGGCAAATGGCCGTCAATGAAATAATGTTTTTATATACACGGTTTGCGGTGACCAACATTGCGGCCAAAATATAAGTATAAACTAGTCTTTAATCGCAGGATTTTAAAAAATATTCATTTTTCACAAAATGGCGGCCAGTCAAAGTTAATGGTTCTATTTTAACGAAAAAAACGCCCATTTTTTGGCTATTAAACGGCCATTTTTTTCGAAAAAAAAATCGAACGATTAAAGACTACATTTTTATGTATTAAATAAGCCTGCAAAATTTCAAGAAATCGGTTCATTAGTGTTCGAGTAATCTTGGTCACCGAATTCAGAAATGCCATTTTGAGAAAAACGCGTTTAAAGTTTCAATTTCAGCTTACACGAAGAACGGATTCTTCTCTTTCAACGCTCATATCTCAGTCAATTTTGTTCGGATCGAATTGAAATTTTCAGGACATATTCTCAGATACTTATACTTCAAAAAAATGCAATAAAAAAAATCCATTTTTTCAAAATCGCAAGTGGGGGTAACCCCTTAAATGTTTGTCATCGTATTCCCTGTGAATTTGAAAACAATTAATCTAGTGGTTCTCGAGATATCGTGTCCACCGGCTTTGCAAACAGTGTTTCGAGAAAAACGCGTTTGAAGTTTGAAGTATAGTGCTGCTACAGCTCGTTCAATTTTTGGGAATATTTGAATGATATTTTCAGGGAATACAGCTAAAAGGTAATACTATCGAATAAAAATGCTTTGGGTAACTGCAATTTTTTTGACCCACCTAGGTAGACGCAGCCCGTTAAGTTTTGTATTCAATAAAACTTATTGGTGATACCCCTAAGATACGGTTCCTTTGGATAGAAAATGGTCCCTGAAGGGGCGTTCACAAAAAGGAATTTTTCCGGAGACCTAACATAAGAAGGGCTACGAAAAATATTATCCAAACGCTTGTCATCGACAAACTGATCCTATGATTCAAAACTTTCAGTCTCTACGTACTAACGCCAGAGGGTTTTTCTCTTCTAGTGCACTTATAAACCACGTATTTATGTATGTATATATATTTTTATTTATTTATCTACCTACCTATCTATCTGTCTATCTATCTACAAAGTCTATGTAAATCGCAAAAAAATATTGTAGAACTATAAAAATAAGGAAACAACAATACGAAAGAGAATTTTCGTTGCATTGCAACCATGCAAGTTTCAACATCATATGCCTACTACAGTTCTGCCCTCGTATTCTTTTACAATAGAGCCCTCGAATTCCGACTTCGTCTTCTTTTTAAATGGCCCCCGCTACAATATAGCTATTATCACCGCAATGCATTGGTATTGTCCACGCGTGTACGTGATGTTGTCCGCGCGATTATACGGTCAGGAGATCTCCTATTGATACGCTGTTGTAGGAGCGTCTGTGATTTTGCCATCTCACTTGTGGGTTTATGTCTATGTTAGGATTGGTAACGACGTCGAATGCACTCTGTTCAGAATATGTGGTGGGAAAAGAGAACAAACCGTGAACAGTGGTATAGTCCTGGCCTCTTGTAGCTAGCCATCAGTGCATACACACACATATATATATAAATGTGTGTATATATCATGACTTATAAACCGGAGAGATTAGTGTGCATAGATTAAAAGCGATTACATCGTTCCCTCGCGCGGTCTGTCGGTCCAATCCTGCAGGAATATTCCGAACCATCGGGAAATAATTCTCTACCCCTGTAGTTTTGTTTGTCCTCATAAAAACTCCGCTTTGGGTATGAATGCGCACATTTCATCTCGCATGCAATATCCTAAATTGCATATTAGCAGTCTATTACCTGGCTGGTCGTTTTTGGTTTTTTTTCCAAAATTTATGTTTCGATATTGCTCTCCGATTTTCCAAGAAATGGGATGCTTCTTCGATAAAATTTCCGGCGAGTGACCGTTGATAGATATCTTGTTCATTTCAGATGTAGATTAAGATATGAGCTATAGCTGATATCTCAACCTACAAAACTACAGATACTAAGAAATAAGTGAGACTGAAAAATAGTGAAAGACAAAACGAGTTCAGTTGGTGCGCTGACGTAACCCCCCCCCCCCCCCCAATCTATTCTCTCTTTCTCTCTCTCTCTCTCTCTCTCTCTCTCTCTCTCTCTCTCTTTATCTATATATCTATCTATTTCTTTCGTTTCACGCGTCGTTTGGAAGTACCCTCATTTACGAGGAAACCGTTTCCGGTGTCCTTCTCCCATTTCGGACAGCTTTTGACATGTTATTTTTCACCGAAATCTGGAAGATACGCCATTAACGGCGGAAAACCCGCTTTAGCGGGGGGAAATCACCCTTGAAGTTGCACACCCTCAGAGTGACTTTTACTGTTTCGTATATTTCGAATGAAGATATTTTATTAAAACCAGTTGCTATGGCGAATATTATAATGCTATGGCGAATAATGAAAAATGCACTTTTTTTTTCCATTTCGAGGGGGTGATTTGGTAGAAATATATAGGGGTTGAAAGTCGAAAAGTTTGTATAACTTCGAAACTTTTCGATATTTTTTAACGAAAACAATTGCATTTAAGAGAGCTAAAAAGTAGAAGATACGTGTTTTTGCGTTTTAGGAAAAACCCCGCTTGAGGAGTGGACTACCCCTGTATGATACCATTTCGAGTGTCCCCCTTTGATTTTGTTCAGTTTGCGGTATATTATTCTTTATCGAAATCTAGAAGATATATAATTTTATGAACGTCGGAAAAACGGTTTTAAGGGGTGAAATTCATCTTCAAAGTCGGACACCTTCATGTGATTTTTTTCAGTTTCGCATATTTCTAATTTAGATATTTAATTAAAACTAACTAGAGGTTAATGCTTATGGCGAATAATGAGTAAATGATTTTTTTTTCAATAAAAACTGGACGATCTGTTAGGGGGGTTGAACATACAGGAGTTGAAAGTTGAAACACTCTTATAACAAAAGTATTCTTTATATTTCAACAAAACTATTTGTATTTGGCAGAACTCAAAAGCGTAGGAAATGTCTGTTTTTTTCCCCAAAATCATCGTTTGAGGGACGAACTACCCGTACGTGATACTATTTCCGGTGTCCCCAGCAGATTTTGTTCCGTTTGAGGGATGATATTCTTCATCGAAATTTAAATCACGTCAATTTTTTTATCTACGTGTCTAACCGTCAAACAGGTTTTTTTTTGTAAAACGCAAAAACACTGTTCTACTTTTTCCAGCTCTCTCAAATGTAATTGGTTTCGTTAAAATATAACGAAGAGTTTTAAAGTTATACAAATTTTTCGACTTTCTACCCCTATATATTTCTGCTAATTCACACCCTCGGAGTTGAGAGAAGTGCACTCTTCATTATTCGCTATAAACATTATCCTTCAATTGGTTGCAACCAAATATCTTGATTGAAAATATGCGAAACTGCAAAAGTAACTCTACGGGTGTCCAACTTCAAGGTGATTTTCACGTCATTAAAGCGCTTCTTCGCCGTTGAAAAAATTACGCGTCTTCTAGATTTCGATGAAGAATAACATACCGCAAACTAAATGACATCGGAAGGGGGCATCGAAATGTTATCATTACAGGGGTAGTCCACCCTTCAAACAGGGCTTTTCGTAAAACGCAAGCACACGTATCTTCTACTTTTTTGGGCTCTCTCAAATGCAATTGGTTTCTTTAAAATATAAAGAAAAGTTTTTAATTTATGCAAATTGTTCGACTCTCAACCCCTATATATTTCTATACTTCAATTCACTCCCTCGAAATTGAAAAAAGTGCATTTTTCATTAATCGTCATAAGCATTATCTTCCAATTGGTTTCAATCTACCTAATATTTTGTTGGGAAACATGCGAAGCTGCAAAAGTCACTCTGCGGATGAGCAACTTCGAGGGTAATTTTCACCCCTGAAGAACGTTTTTTCGCCGATAAAACAAAATATGTGTCTCCTACATTTCGATAAAAAATAACAGATCAAAAATTGAACGAAATCGGAGGAAGACACCGGAAACGGTTTCCTTGTTAGTCTACGGCGGCGATTTTATTACAGCCAAGTGCCGAACTATTATTTCATTTTTCTGCACCACCTTAAACTGTTTCTGTGGGACGCATTAGACCCTCTTGTATGGGCATCCAAAACCCGCTGTACTTTCAAGCGTACTCCTAATTCCGGAAACTGCTAGACGAATTCTACGATCAAAAGCGTGCGTGAGCAGATTCTGAGTTAAGTTTAATTTATTATTGTACTTTTATCATTATTATGATTGTTATTTTATTATTATTACTAGTATCTTATTACTAGTTATTTTATTATTATTACTAGTATCAGTATTAGTTTTGATATTATCATATAGTTTATGTAGTTAACAGTTCGTAGTCATTTACGGTTAGGTTTACTGTTGTTACATTTGTGTTAAACACTCCAGTGCCTATGCACTTTGTATCCTGATGTGCACGCTACTGTTGCTCCAGAGTACGAAATAAATGACATCCTCTTTCTCTCTTTCTCTATTGCTCACTTCCTGTCTTTAGCATCCTCCCTGCGTTCGGTGGAGTGTACAGCAATGTACGATTCGTGCCACGGAGTAATTGCGTTACGCGGCGAATTAATTAGCCACCCGAACAACCAGCCGGTTACCGATGCCACGGAATCCAGTCCAACATCGCGGTGGCCGTTTGCGATGCCTAGGCACGTATATATGTATACAAACCCAGCCCGCGTGAACCGACGACACTGCTCTACACGTATATATATATATATATATATATATATATATATATATATATATATATATTCGCGTGCATGGACCGGTGGTAACTTGTGGTCGTCGGGTGTACCATCGACCGCCTTCGATCGTCTCATGCAAGGCGAGCCTAATCTTCCGTCCGACTTCTCTGAGGTATGACCAATCGATTTACGGTTGTGTCCGCGGCGACCTGATCAAATGCAATTGGTGATTGTCCGTCCCTTCCAGCGTTTTATGACGCATTCGCGACCGCCCAACCGAATTCCATGTCCGTCGCACAAATATCGCACGTACAATATATATATATATATATATATATATATATATATATTGAGAGGCATGACAGAGTCTAGAGGCTGAGCGATTGAAAAGAAAATTCCAAAAGAGCCAAATTTTGGAATGCAAATAGACTGGATATAACGCTTATCGCCAAACGCTCGAATACAATAATCATAAGCGAGATTGCAATACCAAACACGAACGGCATGGAGAAGACCATGTAAGAGAAGATCGCGAAAGACTCGGAACTGAAGATGGAAGTAAAGCGCCTATGGAGGATGGACATCGTTGGAATAGTGCCCGAAGTGATACAGAAGTAACTCAGCAACGCCCTGCGCACTGTCGGGTTCCCAATGCAGACGTATGAGCAAATGCACAAGCCAGTTGTCTTCGAGACCTGCTACACAGTGAAAAAGTTTCTGAGCACTGACGATACTGGGTATTTTATGGACGCGAACAACACCAGCGATGAAAGCGATTTAGGTAGTCAAGACGGCCGATAAGACCGATCAGTACAAAGTTTGCAAAAGAATCCAACTTGACATATCTCTGTAAGATTCTCCTAAGAGCCGTCTAGATGCTGAACTCTAGAGCTTCAACGTAGCTTTTAGCACTCATAAACCCCAACCATCGGTCGTTCGCGCCGGTTACTTGTTTGATTATGTTACAGTCTACGGAAAAATCTGAAAAATGCATCGTTCTTCTTTGGACTCTTAACTAAATAATAAAATGTTTGCCGTGCGGAAATTTTTTTTTTTTGATAATATGTTTTTACGAAATCCGGACACATGTAGGCATTTTACCCTAGAACGTTCAAAAAATCGTATCTTTCATTATTTTTAGTTTGACGAGAAAAATCAAACGATATTTTTCAGTTAAAATGACATACTTTCCAAAAAAAAATATATGACATTTCGAGGGTGAAAATAAGACATTTATTTTGAATTTTGAAAAATGCTTATTTGAAGACCCCTATAGGTATATGCTCTATGTAGGTAGAGAAAATTTGGAAAAATGTATACGTCTACAAAATGATGTTATAAAAAATGACTTATTGTTTTGCAAGTAGAAAAGTTGTGTGTTGCAACATAAGTAGCGAAAAGGGCAAAATAAGAAGGACAGATTGATAAAAATTCGAAACAAAAATGGAAGCTTTGACGTTATCGTCGTCTTTCGAATATCGAACTTGTTCTCAAGGCCGAAATTAATACGCTAATGCATCACTTGAACGTGTCCTCAGTTTGCTTAAAAAAAAATTAAAACCCTTGAAAATACTTTTTTTCATCGTCTGAATGTTTTTCATGAAAAAAAAAACATTTTTATAAAGTGGGTTTGAACTTATCTAAACCCCAACGATTGGATTTAGGCGATCAAACGCTTTCGATTTGATCGCTCTGCTGTTAGTGAGCAAACTGAGAGAAACTGGGAGTGCTTGGGGTTTATGTTACTCCTACCCTAAACTTTTTTTTTGCATGATCGGTAGGTGAATGTTTCCTAACGCAGACTGAGGAAGTGCGTTGTCCCGAGCAATAAAATATTATAATAATTATAATAACAGACACACATAGATAAAACTATAAAAATAGAAAAGGAATTCAACGCTCTCACTAAAGTGTACAAAAACTAAATGAACCTCAAAATAATAAGCGAATGTTAACAAAGAGCTAGAAAAAAAGAGATGTTTAGCTTCCTCTTAACAAAGAAAGAAATGGTCTTATCGATATATATATATACATACCGGTACAATGGATAAACTCCGAGTTCGTATCGTCACGAAATAGCCTTATTCTTGTGTGTGCTCTTGTGTGAGTTCTGTGGGTATGCGTGTAAAAAGCCACGATCATCGTGATTCGAGAGTAAAAGATTAATTTATCATAGTCGCCACTCCGGCGTTGTCTCGGACGGCCAAGAGAAACAACAGAGTAGCACGGTAGTGCTACACTCGGCCTTGACAACGACCGGGCGATATTCTCCTTTGTACTAGCTGTGTTATTAACGAGAGAGCCGGGGGAGAGGGAGACTGAGAGAGAGACTTACCGATTTCCTCTTTTTCTATCCTCTTCTCCTTTTAGCAGATCCGCGTCTTCGTCGTCCAAGTGTATATATTCGCACCTCTATGCCGTTACTCTCGTCCTGGACAATTGGGAATGAAGAAAGTGAGGGAGCCGAGAGAGAACCGGCACAATATACGATCGACCTCAACAAGGAACAATGAGGGCGATGGGACGAGATCCTGAACAAAATGTGCACTGAAACGGAAGTAGTTTTCAGCAGAGAGAGAGAGAGAGAGAGAGAGAGACAGAAAGACAGAGAGAGAGAGAGAGAGAGAGAGAGAGGGAGAGAGAGAGAGAGAGAGAGAGAGAGAGAGAGAGAGAGAGAGAGAGAGAGAGAGAGAAATAGGCTATAAGATATTTTTCGACGGGAAATAAGATCGAGGTGCGCGAGCGTGGATCTCTCCTTTCCGTGATTTATCGCTTCGGTGAAACGTCTCATTCCCTCTCAAATGACGTAAAATGTACGATCCCCGTTGTCCACTCGTCTTCCCCTATAACTTTATACACTTATCCACATTTCTATAGACATCCTTTTCTCGAATTCCTGCGGTTTGTTTCTTCCCTGTCGTTCTTTCTGTTTCGTATCCTTTTTTTTTCGTTTGGCGCTTTATTCTTTTCCGCTGTTCAAGGTCCTTTTCTATTCCCAGTGTAGCTGAGAAAACGTAAAATAAGAAAGGGGAAACAGATATAACGCCACTTCAATCGTTGTCTCGAGGAAATATCGTTCCTTGATTGAAGTGGCAATACCACTTTTTTTCTCCACCAGCTAAGTGGAATGACAAGGCGCTGTGTGATTTCGGCGTTATAAGGTTGAACGTGGAACGGAGAGCCGGTGCCCAATATCAAATAAAATTCTTGCGTTATTCGAATATATAAATATATCTGTAAGAAGGAAATTACTGCTCGGAGAACAAATTTCTTCGGGTTCGGTTGGCTTCGTTTGGGTTTCAATTTTGGCACATTTATCGCCATAATCGATTATAAAGAAAAAAAAAAGGAATTACAGTTCGAATAACAAATTTATCGCAGTTAACACCTCTGCAGTTTTGTACATTCGAAAAGGCATCGGGTTGTGAATTGTGAATTGTGATGTCGATCAAAATTTCTATTTTTATATTTATCATTTATGTGTTTGCATATGTAAGGATATATTTAGATCAATAATATCTACAGGGTATCTCAGATGAAGTTTTACAAACTTATTTCTCTGAAAGTACGGATTCCAATAAAAAAAAAAGGGTTCACATGAAAGTTGTTTCGTTTCGAGAGGGAACAAAGATGGGAATGTCAGGGCCTCGGATGTAAGCGACTAGGATATGTGAAGGTCAACTTCGAAATAGTGACAGTACCAGCATTACCGCGGTACGCCTTGCGTAATGCTGATACCGGCGGTATTGGAACTTTCAAGTCTCATAACTACAAAAATACTTATCCATAGCGTTTTCGAAAGCTCTCGAGCTAAGCTATACGAATATACGATAAAAAATAAGGCTTCTAAATGAAAATTCCGAAGTTGGAGTTCACATGACCTTCAGCGGTGATACTCAAGGTCAAGTTTACATTGCCATATTTTCCCCCTCTTAAAACGAAACAACATTTATTTGAAACATTTTTTACTATAATCCGTACTGTCTGAGATGTAAGCTTGTCACAGTTTATCTGAGAAATCCTGTAATATTGGTATAATACAGACAAGACAACAGCTATTAGCAATAGAAATATTTTCTAACCTATCGGAATTGGCGGAAAACTTCCTACAATAGTTGCATAGTTAGGAGGAGCCCGAGTGGAAAACGTAACTCATCACCGTCTAGCCACAAGCTAGTAAAGTGATGCTTCGAATCGCCATTAGGTAGTCGTCTTAGCGATTGACTATCCTGCCTTGTAACGCTTTGGTCCTCTAGTGACTGAATACAAAAAAAATAGATGGTGACTAGATAGAAACAAATATCTCACGGCTGTATTATATTTCCTACCTAGCCATGACCCAGTTTTTTTTTAGCTAGCGACTGTGGCTATATATTTATACTTTCATGATTTTTTTTCACATTTTTTACATCATTGGACCCTCTTACGATTCTCTTCGTTGTTCATTAATTAGGGTTATGATATTTGTGCTTTAAATATATTAATGGTTCAATTTTAAATTATCTCCGACAAACGCTTACGCCGTAACATGATTTCGATCCCATGATCTCTGGATGATGAGTTGTGACGTTGTCCACTGAGCCAGTTCTACTTGCTTAATTTCTTAATTTTCTTATCGTCTACATATGTTATACTACACAATGTCAGATTATGAAAAAATGGGTGGATCAACAAATGTAAATAACATTATCGGATCAATGACTCAATTGCGTTCGCATTGGGAGCGATAATCGCATAGAATTACGTAATCTTAAATTGTATTTGTCCGCGGATTTATTCCGGCTAGTGCGGCCGCAGTCGGGAAGGTCATCGCGAGATACCGATTTGAGTATTTTATTTATTCGCAACGTCATCTGTAACTCAAGTTGCTTGACCAACCATGAGCCAGTCGCTCGATGGAACTACACGTAGTCACGTAACCACACTTTGTCATTTGTGACCAAGATCGGCTGAGCCGTGACTAGCCAAGGGATGCACAGCCGCAGTTAGCTGGCTAGCTCATGGCGAGATACCTACTTGAGAATGCTTGCATTCGCAACGCCATCTGTAACTCAAGGTGCTTAGCCAGCCATAGCCAATCGCTCGATAGAACTACACATAGTGACATCACCACACTTTATCATTCGTGACCAATATTGGCTGGGCAGTGGCTCGTTAAGGGGTGTTAGCTAGTGTTGACTAGGTCGTGGCGTCATGCCCACTTGTGAATTTTTTTCTTTTGCAAAGCCATCTGCAACTCAAGTTAGCTTGCCAGCCATGAGTCATTCGCTCGATGGAACTACACAAGCGTGTAGTGAGGTTAGTCACATAACCTCACTTTGTCATTTGTGACCAAGATCAGCTGAGCAGTGACTAGACAAGGGCTGCATAACGAAATATTCACAATATTACTAGCTCATAGCGAGCCAATCATTGGTCAGTTCGTACGAGCTCAATTGGGCGAGCCAGTTACTAGGTCGTAACTCAGACAGGCTAGAACAATTTCTACTCGGGAGGAGGTCATCGAATGGTGGCTACGAGGTTCATCCAGGTGGCTTCGAAGATTTCAAGGTCGCCTCCATTTGTTAAAATAAGACCTCTATTTTCTTCAGAACTTCATCAAGGAACTAAAAAAAAGTTCACACACAACCAAATTTCAAAATGATCGATCAACATTCAGTGTAAAAAATTAATAAAAAAAAATGTCAATGCCTTTAATCTAGAATCCACTGAAAAAACGGTGCAAAGACTTACTCCTGTAAAAGGCGCTCTCAAAGTGACCACGACTGTGGTCAATCAATGCACGCTTGTAATTAGATTCGCATTGATTGTATTGTCTTTCTAATCATGTCAGTCTATGTTAACGAATAGGCTCTAATTGAGGTTTCAATAGTTTAATACCAAGCAAAATGTAGGTAAGACGTACGGCTTTGTTTACATTGTTTGCAACGAGGAATCTCATCAACTTCCGATCAGTCACGCAGACAATACAATTAATGCCACCCAGATTGCAAGCGTGCATTGAGAATCGTGGCCATCACTTTCAGCATCATTCATAGAAGTAAGTGTTCACACTCTTTTTTAATCGATTTTAGCCTAACAACATTAAAACTTCTGTTTGATCGATTTTTAATACTAAATCTTGGTAGATCGCCTTGGAGTTTTGCGTGAGAACTTATTTTAAGTTCCTTGATAACATTCTACAAAAATAGAGATCCTATTTTAAGATATTCATTTCACGAACCCGAATATTTAACAATTAACTGATTTTCGTCTATTATCAAGTAAAAATACATCCCAGTATACTGGTAAAATTTCAAGCGAAGTTACGGAACCTTTAACGAAATTTTACGACTTTAAAAATTGTCTCATTTGTACGGCGCTTTATGGAGATGACACGCTAGCCACATTTGTATCGAATAATTTATACACTAAATACTCTACATGCATGATATAAACTGCTCACGCATGTAAAAGTATCTAAAAATTCCGTAACGATCATAAAATCACCGAATGTTTAAACAAAATATTGATGAAAAACTTAGAAAAATGTGACCAGTAGAAGAATGTTCGTAGCCGCGACATTTAAGTGAGTGTCTAAATTTACTAAATTTGCGCGGAATTTTTCATTCCAGTTTATCGTTGGGATAATTGATTGCGAGTTATTTTATTAAGCGCCACTGTAAGTTAACCAATGGTTCAGAAGGGCCTTCCTCATGCCCCCACAAAATACGACCCTTCGCGAAAGGAATGCCTTAAAAAAATGGAGGTGGATCTTCGAGGCGCCTCCACCTGGATGAACCTCGCAACCACCAGTCGATGACCCCCTTCGAACTATGCAAGTTCTGTAGGAAAGTTTCCTCCTAAGTCTTATAGGTTAGAAATATTTATATTGCTAATAGTTGTAGCCTTACTCTGCTTATATAAATTTATATAAGCGGAGTATTAATTATAAATATATAATAGCAGCAATTACATATAAATTTATATAAGCAGAGTATTAATTTTATATATATATATATATATATATATATATATATATATATATATATATATCGATAAGATTAGCCTGTTGAACTCATTTCAAAGTTCGAAATTTGGCGCATCCACATTGAATTTCTTAGTAAACGAGATGAATTCAACTCGCGTGGAAAACGACGAATCGTTGCAAATTGACGATATCATTTCATACGTCAATTCTGTCTGCAATTAAATTTGCATAGACGAATGATTGTGCATCGTATACATTTTCGTCAGTATATCGCTCGATTGAACGTAACGATTAGCAACGTGAGCGCGAACAACACTGGCGCGTATGTTGGTTCCTTTTGGTGTGCGATCGGTGATATGTATAGGACCCGATATAACCGGAGCGAAGGTCGCCTCGAGCGCGAGAAAACGCTCGCGCGTACACCTCCGTTAACGTCGTACTCCGATAATGTACCCCACCTTGAACCACCGCCGAGAGACTCGTCGTATATAGTCGCGTTGTCGGAGTCATTGACGTTCCTAGATCGGCTTTATCGGTGAAGGCCGCGTCGTATGCGACAAGGCCGCAGACCGTCATTTGTCGCGTATCCGCCGCTTTCAGGCCTCGTCGCCAACGTGATCCCTTTCAGTTACGCATATATTCTCGTATACACGAGCCAATATTATTTGCAATACGTTCCGAGTTTGCGAATAATATTGGCTCGTGTATACGATTCTTCTGTCGTTCATTATTTCCGTTATTTTGACGGGTCTGCATAAGCTTCCGGTCCCAAAGAACATGTCGACTTTAAGGAGGTTGGAGCGATTTAGTTGAGTCAAATGACGGTTTATTCATTTTTTTTTCAATGAAGCTCAAAAAAATGCATACGAGGTACAAATTTATTCTATATATGCTAATTTTTTAAAATATATAATTAAAAGGCAAAATTATGCATTTTAACATTTTTATTACGTGAAGTATAAAAAGTTTTGTGTTACTACCAACTTGAAAAAGCATAACATTATCGATGATTATTATGAAAAAACGACGACAACGAATGTTTTATACAATTCACAATAAAATTTTGAGTAATTGATAATTATATCTATTCATATTTACGTCACGAGATTATTGGCCCATGGTTTACGATGGGCAAGATGAGGATTTTTTTCTTCTAAATGTTCACAAAGATTCAGTTTGCGTTAATTCGTTGTTAGAAATGGTTCATCTTGGTGCTAAATAACACTAAAAATTACATAACCTTTAGTGTGAAAGTCTTGCCCATCTAACCGCACGTTCAATTACATACATTAAACTATTTTTTATCTCTGGTGTTTGGTGGTGAAAAAGTTCAAAAAATTCGTAAAGACTCAGTATAGTGTAAACAATAACATGTCATTTACAGTATAGTGTAAACAATAACATGTGAAATCATGGAATGACAAGGTCGGGATTTTAGACACAATTGAAACATAGTGTTGAAAGGTTTGATTTTTTAAATTTAAAAATATTGATAAACAATGAGGTTATTATTATTTAAAAGAATAGCCGCGGTTGCTGCATGACCAATCGGTGTACAGGCTTTTGGCAACAGGATTATCAGTAATGAAAAATTAAAAATATACTATCAGTGTAATAATCAAACTTTCGTCTGACCGGATACTTTTTGCGAAATTTTTTAAATTTCCAAAATTCGATGCTGTCGAAATAAAATTGATTTTCGACTTTAAAAACGACTTTAATCATTTGTTATTAAGAAATGGATAAACATATAAAAAAAACCATACGGTCATACGACAGAAAATGTTATACACTATCCTCTATCGGAACTTCAAGTCAATCGGACAAATAGATTTTGAGATACGACTCACACCATTTCATAGAACAGAGTGTTCGAGAAAAAGGTAAAAGAAAAAAAGGGTGAGTCGCAGCGGGGCGATTCACCGTGAAGCAGTGGGCGGCCTGACCCTCCAAAAAATCGTCATAATTCGGTTAAGGGGTCTTCTCACTTTCGACGCTAAAAAGCAAATTTTCATGAATTTTTTAAATAAGTTTATATTATAGATATGGATACAAAAGTTGTCACACTTAATAAATGCACTATCGAAATACATTTAAAAAAATTTAATGTATTTATGTAACCCAAACAAGCTTTAATCGCGTTTTTCTCGAAATAACGTTTTTCGACGGCTTATTGATAAAATCTTCAAAACTATTGAACCGATCCTTATGAAACGTTAACCACATTCTTTACAACTATAGCTATAGCACGTATCAAGGATTAAAAAAATTAATATTTACTATTGTTTTTGCCAAGAACGGTGAAGCGAACACATTTTTTTTGTTTCTTTTTTCGAAAAATGTACACCTTTTTGTTATTTTTGCATATATAAAAAATCGTATAATATGCGTTATAGACATTAACATACTGAATCTAAAACCGTTTGATTTTTTTGTTTCGGATGATCCATCTCCGAGATTTCATGAACAACACAGACCTAACATTTTTTTTAGGACATTTTTTTACCTACCATTTTCGTCTATAAATAGTGACTGAAACAAATGAAATTTTTTTAAAATGTATTCCGAAAGTGTATTTATTAAGTGTAACAACTTTTATTTCAATAACTTAAATATAAACCTTTACAAAAAATTCATGAAAATAGCCTTTTTTAGCGTCTAAAGGGAGAAGATCCCTTAATTTATGGATTTTTTACAAAACCTCCGTTGCGAGTTGAAGCTAAGACCCTACGCTATAAAACTGTGCAATGAAAAAATCATATTTTTAAAATTCAAGGCTCATGCAAGGCCCTTAATCGAATGTTAAGTTCCTCCCTTGAGAAAAAATTCGCGATACATTTCAACGTTGCGGAGTTCATTGTCTTTTTCAAAAATGACAATGCCACTGAATTAATTTAAAATTATATATTGTAATATCATATACGTATGTGTTCTCTATATACATGATCATTTTTTCCAGAATTCGATCTTATCGAAGTTTCATAGTGAAAATGTTTCTAGAGCGACTATTAACCGCTAGTGACTTCAATCCTTCAAAAAATAAATCACCTATTTCCCACGTTTCTCTCATAAGCTTTCGCTCGAGTCTCCTCGTGTCATAATAACGATGACACATTGTTCGTAATGTGTTTTGGCTAAATATGATAATTTATGCCATCGAAATTATGTGATGTGGCTACTGCTGTAGTGGCGTTGACACATACATGATATCGTATGTACATACATTTATTCGAACTTGTTCATTCAGTATCCGTGAAAAATAGATGGGTATGGGTGTTTGTGCATACGAATACGTAATCGCAGGATAACTGTAGCAACGTCATACGCGTTGCACTTGAAATTAGCTTGGCAAGGATAATGGTCACCGCGGTGACTTCATTTACGAATAATTCTCGTTCGTACAATGGCATATAGTATGTGCGAGGGGCGTACAGTTTATGTACTTATTCGGTGTGCTCGCGAAACGCGAGTCTCCGGAGGTGCGGCGCTTTTCTGCTTCGCATCCCCCAGTTGTCTCGTTCCCTTGCTCGTATACAGGGTAATTCACAACTACTAAGGTTTCCTTTGTGCTCGTAAAGGATGGGCCATTGCGAGCAAAACGCTTTTTTCACAAAAATTCACTTGTCTAAACGTGGGTTCGAAGCCGCGATCGATCCGTTTAGGACATTCCGCGCGTGACCGACTATAGTCGCTCACTGCTGTGCCATTGTGTACTCAGCGTCAGGCTCAGCGCGCGAATATCTCGGCCAATTTTTGTCGCACGACATTAAAAAAAAAAGCATTTTGCTCGCAATGTCATACCCGACATGCTCACCAAGGGAACCCTAATAGTTGTGAATTGCCCTATATATATATATATAAACGTACAAACAAGAATCTCTTTTCTTTTTTGGTCGTATCACATCGCGAAACGGGAAAGCGGCTTTTCCTCTTCTTGTGCCCCATTCACGGCTTCTCTTTCTCTCTTTGCCTCTTCTCATCTCATGGTCTCGTGACAACGAGAACGACGATGACTACGACTCTTGTTTCTCCCCTGCTCTCATGGAATATGCATGACACGCCAATGCGCTCGCGTACATCCGCCGATCTAATTATACAATTTGGCGCGCGTTCTCGAACTACCTCGAACGACCGAGCACCGCTTCTCTCTCTCTCTCTCCCCCTCTCTCTCTCTCTCTGTCTCTCTCTCCCTCTCTCTCTCTCTCCCTCTCTCTCTCTCTCTCTCTCTCCCTCTCCCTCTCTCTCTCTCTCTCTCTCTCTCGGTACCAGCTCCCATTTTCTTTTCTCCCTTTTTCACTTTCTTTATTTTCACCATTGCCTGCTTCCCTCTCTCCCGCCCTTTTAACTGTTTTTCTCTGTCCGAATTTTCCGACGCGTTTTTCCGCTCCGGTCCGTCATTTTCCGCCTCGCGGGTTATGTATATCCTTGCGTTATGATTCCCGCGCTCCGAAAGCGCCAGGATCATAACAGTGTGAAAACGAAAAATAATAATAATGATAACCCGAGAAACACGAATCTTTGATATTTCCGGTTACCGACCTTCGTCTGCCGCAGATGTATCTGTTCATTGGTATATACGTGGGAGGACGATTGAACCCAACCTGTTCGCAACGGGACGTTCATCATATATTAGAAACACAGAGACGGAGAACATTGGTTTATTCGTGCTCTGGAACTCCAACTCCCTTCAGAGAGAGGGAGCCTTCAAATAATCTACGCCCACTCGGAGTCTCTCGAACCTTCCGAGAACGAACATCCTCCTGTCGAAATTATTTTTATCTCCTTCTTCGCTTTCCAACTTGGTTCAATCTCACGATCTTACCCAGCGGTCATTCAACGGTACTCGAACGCACGTGAGACAGGCTAAAAATGGCTATAATTAAGTCAAGAATCTGCGTCTGGGAGGCTCAATTCATTAATCATTTTTTCCACTTCCAACTTTTTGGCGTAGGTATTTACAAAATAAAAAATTCTACAGGCTCAAACAGGCATCCTTATACCATAGGATTGGATACATAGGGGAATGATTAGAACTGCACGAGTAATTCGACGACTGAATATCAGAATTAAAATATGAATTAAAAATGAAAAAAGAATAAACATTGAATACCCGACCTCAAATGTTATATGATAAAATACTTGTAACACTGACATATTGAGGATTTTCGAACGAAATGTCACTGGGATAAATTTAAAAAAAGGCTCCCTGATGTTGACCATCAGTGGAGATCTACACTATAAAACGACAGAAAAAAACGTCGAGCAATAATAAAAATGTATGAAAAAAATTGAAAAACCAAACAGGCTCATTGAAAGTTTCCGAATGAAATGTCACTGGGGTACATAAAAAAATGAAGGCTCCAGTGACGTCGAAGTTTGCGCCATTAAAATTCAATTATATATAGATTTTTTTCCAATCGTCCAAATGTATTTAGCGGATTTCGGCTACCAGAATCCACCAACCGTATGTGTATGATCTTCAGTGGAGACCTACAACGAAAAACCACCCAAAAAGTTCAGTAATAATACAAATGAAGAACAAAGAAAAATTGAAAGCTCAAACATACTCATCGAGTGTGTTCAAAAGAGACACGTCACTGAGGTCCATGAAAAAATGTAGGCTACCATGGTATATTTGTCTACGAAAATGTCTCAAACGTTTTCTCAAGATCCTCATTGGAGATCGACACCATAAAATTACCCGAAAAAGTAGAACAATAACACAAATAAACGAAGAAAAATTGAAAAGAATTTCCGCTGCATACGTCGCGTCACATTAGGATTCGGAAACCACGTGCTCGTCAATCTAAAGTGCATATCGACGTCGTGGCAGGTTCCCCAGCGTCCGTGGGTGCATCGCTTTCGTCATGCATATCCGGTTGCACTCGCGTGCATAAGTACGGAGAGTCGTGTACGTGATGCGGGGCGTTGTACAGTACACACACCCACACACACGGACACACGGGATGGTAAGCGTATTTTGAGGGAGGTGAGACGCGATTTCCTGATGCGAAGGGCATCATGGTTGGCTATGCGGGGAGACGATACGGAGATGGGCGAAGAGCAGGAGCAGCATCGGCATGGGGCTCCTGTGGCATGTACCGCAGGCAGCACAGCGCGGATAGAGCCATGGCAGCGGGTTTATCGGCTTGGGTTTCCATTGTTGCTCACCGTGATACATACACAGCGATGAGTATATGGTGTCACCTATACAGGGTGGCCCAAAAAGTGACGTCCAAAAGCAAAATTTAGATGCCTAATACTTATCCGACTCACGCCCATATATGTTTTACGATTTTTTCAACTTGTGTCATCGTTTTGAGTGTACTGTTAAGTAATTGATGCCTTGGATTCTGATAAAAAGTATGGAAAATCGGTTTGAGACGATCAATCATTCAAGTTCAAATGACAGAAAACAAATATGCCATGTCAAGCTCGAAGTACTGATGGTACTTCGAGCTTGGCATGAAGTGCCGCAGTGGCGAAGTGCAAGTAAGAAATGATAGGTATGGATTCAATCGGGAACGGTAACACGTTGGAAATCAGCAAAAATCTATAATAATAAGGTAAAAGTACTTATGTACACAAAATAAAAAATAAAATAAAAACCTACGCTACATGAAAGCTGAAAAAATAAATGTTCCTCGCTTTTATCTCGAAAAGAAAAAAAGATTGTGGAACGTAGATGGGGGTGATTCGCATAGGTATTGATGTGAGGCATCTAGATGTTCCTTTGGGACATCACTTTTCGCGTCACCCTGTATATATGTATATAGCGAACCCACAGACGGCTGTGTACGGTAAATCCGACGTAAAGTACCATCGGCGCATTTACCGAGGCGATGGTGCGAATAAGGCCGTTCGATACGCTTCACATTATCTCACGTGGTACTTATTTCCTTCTTGCACATCTTCCTTCCCTCTCTCTCTCTCTCTCTCTCTGTCTCTACATTCCTTGTGCTCTCTCTCTCCCGTGCTCTCCCACGCTCATGCACGAGCGTCATACCTATTCATACGTACACACACACATCACACACACACACACACACACACACACAGAGAGAGAGAGAGAGAGAGAGAGAGCGAGAGAAACCGCGACATGCCGGAGCAGCTATGTGTATCACGCAGTTTGTCGACCTATCGACCCAAACCTCCCCGCGTCGCATGTTCATCGAGCGCTCTCGCTTTTTTGTTATCTTCGCATCACTGATAATACGACTCCAATGTACTGTTTGCGTACAAGCGTGCGTGATTTCCCGGATAAATTACTCGATTAAGAATTGCGATTGATATGCATGCACACATACATAGTGGAATATTCTTCTGTCAGCGTGTAAAATGATTGAAAGGAAGGATCTGCAAAATCTTCAAAAGTCCGTAAATACGTTCCCCTTTTGAATTTGAACGTTGAAATTTGCTTAATTGGAATGCAACGAGTCCGTTCTTTTATTCTTTTGTTTATCTATTTTTTTTTTCATTGAGCAAGGCCTTTTTTAGTAAATCAAGGTCATAGACCTCCAACAAGAATACGTAGAAACGTTGCAGTGATTTTCAGAGCCTGATACAGCCAAAAAACTTCCAAGCAATTAAAAAGGAAATTAACTTCTGTTGCATTCCAGCGATGCGGGCTTCAACGCCACGAAATGTTTGGAAATGATGGATTATGATGGGTATCCCTAATATTTTTGCCAAGGCCGTATGCATATTTTTGTACGGATGTCTGTATTAATTTATACCCACAAACATGTACAAGTGCGGCTGTGGTATATAAATATGAGAAGATCAAAGAATAATTGCGGGTAACTTCGTAACGACATGACAAAAGCCCAAGTGCTGAACACATGACCTCGTGAGCTCAAACGTCATGATACGTGCGCGTACATATACGTAGGGAGGCGAATGGGAGGGGGGGGCATAAATAATACACTGACCGCGGTCTCGTCGCGAGATAGATACAAGAGCGGCATGTGCATCGACCTCGAGTGAGAATAATGCTGGCCCTCGCTGTGGTTACATGTCGAGCGCATCACGGTAGAGCATTTCATATACATACATATATGTGTGTACGCCTCTATACATACATATATGTATATACGTAGCAGCAGCTTGTACCATTCTCCCCTTGAGCTCTTCAATCACCGTCCAATTACGCGTCACGATTCATCAAGTCACGATCGTTCATTCTATTCTCGGTTCTTGTTTCCGTGTCAAACATAGATCTTGCTTTCTCTCTCCATCTTTCTCACTCTTTCACTCTTTCTCTTTAACTCCTTTCATTCATCTGTGCGCAAATTCTCCGGTGAGCTTATAGAGCGCCGCTGTAGCGCTTTCCTCGAGGGGGTGTGGAGCTGTGCTTTGCCGAAATGAGCTATTGCTCTATCTCCATAGATCGTGATCTCAATCATCTGCAGATTGTGGTGAAAAAATTATGCGAGCAGACGCATCTTGGAGAAAGTAGAGTGCGGAAAGTAATAGTAATAAGAGAAGCTCGCGAAATACTGAGAACTGGAGATGGAAACGATGGAAGAGCCTATGAACCATGGACATCGTCCTTCCTTCATATCAACCTCGAATCGCGAACTTGAATCTCGGAACCTGCCAAATCGTGAGAAGCTTTCATTGCGCTGACGATACTAGTAACTTTACAACGTTTACGCTTACAACAACAGTGATGAAAGCGATTTAGTAAGTTAATACCCAACTACAGGGTGCGCCAGAGAAACTTACTTATTTGAAAGGTCAATAAAAACAAAAGTACTTCAATTATTGTTTAAAATTTTTTTTTATTTGAGAATACAATATCCCAATTTTTTTTTCATGCAGTCTTGAAAATGACATCGGATAAATGGCGACCCCCATTGCGCATACACTGATGAAGTCGATTTTTGAAATTCGTATCCACTCTTTGCAGCATATCAATCGGTATGTTGGCAATGGCGTCCTTGAGCGAATGTTGTTCTTGAGGTGTGCTATGGTCCGTGGTCGATCGACATAAACCAGAGATTTCAAATAACCCCATAAAAAGAAATCGCATGGAGTCAAATCTGGAGAGCGTGCCGGCCATTGGAGATCGCCTCTGAGAGAGATGAGGCGGTCGGGGAAATGTTGTCGCAACAAATTCATTGAGTCTCGTGCTGTGTGTGCTGTGGCTCCATCTTGCTGAAACCACACGTTCCTAACGTTCATTTCTTCGAGTCTTGGAAGAAAAAATTCCTCGATCATGTTCCTGTAACGAGCTCCATTCACGGTAACTGCGCGTTCGTTTTCTTCAAAAAAATAAGGACCAATTATTCCCATTACCGACATCGCACACCAGACAGTAACTCGCTCACAATTAAGTGGCTTCTGGTGAAGCTCACGTGGATTTACACCACACCAATAACGCATGTTTTGCTTGTTGACGCAGCCGGAAATGTGGAAGTGAGCCTCGTCACTGAAAAAAACGACCGCGTCTTCAGGCAGGTTGTCAACCAGCATTTCACATGGATTTGACGGGCAACAAAATCGCGTTCAGTTAATTCTTGCACAACAGCCAATCTATAGGGATGAAATTGAAGGTCTTCATGGAGAATTCGTCGAACAGTGGTGTCAGAAATTCCCATAGCAGCTGCGTGTTTGCGAGCCGAACGCCGGGGAGAACGCACAACTGACTGCCTCACTCTTTCGACATTTTCCGGAGTTCTGATGGTCCGTTGAAGTCCATTTCTGGGTTTAGCGACACTTCCACACTCCCGAAATGAGTTAACCCACGACAGAATCGAATTACGGCCAGGAACGAGTCTGTGAGGAGGAATTTCAAAGCGAGCGCAGAAGGCACGTTGCGTAGCAACAAGTGAGCGACCGTTAGAAAAGAAGCTCTCGACTGCTAAGGCCCGCTGCTCTCTAGACCAGAGCATGATGGCAACTGACTGGAGGGAGAAACAAACTTGGGAACTTCCCCCTCCAGATGCGCCCCCTCTCGCCCCTCTACCCGCCCAACTCACCGCGCGGGAATTTTTTCAAATAAGTAAGTTTCTCTGGCGCACCCTGTATTATAAAAAGTTTGTAAGAGAACCTTACTTGGCATATGTCTATAGGAATCGCATAGATGTCGACTTGATGCCGAGACTTGTATGACTTGTTGATGTTAATAAGAGAAACGCGCGGAATGCCCGGGCTTGCGATAGAAATAAAACGCCTATGGAGGATGGACATCGTCTAAATAATGCCAATTACCTTATCGTTGACTGAAGCTAACGTCCCATCACCACCCTTCCCAAAAATAGTCGGGCATAAGCTCTCTGGTCTACAGAGCTCCAGTGATCTCCGAACTAGTCTCCATGGAGGTTGAACTAGAACACCTACAAAAAGCTTTAGGAGATAATGGCACAAGCCAGGCAACATCGAAAGAACGATAAAAAATCTAAAAAGAAAAATAGCTTATTCGAAAACGGTTACAGCATCTGATGGGGAGAATGAAGGACAAATAACCGCAACAACTTCCCTTCCATACCTTCAGGGCATAACCGGTCGCATAGGCAGGGTCCTTGGAAAACATAACGTGCGAGTCATCTTCAAACCTCAGAAGAAATTAGCACAAGTGATTCTGAGTGCAAAAGACCAAAGACCACCATAAAGTGCACCAGGAGTGTACAAGATACCCTGCTCATGCGGTAAAGTGTACATAGGAGAAACCGGGTGGAAGATCAGTACACGGATCAAAGAACACCAACGGTGTATCAAATATGGCCATATTACACAATCAGCGCTGGCCGAACATTTGATGCTGACTGGTCATGTCATCCAGTTCGACAAAGCCCAAAGTCTGGCCCCGTCAAACAGCTATTTTCCAGGAAACACCGAGAAGGCTTAGAAATCCGAAAACATCCGGACAATTTAAACAGAGATGGAGGATATCACGTCAATCCTATTTGGTACACCATCCTCCCGGTTTTTTAATTGACCAGCTGATCAATTAAAACATCTGATTGGCTGCTGCAGAGATCTGAAATAATGACTGCAACTATATACGGAATACCTGAGACACGAGAGCTTCAGTATCGGAGCTCTCAGCCCTGATGATACAGACTGTAACGTTTGCGAAACGTCAGCACAACGCTGATCCTCAACACGGCCTCCATCCGGAAGCCACATACTCTTCTAATTATATAAAGAGCCGTGAAAGCCTCAAAACCAATACCGAAACAAATCAGTGGTGCCCCGCGCACTGTGGCGCTCGTGATGCAGATGGATGAGCAAGTCCAGTAGGCCGTTATTCTCGAGACCCGCCACATCGTGAGAAAGTTTCTGAGCACCGATGATACTGGTAATTTATGAGGGTCAATAACAACAGCGATGAAAGCGATTTAGTTAGCTGAGACTAATGTACGACCGATCTATAAGGAGTTGGCGAGAGAATCCTACTTGATGCACGTCCGTAGAATTCGTATAGGTGCCGGCTAGGTGCTCAGGCTTGTATACAGTGTTTATAATAATAGCCTACGCTTGTAGACGGAAATATATATATATATATATATATATATATATATATATATATATATATATATATATAAAACTGCACATATAGGTGTAGGATCATAAACGCAATCCCGGCATCGTAGCTGGCGTCTATACTAAACTCGGCTTGTTTTCGTTGCTTCGTACGTGCCCTGGGGGGTTTGCACTAGGGCTAGGTAAAGGGGGGATTGAGGTTTGGGCTTTGCCGATATTACTACGCCGCATGTTGCAAAGCGCGCGGCGAACTAAAGCGCACGGAAGACGAAAGGAAGCGGAAGAAAAGCACACACAGACTCGTATATAGGTGCTATATGGACGCGGAGTACCGCGAGACAACCCCTCTAACTCTCTAAACACCCCGTGAGTGAGGACTCATTTCCTATTACTCGCCTTTATATATATATATATATATATATATATATATATATATATATATATATATCTGTGCTATTGTATAGTGTGTGTACGAGCTTTTCCGGGGGAAAGCTCTCGAGCAATTCCACATACGGTTTAAAATGTTCCTCTATCGCTCCCTCTCTCTTTTTCTTCCGCTTTAGCTGGAAAAATGAAAGCAGCTTCTTACCAGCTCAAGCTATATCGACTATTGCTGCCCATGGCAGTTCGCGTGGTACTAGTGGCGGCGTTTTTCTTGTCACATCCAGACTATGGCTGCTTCCTATTTACTGACATTACAGATTAGCCGAATTTAAAGCCACAACGAGCACCAAGCGTAGACGTTTTTTTAAGATTTAGTGTACAACGTGATCAGAATGTAACACCGTACCGTATGTTAGGATGGTTAAAATTGGCTGAACGTCGCAAGCTGCTACTTGCGGCGTTCACGTATGCGTTGTGCGCGAAAGAGGCACCGTGCTACCTTATGTCATGTCTTGGGCGACTGAAGCTTGATATAGAGCGACAACTCTGTCGGACGTTAAAAAGTGGAAATTTTGCAATTTTCACCTGGCGAACGACATACTATATTACACGCTCCCTTGTACAGCAGCATGTTACCTATGAAATGCGATTCAATACGATGTTTGAGCATGGAATGTACTCGTAAGCTTTAAGGGGCCTTCTCACTTGAGACGCTAAAAAAAGGCTATTTTCATGATTTTTTTTGACACGTTTATATTAAAGATATTCATACAAAAGATGTTACACTCAATACAGTTTTGAAATACATATAATTTTTTTTTTAATTTATTCAAGTCACCATTTATAGACGAAAATGGAGATTAAAAAAATGTCCTAAGAAAATTGTAGGTCTGCGCTGTTGTTGAAATCTCGGAGATGAATCGTGCGAAATAAAAAAAAATCAAACGGTTTTAGATTCAATATGTAAATGGCTATAGCGCATATCATACGATTTTTGATATATGCAAATATAACAAAATGGCGGACATTTATCGAAAAAAAAATAAAAACCGTGTCTTTTTCACCGTTTTTGGCAAAAAGAAAATAGTAAATATCAAAATTTGGAAAAAAACTTTGATATGCTCTGTAGCTATAGCTGTAAAGAATGTGTGGTTCAAATTTTATATGGATCGGTTCAGTAGTCTCGAAGATTTTATCAACAAGCCGTCAAAAAACTTTTTTTGTTTAAATGTATTTCGAAATTGTATTTATTAAGTGTAACCACTTGTATATCAATATGCCTGTCGAATGTATGCCTATCGAAAAAAATCATGAAAATAGCCTTGTTCAGCTTCTAAAGTGAGAAGACCGCTCAAACGTGCCGTTTGTCATAAGTTATTGCGAAATATGCGTCAGCAGGCAGTTACTGCTTGAGTGGGCTGAATTTCCTAGTAGATAGTTGTAGTTTATTCTTTGGGTTGAAAGTACTCATGGGTTCAGGGTATGAGTACTTAACATGTAAACATTGCGATGTTATTCTTTACATTATGGCTCTGTACAGGACTGTTCTGCACGGCGCTCTTGGGGGCTGCCGCTCCAGAGCGCGAAATAAACGAACATTCTCTCTCCCTCTCCCTCTTCCTCTATTTATCTTTCTCGTCGGGTCTATCGTGCCAATGTAATACGCCAGGGAACTCTCGGCTTTCGTTCGACAAATCACCCCGTAACTCGATGCCCCCGGTACACACGCGCGCAATTAATCTTCCAACGAATTGTCGCATCGCCCGATTCGGTTTTTTTTTTCATCGCGTTTTCATTCACTCTAATTACACGATTCGACAAACGTGATATATGTATTGATAGAGATGGATCAACTTTTACTCGCGGCTTTAGGAGGATAGAAACACCCAATACGGAGAAAGTAGCTACACGGAGTATCTGCACAACCGATTGTCACTTTTATAATATATTTTAGGATTTTGTCTCTGAGAGAATAATTCTTTAAAAAATGTATCTTATCAATGAGTAATTAACAAATAAAAATAGATTAATAAATAAAAAATAATCTTATAGTAAAAACAAAGAGTATCTTGGCACAAGGTAATTGCACGATTTTGAATACTCATTCCGCACTCTCCACTGCTGTGCTATTGCTACGAAACGATTATGGGTTTTATTTTTTACTTCTTTTGTTTTCGTAACGTTTGTAGACATTTTATTCGAAAAGAGTGACCAATTTTGCCGCGTTATTAAGTGTCGTTATTTATGTGCATATCGAAGCGAGTTTTAGCGAGTTACAAAGTGGAGAGTAGTGGGGAAAGGAGGAAAAAAATAGTCACAGAAACTGAGGTAGATTCAAACGTGTAAAATATTTCATTGAAATCTATGGCCTCCCGAGCACGAACCCCGCCCTTTCGTGTGGAACATCAGCACAAATTTATTTCCTTGTTTATAGTTTTTTAATCAGGCAATGTGTCTCGTTATTCCGTTGTATGCCCGTTCATCATTACTTTCAGCATCCCTCGTTCTCTCTCTCTCTCTCCCTCCCTTCCTCGCGTGATCGTTTAGCATTCATATAATTTGGCATCGATTCATCGCGACATTTATATTTTTGGCACCACTACCGCCTTTTACTCTCCTTCATGCTTTCCGAGGTTTTCTCGCCTTACTGCTGTTTTTCCTCTGTGCGCTTGGAACTGCAATTCCGGAGTCTATCTGTTCTCGCGAGACCGGCAAGAAAAGCGTTTACCCTCGGTCTGTATGTATTTACATCCAGACGCATGCGGATACTTCGAAAAGGTTGTGTCACCAATCTTTTCCTTTGCGCGTTGAGCCCACATCTAATTTTATATATATGACGGTGATCTCTTTGTCGCTGTATACGGGAGAACTTTAGGTGAGTTTGAGAGCTCTTGTATCTCTAAGACCTAAACAAAGCCGAGAACAAGGGTTCATCTGTTGCGTGGCCTCACGTCATCATCGGGCGAGATGACGACGTGCAAGAGTGGAGGCATTAGAACGCGCGATCTCGATGACGACGGAAACATTTATCTGAAGCTAACCTTATGGAAATGAATATAAAATAGTACATCGAAACGTTATTCGGACATTATTGTATTGAATTCTCACATTACGTTTTATATATACCACGTTTGTGCGATATAAACATTGTTTAAAACCGTACTCCCGATTAATTATCACGAAAAAACAGCGAGAAACCTCGCTGGCTTGAAAAATGTTATTTTGAAAAATCTTTCCAAATGTTTTCAAACGTTTCGAAAATGTGGTGTGATCAACTCCCAATGATTCTGCAAGGTCAGCTAGCGTCTGACATGACTCTTCATGAAACAATGCCTCTAATTCAACGCATCAAAATCATTATTTTTTAAGCGCCTGAACCAATTCTGCATGTTATTTCCGACAGAGCATGGTCGCCATAAATTTCAACGAGAATTCTGTGTGTTTCAGCTGCAAATTTTTTTCAAAATAAAGTAGTGCAGTAATATTCCCCGCAAACACGTTGTTTTTTTGTACGAAATTTGACGTTTATTACTATGAAAAAAATGTTATTTACACTTCGGTGAAATGACATACACTGAGTTTCAAGCTTGCTTATAGTACTTCTTTATAGATGCGTTGCCATCTTAAACTACACGCATGCAGTTCTGGTATCGCCATATGTTGGAAAACAGCGAGAACTTATTCAACGTCCTAAATACACACACACGCACACATTCACAGCGTGATTCATAACTATCAGGGTTCCTTTAGTGAGCATACAGGGTGCGTTATTGCGAGCAAAATGATTCTCCAATATCGTGCGGTAAAAACTGGTCGAGACATTCGCGTGCTGAGACCAACGCTGAATAAAGAATGGCACGATAGTTGCACAACCGCGATTTTTTTTTCGAAGATTAAACAAACGAAAGTTATTGAATCATATTACCGATTGGCAAACCATCGAATTGGTAAGTCTTCGTGTTCGTTAATATTTACTGAAAAAAATTTTAAGAAAATAAATTTTGTCTGAAAGTGTATTCGGAGCCGCGCTCGATCCGGCTCGCACGTTCTGCGTGTGAGCCATTCTTTACTACTTAGACTTTGAAGGCGAATATCTTGGCCAATTTTTGTCCAGCTACATTTTAGAAAAAAAAATCTTTTGCTCGCAATAACACACCCTAAATACTCACAAAGGGAATCTTAATAGTTATGAATCATCCCGTATATATATTCACATATACCCACACATTCACCACTTCTTTTCATTGTCCTCCCGGGAGCTGGCGGGCCTTTGCATTTTTGTTAGTATTTCCCGTCTTCGCTCTTGATCCTTTTCTCCTGGAGCTTTTTCTTTTATAATAGACGCGAATCTACATACATACCTGACGTATCCTTTCAAGATTTGCTTCAGCCCCAAACCGAACTGCTTACTGTACCACGTAAGAATCTTTGTCTCGCTTTTCCCCTCCTTGCAGAAATATTTCACTTATCTATCACCAGTGCTGCACGTATGTGTGTGTAGGTGTCTGTATGGACCGATATCTTTCGTGCTGCTTTCTATTACGCACGGATTTTCGAAAGCTATTATGTTGGTGTATTTGCGGGTATCTTGAGTATTACATAGCGTATCATCTTGAACGTAGCTTTCTTGAATAAACGTTGCTTCGTGGCTTCTCTAGAGGCACCTGCAGGGACAACTTGTGTCAGATTTCGTTCTCTTGTGTCTTTATATATAATATGTATTGGCACGAATGATCACTTTTCTATCCGGTCTATTGATCGGATTATTCTGAGCATACTGTAAGAGAGAATAACTCAAAGAAATACAAATTTCTGTGGAGAGACTAAATTGAAATGTATATAGATCGTCACAGATAAAGCATTACAAGCTCACAAGTCAGAAAGTCCGAATTTCAATTTAAAAATGTTTCGAATAAGAGTTGTTTCATTTCAAGAAGGTAGAAAGGTGGGAAGGTCAACTTAATCTTGGGCAAAACCGCCGAGGCGACGTGAAGGTCAACTTAAAATTTTTTAATCAGATCCTCTATATTACGACGGAGTTGACCTTCACACGATCTCGGCGGTGATATCCAATATCAAATTGACCTCCATATTTTTCCCATCATCCGATGAGTATAATGCCTTAAATTGCTTACTACCAAAACGAGTTACTCTGAGAACATCATAAGATAGGTCGATTACTGGAAATTCGAAAATATCAAAAGTCTCAAATTCGAATCTCAAAACCTAATCTTTGAGATAGAGATGCCGCGCTATCGTGGCTGCTGATTTCACATAATTCATGGCCACACTTTCTCCTCGATACGCGAGAGCAGGGTGCAGCGCAGGTATAGCAAGGCGATGTTCCGATGCGGCGGCCTTGGATCCAATTATTCAGATGGAAACGTCGAGCTCGGTCACATTCATTTGCATATACCCATATATATATGTACCATGTACCCTTAGAATGATATACGTATCTTAGGTATGCAATTGGTACATTCTTATATACACATATATATGTACATACGTAGGCGACAGTGTTGTAGATGCAATGTAGCTTTACTTATGTGGCTACCCCGTGTCGGTGGCTATCCCGCTATATACATATATATTGGTGACTCGATTTCTCGCGACATCGTTGGAAACGAAATGAACTGACACATAGGCACGCGTGTGCCTACACACTGCCGGGCATCGATCTAATGACAAACCCAGACAGAGCAGTTTATTACACTGCACATACACACACACACACGCACCCACGCGCGTGCGCGCCCATACACACACACACACACACACATTGGTGAAACGCCAAGAGTGGCAAAGACAGTGTGCAATTAGATAAATCGATATTTATAGCACATAAGGATACGTGCCAAAAATAAATATACATACGCATACCGTATTTGAAACATGTTTATATATTTCCAACAAATTTAAACTCATATCAAAATCAGGTATTTTTCTGAAAGATAAAAACCCTACTTTTCCATTTGAAAAATCGAAACTTACCGCCGTATCTCGTAGACTCGTAGAAAAAAATTGTAATCCTCCGAAAAAAACTCCAAGAGAACTATCCGAGAAAAAATGCAATGCGCTTCTGGGCCGGGATTCGAACCCGGGACTTTTCGATTGCCGGTCGATTGCTCCGACCACTGAGCTACGCCAGCCCGCTTACCTCACCTTTCTCGGATAGTCTCGATAGTCGTAACGCAACGTTACAAAATATATATTTTGTATATTATCATCGGATGTCCCCCCTTAAACACGAACACTTTCGTAGAACCCTCTTTTTTGTATGAACTTTCGATTTTTGTAATGCGTTTTTAATGGGACACCCTCTGTATACAGGTACACGGATAATTGGGCTCGTACATCCGCAAAATGTTGAGCACGTTACGCGCTTCGTAATTAGCAAAATCCGTTCTCCGCCGAGGCCTGCTCGTTTCACATACCGTTTACAAATGCTCGGCATTGAGTGTGTCTGCAGTGGAAAAAACAATAGTCAGGCTGATTAAATCCATCATTGAGGAATGCCAGAGAGTTATATAGAAAAAATGGATTATTAGGGTATTTTTGAGAAGTATTAATTTTGTGGAACGAACGTATACTTGAAGCAAAGAATTGTTTAGTGTTTCAGCTTGATATTTCGTGGATGTGGAAATAAACAATTTCGTCGGTACAAGTCTTTTCGAGCAGGAGGGAGGGGAGGGTGATAAAAAATATTTATTGACATATTTTTTATTTGAATGAACTAAAAGTTACGGAAAATCAATGTTTTATAATTATAATTCTATGCTTATCGAGATCCATTGTTTTCAATCAAGATACATCCTACAACGTTCAGCAAAAAGAAGAAAAAAATGGTTCCAATAACATGGGCATTTGTTATTATTTACTCAAAAATTGTTTAGTCGCATAGACTAAATCCGTCTATTTAGATTCTCTTATATGCACATTCATAGTCGTGGCAGTACGCTTTGTTGCCGCAGTATGGGGCAGGGCCCAACGTTCTCCCGAAAGCCATTTCTACTCTGAGCGTACATATACCTGTATCCGCGGGAGCTACACACATCTCGTTGCACTCACACAAGAGAAACGTCCTTTCGTATACCGAAATGATGCTAACACGAAATATTTTTCATAATTTTTTACTTTTGACGATTGCTGAGAAATACGATTAAATTTACAATGGAATTGTTCAAAATTCCACTTATAGTTTGATTTTTTCCTGCGCCCTTCATACGGTCACTTGTATTCAAAGCTGATTTCATACACTTTTTCGGAGTGTGCATCGTAGCGGACAACGAGGGCTCGAAGAACTTTTTATTTGCGCGGTGAAGTTGCATCGCACGCCGATTCTCACATTCTTTTCACTTACTCCTGTTGGGAGCGTTCCAGCTCTATATGCTCTCACTCGTGTTCTCTCTTGGTAGAAAAAGCATCGCGCCTTAATCCCATTTGTATATCTTGTCTGCGCGAACTGTAACGCCGCGGCTTTTCTCATTTACTACTTCGCGAGACTGGCTTGTCTACACACATACACTTATACATACTAATATATATATATATATATTAGTATGTATAAGTCTGTGTGCGGACATATATATATATATACACAATATATAGTGCAGGAGAAAAGTATACAGCAAGCGGTGTCGATGACCGAGTCACTGCAACTCGCCGGATAGTCAAGGGGATCAGAACCGAGAGGTTCGCACGACATGCGGAACGTGCGAACAAAGTTAAGCCGTTTACATATACTTGCATATACACAAATACGCGTAACAGTGCACAATGTGTGTGTGTGTGTGTGTGTGTGTGTGTGCGCGCGCGCGTGTTTGTACGTGCGTGTGTGTGCGTGCGTGCGTTTGTGTGTGTGTTGTATGTATTGCGAGAGGTAAAGAGGGTTTGTACGAACAGCCCGGGCAAAGAGAAAGGCTGTCGACTATACACAGTACCGTCACTCGAAGGGGTTGTTACGACGGGGCGCTGCGCTTTGTTTGAGGATAAGTCGAGCGAAATATAAAACACACGAACATTGTCGCCCGTGAATCGTAAATACTTGACACAGCGTCTCCCCAATTCGAAGGAGCGGCCCGAGACCTAAGGCGGAGAAAAAGGGACAGTGAATGAGAGGGGGAGACAGATAGATATTTTAATTAGCGCTCTAGGATATTAAATATCCTCTGGCACACAGACCTTGTAACGGAGCTTACAAATTATTTCTTCTACTCGATACAAATAAAAAACATTACAAAAACCTTACGTCTAACCGCATTTGTGTGATACTGTTTAAAAGTGACGTAATTTGAGTGAGACGCCTACCTGTCTCGCTTCTAACATTTATTTTCTTATTTATGCGAGGTGAAATTAGATTTCTCCTCTAAGAAGTAAGTCTCGTATGCAGTTTTCTGTACGCAAATTCGTAGGGGTCAAGAAGTTCATCTGCTTGGAGAAAACAGAAAAGCAGTGATCTGATCTGCGACGATATGCTCTGGTATCTTTGAACACACGCACAGAATTGAGGTTGGTCTATTGGTCAGGAGGGGGCGTTGGCGATTTAACCTTGGGTATAGGCCTGATCAGTGCATTTTTGCACATGGCTGGGAACGTACCCTGCATTAACGAAAAATTAAAAACATGGAGAACCATATTGAAGGTGGCTAGAAGTGTCAAGCGGAGAAGACACCTTGGCCACCTCATAGCCAAATGTCACCCAGATGCAGTCATGGACCGACGAAGGAACTAATTTGTGACCTTTGTTGATTATTTTGCACTCTGTATCATCAATACCGTAATGAATTTTGGTATCGGACGATATAGCGTGATGTGTTGCTTTGAAGGGTACTAAGGATAAGTCATTTGCGGTGATAAACTGAGCCAGAAATTGACTGTTATACCTTTCTCCCACGTTGATGTTCAGGTCGCCCATTACAATAATGTTATTGTAGAGAGGGAGCGATTTATTACAAGAACTTGTGAAAGTGGAGAAGCTATTGGTCTTAGGTGCGCTGTACACTGTAGCAATGAGATTTTTAGGGGCTTCACCGTTTGATATCTCTAGAAACATGAATTCGGGTCCTTCTGTGGACAAATAATTTGATGTGTGCAGAATCTTAATGTAATCCTCGAATGGGAACGAATTCCAATCTGCAAAAATACGGCGCCTGACGATGTAAGTTTTTCGGACCTTAGCAGTTACCTCGATTACAATATTCCGGGTAGCACGATCATTTTGGACGCGGAGGAATATATCACTTTGTCCGAACCTTCGATTATGTCTGATGCATTTGTTTCGATTACTTGATTCCTCGGGGGTGAGCTCTAACGGTACGTACCGGACCGGCATTGTAGGTCACAACCCGCAACCCTCTTTAATCTCTAGCCCTGCCTTCTTCAAGCTTGCGAGAAATTTCAGCTTGTCAAGGTCGACCGACTCTACGTCAAGCCTTTGTCCTTAGCCTTTTTTACGTTAACAATCTTTAGATTTACATCGGTAGGTTTGATCCCTTTTTTCTTGTTTTTCGTCGTTCTGCCCGCAACTATTCCGCACCAATTAGGAAGTACTTGGTCACAACGTACTGATCGCTTGACAAGGAGGAGCTGAACCTAAGCTCGCTGGATATACCAGAAAAGCCTAGCTACCATGCTCCGAAACTCTTTTATACCTCGACTTTCCCGCGTTTTTCCCCTTCTACCCTTCCCCTAATTCCTGTAACTGTTAACTTTTTTCTTGGAATTTATACATTTTACATGTATATTGTTTTGGTCCTTCCCACCCTTCCAATGTCTTGTTCAACGACCTTGTTTATGCTTTGATTTTCGAAGGTTCTTCTCGGTGCCCATATTTGTTTTATTTTTAGTCTTTTGTCTTTGAATAAGTGGTAAAAAGGTTCGCGCATGAAGCGGACCTGTACGTCATATCTATCTCTCTGGAGATTTTGCAATTTTCACTTGTCGAGCGAATTACTATTACTCGCCCATTTGAGCAACAGCATTTTATTTATGTATGCAATGCGATTGAATACGATGTAAGAGTGACGTTATTGCAAAACATGCGTCAGCAGGTACTACGTGTGTGGGCTGAATTTATGAGGTTAATCTTTGTATCGTTGGAATGGAATGGAAATTAATATTTTTGAATGCCTTTAATTTCTTTTACCCGATTTCTCATACAAAAATCTCTAAATTTTTTTTTCCAGGTACTTATTTAGCGATTAACAATGTTTAAATGTACAAAAAACGGTTTCGTATAATAACAACAAATCGGGAAATTAAAACATCAAAAGGCCTTCCATTGGATTTCAGCGATGCAAACTTCGACAGACAGTGATTGTTGATTCTTTAGGTTAATGCGACTCAGAGGTTTAGGATATAAGTACTTAGGGTGCACGGTGCTCTTAGGGTGCTACAGGCCCAGAGCATGCAATAAACGATCATTTTCACTATCTGTCTCGCAGAACACCCGGGTGCGGGTGGTATTGCTAGTTTTCCAAAGTTTATGCCCCACGTGCCACCGACGTGTCCAGCTTCTCGAAACTACTGTAGGATTCGTAACGCCCGACGAAAAACTGTTCATACTATTGGACTGCCATACCCATGTGCCCGGATGGTACATCCACGTCTGTACACTCCATCAGTCGGGCACGTTGGTCCGGAAGTTGCTTGTTTTCGGTGTACAACTGTTCAACTGCCGGTTCGGCTATTCATGGCCATTATGTATGTCTAAATATATAAACACGTGCAATATTTTTCTCTTCGAATTGTTATTATGCAGGTTCGTCGCTGATTAAATTTTCATCCCAAAGCACTTTTCACCTATAAACCTTCTCTGTATTCATTGTGAAAAGTACCGGCGAATCTCTGAAATCTCAATTATCCTTTTGTATCCCTCTTGGGTTATGGAATTAAGTAGCGGTAGTTTGATTCGATTCGACAAAAACCCTCGCAACTTTGATAGTGAAAAGCGAGAGAGACCTTGCTCAAGATTGAAGATAAAAGGATCTAAGAAATCAGCTGGAGACTGACGTAAAAAATCTTGGTATTCACGCGAACCCGAGATCTCTCTCTCTCACTCTCTCTCTCTCTCACGCGCTCTTTTTTTCTCTCTATCTTTTCGTTATCGCGCCAAGCGACGGACTAACCGAACGCAAGGCGCTTAAAAGTTTTGCACCCGCGGATATTCCGTTATGAACCGCGTTAAAGAGCCAGCTAGGGAAGAGACTCAATGAATGGTGAAACGTTGCGATGCTGCTTCGTAATCCTTCAACCCTTTTTTACAATCCCGACTTCTTGGTATTACTCTTCGTCTTCTTCGTCCGCCTTTTTTTTTCTTTTCTCTTTTGTTCCTCAATCGTGGTGAAGCAACCCCGATTTTACTCCCGACAGCTTGAAAAATACGGAGGCTGCTGCTCTCTTTGTCCGTCAGGTCGAGCTTGCGCCAACGGGGAAAAACTGTTGTCGGTGCGCGAAACAAGCTGAATGCGGTCGAATTCTCATCCCTCTTCCTTACAGCAGCCGCTAATGACGATCGTTGAAGTTGCAACTGTGACTGGTTGAATCTTTAGGACATACCGTACCGCAAAACCACCCTTTGTCTCGTTCGCAACAGTTTTCACGTGCCGAGTCAACTGAATTTGTAGTCTAATCAATTTTACTAGTTGCTTAGTAATTCAATGAGATCGTGTTAAAAGGGGTGGAATTCCTAGATTCGGTGGGTTTACGCGAATCGTTATTTGCCGATGAAATTTTCTCTGGCCTCCGGTTTTTTTTTTACTTTTAACGCATTACAACATCCGACAGCAATTTCCTATTCTCGCTATCGTGAGATTTCTACTACGAAATATAAATTTCCACTTGTACGATTCTGACTGAGGCGAATCCAAGCGAGTCCGGTGATTCTGCGCCTTGTAGGAGAGTACCTCCTTTCGTGTCTCTTTAAATTCTTTGTGTACTCGAGTTGGCTATCCTCGGCGCGAGATTTTCTCGCAGAGCCAATTAAACGAAGTCTGCTGCGTAAAAGCGTAAATTCTACGTTAGACGCGGTCCTCAATACCGAGGTGAAGCGATGATTGCCATGTAATTTTCAATTCGTTCGATGTAAAGATGCACTTTTCCGAAGCTGCATCGTTCATAGGCTCTCACCACACTGCCATGAAAGGAATACGTACAGACGTGTTTGTGCATCTAGACTTTAGGTAGAGAAGTTCACTCTGGGAAATCGTGAAATTCCATGGAAACAAGACCCACCGGTAATTCGCTCAAGTTGTCCAGTGTGCTCGTGCAAGTGCCTTTTATCTCGCCTCTATATATATATATATATATATATATATTTCGTGATCACAGTGGAGCGAGAAACATTGCTGATTTCTCCAGAGGCGGAACGGTCGCTGCAAGAAGGAGCTTTCCAATATGTGTATACATTGAGACCGGCAAAAATAGCACTCGTGGGTTCGTTCACTTTTTGGGAAAGTATAAAGATTGGACGTATCCGTGATTGTGATACAGGTAAAGCACAGTAGTCATCAAGCCAGAAAGCAACGCGAAACTACTATTAAGAGAAAACAAAACCACGTCTGTCGAATTGTTTCTTCCCTGTACCAAAATCCAAATCGCTAGGATGCATCAATGTTGACACCTTCGTATGTTCAGCTGCCTAGTTCGCTCTTTCTAATCTCGATTATGGAGCATCGTCGATACTACTACACCTATGGATGTCATATCCGGAAAATGGTGATGACACGAGGTGGCTGCGTGTGTGGCATCAGCCTCTTGAGATGTATTGTCCCTCGGTGTTGTCAGCAGCTTGAAATGGTGAGATATTGACTCGGCTTGTCGTTCGTAAGCGTCGTTTCTCTTCCTGCAAACTACGCGTCTCATTTCATTCGCACCGGTTCCTTTGCTTCCTCTAACTTTCTGCGGTATGTAGCATGTGCGACGTACTCATGGGGTATGTGTGCGTGTGCGCGTACGTCTGTGTGTGTACATCGACCGATTGTAGTCTGCGCGTTCATAGCTCTTCCGATGTATCTGTCGCATTTTTCCCATCTCGTTCGTTCTCTCTTATTCTATGGACATTCTCGTACGTGGATGTGTGTATGTGTACCTGGAGCATCGACAGTATGAAGCTTTGTTACTCGCATACACTGAGAGCGCATCACTCGCGTTCAAATTGATCCTGGTATGCGTTCTTTGCACAAGAAAAAGAGAGGGAGGTTGAAAATGGCGAGAAAGCGAAGGTAGAAAAGAGTCTTCTCGTGCACGCGAGAATACGTCTCAATGAACCACAGCTCGGCGACAAGATTGGCACGATATCGAGAACGGTAATGGAGCATAGCCTTGTCCGTGGATCGATCGTATCGGGTCTCTTGTCTACCTTCGCCTATGCGGTATACCCATATGTATTTATGCGAGGATTCTCTCCCTCAGAGCTCTCGACGATAAGTTGTCATAGGTTTTTCCTTGCACAATTGAAGACATTGCGCTATCTGAGACACGTCGCCTGAATATTTTTTTTTTTTGCATGGACGGATGCCTCAATTGTACTCGTATCATTGAAGCGATGAGCATATAAAACACCACGTATGATTCGGAGAGAACCGCTGCATTAGGAAGCAACATGATTCATCGCGGACCCCCCCCCCCCCTTCGGCTCGGCTCTTGGGTTGCGTGTTGAGCATCCAGTAAACACATATCGTGTGGAGGCGGTCGATATTATCTGGAACTCCGTGAGATGTTCAGCCAAACGCGATTAACAAGGCCGCTTGATCCGAGGGGCGTCGGATCCAACCGGATTTCATTGGCGCCCGCGATTTCTCTCGGCACACCATCCTCTCTTGGATACTCTCCATGGCCCAAAGGAGAAATCCCGGGTGCAAGCGCCTTAACTCGACCAAGACAAATACGAGACGATGAAGATTAATGCCGCGTTGGCCTCGTGGCATCGTTTCTCCACTCCGTCTCATTTCCTCTCGCCCGTACTGTGCTTCGTGAGAAAATACATTTCGGCAGTTCTGCCGAAATTACACGCTAAGAAATGTCCTCGTTCCATTAAGGTAAAAGTATTTTCCTGTTGCGATTGAAGCTGTTTATTCAATGGAAAAAGAGAAGAGATTCGAGTCATCGATGATAAAATATTATTGCGTTTTGAAATAACATTTCATTGCTTGAGTTATTAAATTGAAAACCATTTTTCAAAACCCAAAAATCTTCACGTGACGTCTCTCGAAAGGATGTTCCATCTGCGTCAACCCGTTATCCGACGGTGAAACAGCTCTAATAATAAACTTATAATGAAGTAGCTTGGTATTTAGTAAGAGCCGAGACGAGATGTATATGTATATTGATGAAGACGCAACGGTTCACGCTTGAGATAGGACGTAACCAAGACCCTTCTGTCGTCGCGTTTACCCAACGAGCTATAGAGGTCTCATGAGTAGGGAGCGCCAGTCACCAAAGTGGACTAGCAACTGTGGTGACAGGGCAACCTGCAGTCCTATACACTTGTATAGGGATTCTCATTTGCGGCTAGTTCTCGCGGTCGATGCTCCTTTTGACAAGCGTCTCATCTTATTATTCTTCGGTACGTACTCACCCGGTTAAATCAAGTGGCCGTGGCAACGATGTCGCCTTTGCCACTCTCAATGCTCGACTTTATTATCATTCGCTCGTAATAGTTGATTCCCGTGCGGAGACAGATGATCTTTGTCCATCGGGCACGAACTCGCGTAGATTCGAGCGAGGATACATCGAATGGACAATTTAACACATTTGTATGGAAAGGTGGTGGCTTTGGTATGAAATTACCTAAAGATTGATGATGAGTAGGAAGCGATAGTAAAAGTACCAAAGGTGTAGTGACCAACAAATCGGATGTCTGTCCTAGGGACCGAATAATACCAAGATAACACGGTAGAAATGATTAGAATTTTTCTTATCATTGTCTTTTTGTACTTTGATGTTGCAGACCCGTAGTCGGCGTGACATGGATGTGAGTTTCACAAACGTGTTGGAGGGTGCTCGTCAGTACTTCCAGGGACTCCCAGCGCCAAGTACATCAGGTTCGTTGGGATCGACATCGACGACAACGACGACGGCGGCGCCCCAGACACCTCCGCCACCTCGGCTTGCGCCTGGGTCGTTGTCGTCGTCGTCCTCAAATTCGTCGTCGTTAGCGGAGAATCATCCGCTGCCGACATCCTCGTATGATCATGGACAACCGATCGAAGCGGCCAACAAGTCTGATAATACGTTATCATCATCAGCGTCTTCGTCGTCATCATGCGCAACGGCGGGGGCGGCGGCGACGGCGGCGGCGTCGACGGTAGCGACGACGACAACGACAACGACGACGACGACGACACGAATGAGCTCGCTGCTCGTGGCAACGCCATCATCGGGCAACGACAAGCAGGAATGCGACGATGTTCACGTAGCTGCCTCCTATTGGAACTCGAGTCCCGTTAATTCGGGTATTCGTTCGATCGTCGAGCCATACGCGCCCCAACCTACGAGAGTCGAGGTGCCGGACACGAGGCCGTCGGAATCTCCTGACGAAGCGAATTCCACCACCGCGAGCTGTCACAGCCTGACAGAGATGCAAACGTCGTCGCAGCAGAGGCAGCAGCAGTCTCAGAAAGAGCAGCAAGTCTCGTTGATCGTTGGTGCAACGTCGGCCGATGGTATTTACGGTGGCGGTACGATCTCGAGGAACTCGCCAAACCTGCACCAGATGCAGCCAGCCCCAAATCGAATACAATCGCCACCGCCTGTCTATCAGCAATTGAACAACGTAACGAGATCTTCGGCGTCCTCGTCCTCCGCAAGCTCGCACACGGCAAATGAAATTTTAAATCCTCACACAAGCTCGTATCAAGTGTCGGAGAATCGAACGACGAACGTGCCGATAGTAGGGGCTCAGAGAACACAGTATTATCCGCGGTATCATCATCCGGACATCACGAAGAGCACACCGGTCCCGTTCACTCAGAGTACGATTTATCAGTCGGTCGCGCCGCCCTTGGCTACCTCACCCTCGTCAACGCATCAGCAAACGGTCATAAGGCCCGTGGAGTTGAGCAATTCACCCTTATCGGTTGCTCATCGGAACACTAGCATTAATAATAACGGTAATAGCAACAATACGGTGGTGCCGCTGGATCATCAGCGCGAACAGCTTCACCAAGAGACCAGCACGTCGAAATACGCACCGGGATTGATAACGACGAATCATGTCGGTGCTATGAGCGCCTACCCGACCTCCGGATTGAATCCGAACATCGGTAATTACCGAGTGAGTAGTCATCCCCAGCAGCAGCAGCAGCAGCAGCAGCAGCAGCAGCAGCAGCAGCAAGGTCGAGTCCCGAACTTGACGAGCCAGCACAATAATGAACAGCAACATCGGAATCAGCAGCTCGGAGTGTCGCATCACTCCAATTCGGATGGCTCGGTCGGGCACGCGAACGTTCCATCCTCGGCGGTTCCATCCGCGAACACTTGCAGTCCTCGTTACGGTAATCCGACGGGTCACATTCCTTCGCCCAACAATCATCATCCGGGGCACATTCCATCGCCTCATCTGCCGACGGCGTCTTTGCCGTTGCCAACGGCCAGTTCTGCCGCAACCGCATTACATCCAATGGCTCAGCAGACGACCCAACAGTTTTCGCATCTTGCGCAGCAACCTAGTCGTATGGGCTCGAACAGTGGGCCACCCCACGCTATGAATCCCTCTTCTTACACAAGCAGAGCGATCAATCCTTACACATCTGGCTCGCCAACTTGTCACACGACCGTGATGAGCTCCCAACAAATGTTACCACCGCCTTCGTCGTCATCCGCCTCTTCGTTGGCGCCCTCTTCCTCCTCCTCCTCCTCCTCGTTTTCCAGTCATCCTGCGGCTCCCTCGCTCGAGCAAAATCATCACGCTGCTCCAACGTCTCAGAGGCAATCGCCCCACGTTTCGGTAATGCACAGTCCCAACGGTGCCCCTCCACATCATGCACCCTCGCCGCATCACGCGACACCATCGCCCCATCACGCGACACCCTCTCCTCATCACCATTCGCCGTCGCCTCACAATACTACCAACTTCCAGCCTCAGTCCCCTTCGTACCCGCCATCAGCGTCCCAGAGAGTGCCCGCTTCCCCGTTGCCGCCGAATCCGTACAACGTTCCATCGCCCTCGCAGCAGTATCGTGCGACAACGGCCAACTCCTATCAGCAGGCTCCGTATCAGGCAGCGTCGCACCATCATCATCCTCAGTCTTCGTACCATTCCTTCCAGAAGAGTAGTCAGCAACAGTCTCAAGCGGCTTTTTACGCGCAATCGTCGTCCACCGGGCGTTCCCAATACGGGCAGATGTCGATGAGCGGCGGTGGCGGCCTGCCGTCGAGTCAGAACACGCCTATAAATCCCGTCATGGGCAACAGCGTCAACGAGGTTGCAAACGCGACGAACGGTCCGTCCTATCAACCAATGGGACAGAACAAAATCGTGACTTACAACGGTGCTGAGGCGAAAAGAGTTGGCGCCTCTAGCGCAAATCAAGTGACGTCCTACGGTTCGTACAGAATGGAACAAACAACGGCTGGCAGGTCGACCACCAACAGCGGTGTTATCAGCAACACGCACAACCTACCGCCCATCGCGTCCCTCTCGTCCTATCACTCGAACAGAGGTGCGCGGGACAGTAATCTCGGGAAGACGCAACCGATCAACAGACAGAGAACGCACTTGAACAGCGGGCCTGTCAACAATTCCACGATCGCTGTGTCATCGGCGTCGCAACCGATCGTCGCGCCATCTCGCGTCGCGGAATATTCCCTCGGTAGCTCGGCGGTAATGTCGAACGACAGAATCGGCGGCACGAGCGGCGGTTCGAATTATTCTCGATACGGTGGACAACAACAGCAGAGTTATCAGACCTACGCTACGACGATAGCCCCCAGTCATCATGGAAACAATTCGTCCGGCGGTAGTACTACAGTAGCGTCTCTGGGTCCCGGCACGACGAGATCGGCCCTACCAAGCGCCGTAACGATCCACGGCCGTTCGTCAACCGAGCCGATGAACCGACCCGGTTCATATCCGACTCAACGAGTCGGCACTGACAACGCCACTCACGCCTACAAGGCCTACCCCTACGGCAATTCCCAATCGTCCGTACAACCGAGCCAACCCGGACAGACGACGATACTGGCGCCGATTCAATCAGCTCCGCAGTCGAACGGCATGCCCGCGAGAAAGAGAGAATCACCGCTCGATCTCTCCGTGAAGACGATCAAGACACCTGCCGACTCGACCGCGCGTGACGACCTTGACAATTGCGTGATCGAAAAACCCGTCAGCAGTACAAACGCGATGGCGTCGCCGAGAAGCAACGGCTCAAGAGTCATGTTACCACCCACGATACAGCCACACAACTCCACCGCCACTTACGCCAACTACGACGCGAGAAGCTTCAACGGTGCGCGAAATCCTTTCAACTCTTGCACCGGAGCTTCAGCCCCTCAAACGGTTTGCGCTCCGAAAGTCGATTTTCTGCCGGATTTCAACGCCACCTCGCTGATCAATCATCATCATCATCAGCATCAACATCACCAACAGTCGGGTTTGCCATCGGGTAATTCCGAAAGCACCACCGGGCGACGCGTGGCCCCGCGTCCATCGTCGTACGAGCCAAGCCAACGCAACGAGGCCAATCCTCTGCCGCACGTATCGTCCTTCAAGAAGACCTCACTGCCCTCCGTGCCGATATACGACGGCAAAAGTCCTTCCACGTCTTACATGACAAGCCACGATGGTTCAGGTGGTGTACCACGGCAGCAGCAAAGATACTCGATGGTGGATCCCGCGAGAACGGGGACAACGGCGCTACCGCCTCAGGAATATCCGCCCGATCCTAGCAAGTACTATCATCAAGAGGCTCGAGGTAAGTTTGCCCAAGCTTCGACATCCTCGGCCGCGCCTACAGCCTCGTCGTCGGCCTCCTTGGCCCAGTCGAGGGAACGCATCGGCGTCAAACGGCCAGCCGAGTCGCTTTGTCCGACAACCGGCGCGGCTCCCAACAAACAGCCGCGTCTCGACCCTTGGAGATTGGCCATTGACAAGCAGATACAGCAAAAGTTGTCGACCGCGAGGGAGCTCTTGGACAAGAAACAGGAGATGAGCATGCCCGCCCCAATAGCCAATGGTAATCCGATGTCTACGAGTCCTTACAATCGGAGAACCGAAAACGCGGGCTGCCAACCGGAAAGCACTCGTTACCAACCGTACTGTGATAAGAGAAGCTATCCGGAGTCCGTGATACCGGTCAGTCCGGCATCGTCGTACAACCATCCGATCGCCAAGACGATAGGCTCTTATCCGATGGGCCAGGCTTCCGGAAGCCAGTCCTCGTCGTACAGCCCTTACCGGCAGACCCAAAGAACTCAATATGCCACCGGCCCGGGCGCCCAACCTGCCGACCAACCGAGCAACACTGGCGCCGACAAGAGGGTGCTCAGCTTACTCAGGAATAGCCTCGAAAACAAACAGCAGAGAGAGGAACAGCTAAACAGCCAGCAGCCTATCCTCGTCAACCACAGTCAGCAGAGCTTCCAGAACAAGGTAAGAAGATGCAAATGCTCCCTCAGGCGATGCTGTTTTTCGCCCACTTTTGTACACTTTTGCCTAGTACTTGGGGCTTTTGGCAATATTGTAATTATGCTCCTAACTTACCCGTTTTCTTTTTCATCGCGAAAGGTGGTAGCTCCCGTCGAGCCTAAGACGAACATCGGCAGGCACAACTTGTCACCGTTCACCGCGGCGAGTTTGCTCGAGCGCAACAGCAATACACCGCCTCATTACAAGTTCCACGTGCCTCGAGCCGTAGACTCGATAACCCAAGAGGCTCCTCGTAGCCTGTACGCTTCGCGGGTTAATTCGTCAGCCACTCTGCCGGGCAAAGAGGCACTTCTGGGACCCCGCGTCACCGATAATCAAATTCATCGCGACAAGGATGATGGCCTGGCCGCGATACTCGCCGCGAAAATACGTACAAAGGGTGAACTGAAGCAGGTTCGTCCATCTTATTTGCCTTGACCGAAGCTCTTTTTTTCTCGTTTGAGTTTTTCATCAACGATTTACAACCATAATTTTAAAACATTTAGGATAATCATAAAAGTAGAGAAACTGTCAATCAACAGGGGTCTTCCAATGGTGTTGAAGTTTGCATTGTTGAAACGCAACGAAAATTCTCTTTAATACATCCTCATTTTTGTTAAGGGGCTACATCTACCTAGACACCTAAAAAGAAACGGCCAAATTCCGATGTTTTTTTCGGTTGGTGAAAAAGAAACGCATTTTTTTGACACAAAGGTACATGTATTGAGAGCCTGGATTTCTTTACGCGACGTTTCGCGGTGAACACTTTCCAGCTTAAAAGGTTCATCTGAAATCTCAAAACCAAACGGATTATTCAAGTTAACAATAAATACGAGTCGTTGATAAGCCTCGATTTTGCATATTATTTTTTTCAATAACGCGGCAACCAATTGAAACTCGAGCATACAAAATGTATGTCAGAAGTCGTCATTTTGACGTAACTATTAAAAAATGAAGATCGATTAAAAAAAAGTGAGATCTTCAACGACGTTTAAATGTTTCTCATCGTATCTCCTGTAAATTTAGAAATCGTTTAAAGTTTCAAGTATGGTGCTGCTACCGCTCGCCAGGCCGACTGTCGGAAGCTGCAGCTCATTCAATTTTAGGAATATTTCAATGAAACTTTAAGGGAATATGGCTAAAAGGTGGTACTATCGAAAAGAAATATTTTTAGAAAATGTAAATTTTTCCCCCATCTAGGTAGATGTAGCCCGTTAATCTATACATTTTTTGGCATGTCTGAACTGTACTTCTCTAAATGGAAAACTTAAATAATTGTTGTGGGATCTGCCGAAAGAAATTTGGGCACTGGAAAAATAATCATTTTTGTTGCATTTCAACGACAGAAATGTCAAATTTAATTTTTCCATCTGTTAAATGACAATAACCGAGAAATGAAATAATCCGCGATTTTTTCCGTTTGCTCGTAGGTCTGTTTGAGCCAATTCGTTACGAAGCCAACATCGCTTCCGTCCCAAGACGTTACCGCGATGCCCAACGGTGAGTCCAATTTTATCTTTAATATATAAAGACACACATACGAGATGATGCGCGACTATTAGCATTCCCTTGGTGAGCGTAGGGGTTTCTTTGCGAGCGAAAAGCTGTTCTAAAAATGTGCGACAACAATTACTAGAGATATTCGCATGCTGAGCAAACAATGGCACAGTGGTTGCTCACGCGCGATTTTTTTCTCCTCTTAAAAAAAAGCGTTTTGTTCGCAACGACACACCCTGTATGTTCACCAATAGATGTGAATCACACTGTATACATTTTGCGATGAGTATTCGTATTTATGTGGATAGGCTTCGAGACACTTTTCATTGATCGCCCACGCGAGTTTATAATTTCAACGAAATGGCGTGATTACAGAGTTGGAAGGTTCGACCTCGACTTCAACGCCGCAATCCGCGGGCTCTTCGGCGGGAAGTCCACCGAAGTTAACGCGCGAGAAATCGGCAAGCGCTCCGCCGAGAAGACGACTGTTTTCACGAAACGAGGAGGATAGCATGTTGGTTGCCGCGACGATACCGGCACCGGCTCCGATAATTAGCGAAGCGTCCACGGTGACTGCTCGTTCCAGCGGATTTCGCAGTTCTTCGGAGACCTCGGTGTTCGATTTCCGTGAGAGCGACTCCGAGGGCGAAATGCCGGTACTCGAGCGACAAACCCTCGAGGAAATGAGAAGGGACCGAAAACAATTATCAAAGGTTCAACCGCCCGTGCCACTCAACGACGCTGTGTGCATGAACTTCGGCGCGTCGACGGATCTCGTGAAGATCGAGCTTAAGGTACACTTTCGTTTGCAGACGATCGATCTTTCGTTAACGCGTTAAGTACCGCCAGCCGGCCTGAAAATCGCCCTTTTTCGGACATTTCTCTCATCGTAAGAACTTCGGAGACATATCCTTCGTACATTATTCATTGACGCTTTGACTACATGAATTTTTAAATGATTTATTTAACGATAAATTATTCATGTTCACGTGTGTGCGGTAGACCCTGCCGAAAATACGCGGTCCCATTGTCTGCATAATAACTGCCGCAGGGGTTTATGGATTCGAAAAATCCAAGAAGATTCTCGCAAACTAATGCTACAGACAATTTTTCATAAATAAGAATTTTTCATAAATTAATACTCTGAATATGAAGTTAAAAATGCATTTCAGAAGATGAAAAAACCATTAAAATATGTTTAAAGCTACCCTCTGAGGGAGATGACGAAGCAAAATTTTTTCCCCGCGTTTCTAGAGTGTAATAATCAACAACAAAAATCGATAATTTTTATTTTGCTGGTGGTCCGTAGCCCCTTAATTTTTCTACGTATTTTAATGCCGTTGTTCCGCCTGTATTTTCTTTTTTCTCATCATTTCGTTTCGCTCATCGTCAGGAAAACGAAAAGATAACGGAGCTCGATCCGTTTTGGACGGCGGCCTGTGATAAATTTATGGAGCAGTTGCGAAGCGGCGACTCGACAACGAAGAAGCGTGGTAGAAAGAAGAAGATCGGCGAGTCCTCGAAGTCGGACGAGCCGGAAGAGGAGGAAAGCAAGGAGGCGAGTGCGCAGCGACCTGAGGCGGAGATCAAACCTGAGGACATAAAGCAAGAGACGAGGGAGATCGACGAGGCAGCGGTGACTGTGTCCATCGAGGATGCACCGAGTAAGGGAGAGACGCGAGTCAAGAGCGAGCCGCGGGAGGCGAACAGCGTTAAAGAGGAGATTAAAGAAACCAAGGAGACAAAGCGGGTCGAGGCAAAGGTGAGAGATGACGAGGAAGAGGAAGACGAGGAGGAGGAGGAAGAGGAGGAGGAGGAGGAGGACGAGGAGGAGGACGAGGAGGAAGCAGAGGAGGCGGAGGAGGAGGAGAAGAATAATTCGGACGATGATTCGGACGAATTGCCGTTGATAAAGAGAGCGGCGAAGAAGAAGTACAAGAAGGCCGAGAGCGATGGCGATGACGAGATCGTGTCGAGAAAACGACGGGTGCGCCGCGGTAGTAGAATAAAGCTAGAGTCGTCGAGCGCGAGCGAGTCGTCGAGCGACGAGGGGAGCGACGCGAGCGCGGCCGGATTCACCCGCGACTCGTCCGTAGCCCAGAGGCTCCGAACGCGCAAACGTTCGTCCACGAGTGGCTGCCAAACGAGCGAGGGCATGAAGTTGCGCTCGCGGGACACAACGCCGCGCAAAGCGAAGCAAGAAAAGGACGGTAAATCGAGTCCAGCGAAGAGTGCCACGACGGCGAGTCAAAAGGCCAAGCCTAAACCGCTCTTCGGTGACGGTAGTGACTTCAGACCGGGCTGGGAGGCGGAAGTTTACGTTTACAAGAAATCGCTGCGCATGCCACCCCGCTTGATCACAGTCTCGAAGCCCTCGAGATTTCACAGGCTCTCGACGTCGCTGCCGGATCTGGATCCGGGCTCACCGGCGCTTTCCGTATCGATGGACAGCTCTGACGTTTGCCTGGGCAGAAAGCGCAGCGGCGACAGCGATCTCGAGTCGAATTACAGTTTCGCGATGAGCGGCCTCGGTACCGGAGGAAGCAAGATCGACGACGAGGAGGCAACCTCCTCGACCACCGTCTCGTGTCCATCCAAAACGACGAACCTGCGACACGGGACATCGGAGAACAGCGGCTCGATCGTCGATCTGTTGGCGCGCAAGGTCGGCGGTACGGGCAAGAAAGACGCGAGGAGAAGATTGAAGGAGAAACTCGACAAAGGTGGCAAAACGCTGCCGAGAGCGACGAACGAGCCGGAGCTACTGCCAACGCCGAACTTGAGTTCTCTCCTGGCGAGCGAGAATCAACCGAAGGCCAAAGGCAAAACACCCGTCAAGAGCGACAAATCGACTAAACCCATAAATGTCACGGACTCCTATCTACTCGGTTACTTCCGGAAAGAGACGGTCAACAATTTCCGCGACACCTTCAAAAACAATCACGCTTTGCCCAATGAATTTTCGACCTTCGTACTGAAGAGCAGAACGCGAACGGAAACGAGAGTTCTTAAGAAGCAGGCGACGATTCGCGAGGTGTTCGGCGAGGAGAGGCCAGCCTCGGCGCCGCCGATGCAGAACCACGCCGGCGATACCTCGCAGGACGACGACTCGCAAACTGAGACCCGCGGCAATCTTCTCGGACGTACGAGAAAGTTGAAGCAGAAGGTCGTCACGAGGCTGCGAAACGTCGGTATACTGCGCAGTCAGAAGGCCATCGTTAATTCGAAACGCCATCTGCTGACCGCCAAGAAACGCAAAGATCTGATAAAGTCCCTCGCGGAAAAGACGCTTCAAAGTTTGAAGAAGGAAGCCGAGGAGGACGAGGAGGAGGGCGAGGAGGAGGACGAGCCGGAGGAAGAGGAGGAGGCGACCCCCGCAGTACCGGAAGACGACGAGGAGGAAGAGGAGGACGAGGAGGAGACGGAAATTAACAAGCCGGAAGTTGACAATAACGATGGTGCGGAAATACCCAACAAGAAGAAACTCAAATTGAGAACGGGAAGGCGAAAATTCCGCTCCGGTTTCGATTACATACGTAAAAAGAAGAAGCCACTGAAGAAAGAGGAAACAACGCCGAAGGAACGAAAAAGAGTACGTCCAAACTGAATGCTTTCGACACATACTTCATTCAAAATCCTTGCACCTGCTTTTGATAACATTTTAACAAATAAACGTGAACTCTATTCGCCAGGTGATAATAACGCGACCGAACGCGGAATGCGTCGCTGACATCCAGACGGAAATTCGTACATGGGTCATCAAGAAGGGTGTAGGCGAGACTATTTTGCATCGCGCTGCAAGACTCGGCTACACGGTTAGTAAAAAATCGCACTCATGTCCGAGCCATTTTTTTCCGTCAAAACCTCACCATCTCCGATTCCTTTGATCTCTGGTGGGATTTTAGTTGAAGAAATACAAGCCTTTTGTTACGATAACATTTATCTTCTTTATACCAAAAACATTTAAGTCGCTATGCTAGGCTTACATTCTGCACAATATTGGTTTATCAATACGAGTAGATGTTAGACACTCAACTACACTCGGACAACTGAAAGTCGTCGAATTTGCCTTCGCCGCTAATCTTCGTTGACGTTCCCGTAGCTCTCTCGTTCGCTCGGTTCTGGACTTTCGGGTCTTTTTTACCTCCTCTCGATCCCCCCTTTCTTCTGATTGTCGATTTTTTCAATTCTCATCATTTTTCCGTTCCTCATATGGTGGCATTATTGTAACATTATTATTTTTCAACTCTGCAAGGTTACAAAATTTTCGTTATTGTTGTTGAAACCGATATGACTAGAGGTTCAGGAAGAGCATCTCAAACGCTTGCCAACTACACCTCGATCGACCTAGCTTGACGCATTCGCGACATAGGCTGGCCGTAATGTATGCGTACCCCTATATTACCATCTCTCTCTTGCGTGGCCATCACAACAAAAGATCGCGTCACCCGCGCCACAGACCCCGTTCGATACCGAATCGAGCTAACAGAAGTTTTCACGTAAAAATCAGCTAATCCTCACACCACACGTTCGAGTTAACCTTTTCTGATTTCGTGTCACGAATAACCCATTTTGTTTGTCTTCTCTCGTATAGGACGTTACCGCCTATTGCTTGGAAAAGCTGAGCAGTGCCCCGAGCCCTAAAGACAATGCCGGCTACACGCCCCTTCACGAGGCATGCTCGAGAGGTCACCTGGAGATAGCGAAGCTCTTGCTGGCCTACGGCGCAAATGCAAGCGAGAGCGCCAATGGCGGTATCAGGTAAATGCCGCAACTTAAGCGCCATTGTTCAATACGAGTCGAGTTTCCAAAGGGTCCGAAGGGTGAAGAAAATTGAATGGGAAGAAATGTGAGGACCGTTTTTTGTGTGTGTTTTCAGGCCTCTCCACGAAGCGGCGGAAAACGGTGCTACGGAGCTTGTGAGACTTCTGCTGTCGTACGGTGCTGATCCACTGCTCGCGACGTATTCCGGCCAGACGCCTCTGACGTTGGCCGTCGACACCGATGCTTACAGTATTCTCGAGCAGCATCTCAACGACGTGCAAGGTCGATCGAGCACTCCGTGGAACTTCCGTGGGCCCGCTTCGATCTTCGGTGCGTATACACCAATAAATTAATCAGCAATTATGCTTTTGCATTGCGAAAATAAGATGATAAGAAAAAAATGTGTTTACGCTGAAATTGACGTGTTGGTTTTCGCCTATGCTCTCTGAAGATCTCGAAGAGACGGGCTACAATCCGCTGGAGGATCCTCCGAACGTCAGCCCGGAGCCGGCGCCCGACGAGATCGAGATGGAGGTGAGCGACGTCAACCTCCCGGTCCTCTTCAGTCTCACGAACGACCCGGACAAGTGGGTACTGCTGCAAGATCTGATGACGGCACTGCGCGTCAAGAGTCGAGACGCGCTTCTGCGGCAGATCAATCCAAAAGCCGCCGCGGGACCGCCCGCCGTAGCTCATCGCGAGGTCATGCGGGAGGTGAAGCTTCACGAGTTTCTCGAACAGTCGCGATGCTGTCACTTGCTCAGCGGCGGCGAGAGAATAAACATGCGGGGCTCCAAAGTAACTCTGATTAAGTACAACGAGAAGGTTAGATCGTTGTTGAACGTCGAGCGTGTCGTGATCAATTTGAGGTGACATGAGGAGTCGCTGGAGAGCGCGAATCTCCAGACCGCCACCAACGACAAACCCTCCACTTCGGTCTCCGCGAAAACGCAAAAAGTCATTGAAAAACGCTATTCTTCCCGGGTCCCGCTCAAGCAAGAGAGAAAATTGAGAACGAGACAGACGATTGGTAACAAAAGTACCGATTGAACGGCCAATTCATAACAAACCGCGGGGCACGATAGAGACGAAAAAAAACCGACAAACTCGCGATCCAACTGCCAGACGTAAACGCGTTTATTGGAGGAGAACTCGCGCGTTCGTGTCCCCGTTTAGATTCCGTGGTATTACGAGCTCGGCTATTGGTGCAAAGTTGGGACTAGCGATGTTCTCCGAACGGTGCAATTCAAATTAGAAGTGATGACAGTTGGTGAGTTAGTTTTAACACGGGCGGAACAGGGGCGAGGGAGATCGGGAAGTATAGAAGTGGCGGTAAGAAGTAACAAAGCAGCGATCTGTGACATTATATTAGAGTATTTATTCCAGATGTATATGCGTAGACGATATTTTATTAGCAAGTTCGGTGACTACGGTCTCGTTAATTTAGGATCTTGAGGAAAGCGCTTTTAGAATGAAAACTGCCGCTATGACAATAGGAAATTGACTTGAATCGTATTTTATCGGAATCGCGCACAGTTTGGAAAAGTGCTTTCGGCTGGTTAAACGGGAGCGGAGAAGGAAGGGTGCGTGTCGATAGAGAGAGAGAGAGAGAGAGAGAGAGAGAGAGAGAGATTTAACTTGGACTTTTTTACTCAAATCTGATGTTTGAGAGAATTCTCGCTCGGCTCATTGCGAAGGCTGCGTCGATCAGCACCACCATGTTACCACATCTTATTTATAATTGTTTTGTTTTTTTTTATCGCCGATCGCGGATTAACGAATGAGACGGCTCGAGCGTATAACGTGTTGCTTAGACGACATTGACGTTTGCATAGTTGGAACGCATCGAAAATTAATTCTTTTTCATTGCTCAAAAGGTTTTTCATCCATTAAAAACCATGAAAATCACTCAAACGTTTTTACGTATTCTTATTGGCGATCTACAACTGTAATGTGCAGAAAAGGCAGCTTTGGATCATGAGAAAAATAAAGGAATAAAAATATGTTTTTAGATGAGATTGAAGTTTGCATCGTTGGGATGCAATGAAAATTCATTTTTTTTCGATTGCTCAGTTATCTTTTTGCAGACTGGAGCTATGAAAATTCCACGAGCATTCGTAAGATACTTATTTCGAGATGTGCGATCGAAGTCTGCAAGTTGAAAACTGCTAAATAATTTCATCGTTAATGCAACGAAATGGGATTTTTTTTCGTTGATTTCCCAATTTTCCTTTTGCGCACTTGAGCTACAAAAAGCGCACTTATTTTCAAAATCGTTATGGTGCAAGCCACAATCCAAATCGGCAAAAAAAATTAGGATAATCAAAGTAGACAAATCAAAAAATGAAATAAATAGATAAAAATTCCGTTGCATTCTAACAATGCGAACTTTAACACCATTTGTTTATTAGTGATATAACAGTTACAAGTTGTGGGGAGTTGCAATTCTGAGCTTTTTTTCCTCCACTTGTGGCGACGTCGAGACCAGCGTGGGAATAGTTTCCGAGGGTAAACTGTGGGGAAAAATGGAAACAGAGAGGAGACGAAGGCGCTACGACGATCCCAGTGATCATTTTGAAACGCGGATGATGCATTGTGCAATAACCGTTGATTACAACGTTGATGTTTCGTATCGTTTAGTCAAATTTCGATTGGTACCGTCCTCCGGGCGTTGACAAATTCAAGTGAGAAACGAAAGAGAGCGACAGGGAGATAGCGAGCGACATGGAGTATTTCATAGTAGACAATATATACATATATATATATATATATATATATATATATATATATATATATATATATATATATCAAAATTGTTTTCTCCTCGTTGATTCGTGTCCGACCGGAAAATCCGATTTACGTACTTATCCTCAAAGGGAGCGTGACGAAGGCGCTCATAAAAAATAAAATAAGATTTTAGCCTGAGTATCTTTAATTCGTGTTGAACATTTCGAGAATATCCCTCAAGCTTACATATTACTACTGCTGTTGTAACGACTAAAATAATAATAATAATAATGATAATAATAAAAATAATAATAATAACGATAATTATGATGAAACTAACGATAGTAATAATGAAAAAAAAGATATAATGCTATTGTACCGACTATTATTGACTAAGGCACTATTACGATTCTACTGTCAACCACTATTACTTATAAAAAACTACGATCATCGGTTCATTTTTACGCTGTATACAGTTTTCAATTGTTGCGATCAGTCTCAGGGAAATCGACGTGTAATTTCCACTAACTACGTGTTAATATACACATATACATATATACATATATAAATATTTGAAAGCGCCGCGTGTACCTGTGTGAACAGCCGGGTGGTACACGTAGGCCCATCGATACCTAATTCTATCCTAAATGTGTATGTATATATTAATCGTAAACCAATGTGCATAGGCAGCAGCTAGGCAGTCCTCTTCCGCTACTACGTCAGTCGTGTTACACGCACACAGCCGCGCTCGCTCGTCGGCCTCTACTTATGTTTCTCCGACGATCATTCTACCTGTACATATATAGATATATATCGACTATTTTATATATATATAAAACAAAAAACAAGCAATTGAACAACGGATTTTGCAAGTGTACGTTTCATTGGAACGGTTCTACCGAACATTTCGTGTAATCCTGTGTATGTGTAACTAGCGTATCTGTGAACAAGAAGAAGTGGAGGAAAAAATGCGTAACGTAGTCGAAAAAAAAATCGTTGATCGTAAAAGCGCTTATCATTAAATGTAAATATTACGACAAAGTATAATTACCATCATATTATTCGCTTTTTTAATGTACTACACGTATATATATATATATATATATATATATATGTAATATCGATGTACATTTTCTCGAGCATAAATCTTCTCCTCATATTTATAGATTCAAGAAACTTCTAAATGTGTTAACCGCTTTGCGCAAGGACGAGACGAACGAATGATATATGGATGAAAGAACGTATATATATATATATATATATATATATATATATATATTATTTCGTTAGGTTAATTTGAGACAATGTATCGAAGCGAGAATACGAATTAGAGTTTCTCTGTGATTTGTAAAAAAAGAAAAGAAAAAACGACGAAGAAAAAAAGCAAACAAATGGAATTAAAATACAATTATAATTTTCATTGTTTTGTGTGCTTTGCGTGTTCGACCCGGTGGAGATCTAAGTTCGCGTGTTTTTCACATTTACCGAAATTTCGGAATTTTCTCCAGAAGAAAAATGTGACGTCAGGTTCATTTGAGGAGACATTGGTATCGGTGACCAGAGGTGGTAGGAAAAATGGAAAATTGCCCGAAGAACTCGAGAGTTTGTATGAAAATATTTTTTTTCAGATCGAATCAATTTCAGAACGGTGTTCCAAATTTTTTTAATCTGCAGGTTCATCCGGAAAGGTACTGATGACCAAAGGAGGTAAAAAAATGGAAAGTTACCCGAAGAGCGCGAAGATTTTTTTTTTTATTTCGAAAAAAAATTGTGCGACAAAACGCCAATGCTAAAACCGATTCGTAGATATTTATTTAAAAAAAGTCATGTTCTCTGTTTGATGAGATTTTGGGGGAATTGCTTTTTTTCAGTTCCTACCAAACAATTCCACAATTACTTCGGGAGCGTACTGCCATCAACTGGACAAATTGAGTGAATCTATCCAACAGAAAAGGCCAGAATTGATTAACAGAAATGGTGTAGTGTTTTACCATGCTAATGCAGGACCTCACACGACCTTGATATCTCGTCAGAAGCTGTTACAGCTTCAATGGGCTATGCTACCACACCCAACATATTCGCCAGATCTGGCACCCTCGGATTGTTACTTGTTTCGGTCTTTGAAAACATTTTCGAAGGACAGAACATTACCTTTAAATGAGGCTGTCGAAAATCACTCGGATCAGTTTTTATAAGCAAAGATTAGAAGTTTTATGAGCGTGGAATGAAGCCACTACCAGAAAGATGAGAAAAGGTATCGGACGAAAACGATCAATATATGTATAATACGATTAAATATTTATATATTATTAGCTTCCGTCCGCGGCTTCGCTCGCGTTGGTACACCCAAGGCATACTATTTTCCATACGAACTTTTACACCCTATTTTACCCCCTTAGGAATTGATTTTCGACAAATCCTTTCTTACGAGGAACATCACTTGAGTGTCCGTCTTCGATTTTATTGAAACTCATATATATGATAAAGCCTTAAAAACTATTAGGTGCGGTTTTTTTGTTGACGGAAAAACGGTTTTAACAGTGCTTCGATCTATCGCTTCGATAGTGAAATTTTCATCGCTTTACACTAGAAGAATTTTGGTTTTTGGTCCATTCAGATCGGTGGAGTGCTTATCGGTGAAACTGTTAAAGCACCCCTCGGTACATATTTCTTTGAGGGGTGGTTTCCCTCCTTCAAACCGTTTTTTCGTAAAAAACAACTACGTTTCCAATAGTACTCAATACTTTATTACATAAATGAGTTTCAACAAAATTCTTCAACAAAAAGTTTACGCCGTGCGTTGTCGTTGTGTCAGTCGGTCATTCGCTCAGTCACGGAACTCTTTTATACACAGCCTTCATCAAAAGTATTAGGCGTAAAATATTAGTGAAAACGCGTAAAATATCAATTCTACGTAAAACTGCGGAAATGATATTCGTGAGTCTAAGTAAAAAGTCGAAGGAGATTGGCAAGAACAAAGTAACCACACTTCGGCAGAATCGAATATTAGAAAGAAGTGCTCTCAAAAATCAACGAAAAACGTCATCTGATTCGTACGACGTACAAATTCAATTATGCACCTTATCTCCTCTCGATATTTTCATTAAAACATCCTTGTTTCAATGTAACGCCAATTACTTAATGAGACAAATCGTCGACGATCAACCAAAAATAGCTATACAAAGGAATTTTTGAAGATCTAATAAAATTGAAGGACTCCTAAATAACAAAATACAACTTTTCACTCCTTAGGCTAAATATTCCAAACCTCATACTTTTCAAGTTACGCCGCACGATGCCGGCTTTTGAAGAAAAAAGATAGATAACTGCGAAGAAAAGTCGCGTAATTAAATTTTTTAAACGAAAATAAAGGTAACAGTGTGCTTTCAAAGATCTTACCAATGAATAGCGAGATTACTATTTTTCAAAGTTCAGCACGCGATTTTGCGAAAATCGTGAACAACCGCCATGTTCGAAATGACATACCCAGTACAAAAAAAATCGCAAAAATAAAAACTAAAAAGCAAAAAGCAAGCTGGCTTTTTCCGCTTCAAAACCCCGATTGGTTTACTATTTTTTCTCGTCGAGATATTCAATTTTTTGTCCGGTTAAAGAACTTACAGGGTGCTTAATACTTTTGATCAAGGCTATATGTACAGACAAGGAAATTGTGTTTTATTTCCACGAAAAAAAAAAAACTAAATTACTTTCGAACAACCCAATAGTTGAATTTATTGCCGCGGAATGTTCCGGCACCCTTCAAATTCAAAATATCGAATATTTCGGCATGTTCGAAGAGCATTCACGTCGTCGGGAGGCGGAGAAATTCGATGGGGCACACGTATAAAGTCTCTCGTAAAATTGGTAAAACGTTTATTAACTATTTAAAAACGATGAAACAAGGTGAACATGAGATTGATAATTCAATAAGTAATATTATTAAATAGACTATAGAGATGTATAATAGGTGTCGGTAATAATGAATTTTTTTTTCTCGAACGCTTTCTCAACACTGAGACGGCCATAGCTCGGTCGAGCCCTGGGTCTTCCGGTTCTAGTTGTCCAGGGCATCCCCGTAGAATCCTCTACCGAGTACTCGCGGTCCTTGGTTCCTCTCTGATCGCGTTTTTCCCCCTTATTTCTCCTCGTTTCTTTTTTTTTTTTTTGACGTGTTTCATCGTTTGACATTAATACTCGACAGCTCTGCGACAGCTGTTGAATTTCAATAGGAGCCATCGCAAAAGTAATGCAACGGGTGTCTCTGTGTGTGTGTGCGCGCGCGGCTGTGTGTGTGTATGTGTGTGCGCGCGCGCGCGCGTGTGTATGTGTGTGACCACGCGAAGTTTTCCTTCGGCGATGTGTATACAAAACACAAAGTACTAACTAATTTCTTGTTTTTTTTTGTTCCTCTCGCTCTTCTCTCTCTTTCTCTCTTTTCGTGGCAAAGGCAACTGTGTACAATAACATGACAATTAGGATCTTCGGATTCTTTTCTATTTTCTTTTTTTCCGTTTCTCGCTACTTTCGCGTGAACGTAACGAGTCTCCTGCCCCCGGTCGTGCTTTTCGCGACCCTTCGTTTTTCAACGGGCGAAATAACTGCGCAGATAGTCGACAAAAATAATAATTATTATATACGGCGACAATAATAATATAGTTTATATTACAATTAAATTGACAAACAATCGTCATAATAATAATATCATCACTATTAGCTCTTCCTCATCCACTAAAAATCTATCTCGCCTTATTCTTCCATTCTCTTTTTGTTGCTCCTCTCTCCTGTTTTATCCTCGGTCCTCGTTGATATACATATTGAAAACAAGAGTCTTGCGCGAGTACGAAGTGATTTCCTGTATCATTCCCGTCGAGTCGTCTTTCCCTCGCCTTCGTTTACCGAGCGAGAGATTAGAAAAAAAGCGACCCTTCAAAGGCAATTCTAAAGTCGGAGAGGCTCTCCGTGGCTCTCTTGGCGGAGTTACGAAGAGTGACTTTTTCATTTTGCTTGTATTTGTTTTTCTTTTTTTTTCAATCGGGGATAACACACCGAACGATCGCGATTACATCTCGATTCTCGCTCGCTCTCTCTCTCTATCTCTCTGCTCGTCCCTCGAGCGGACATAGTCCCTTCGAAACCGCGAGGCTCGCGACTGTGCCAATTGGGCCGCGAGTATGCGCCGCTTTGTGGACTTTCCGGAAATACTACCTGCAGGCCTACATACACAACATTCAAACCTTATACGTTTTTTTCGCTTTTTTTTTGTTTTCTTGCGCCTTCTACGCGATACAGGCATAGGTATTTACAATAATACGTTACCTACTGTCGATAATAATTTAGTAGTGGTATTTAAATTACAATAGTATTTTTGTTTTGTTTACTCTTACACGTCCTCCTGCCGCTCCGCTGTCCTTCCTCGTAACCCGGCTCGTTTCTCTTCCGTTTCCTTTTTTAATTCTATATAATGTTGCACGTAACCCCATTACTGGCTTAGTCATCTAGCTGTACAAAACATTATATTTTCGCTATTTCGTAGCTCCGCGAGAATTCCTTCCTCCATCGAGGTTAGCCGGATCTCGTCGTCAGGTCTCGCTTGCTCTCTTTCACTGACCTCTCCGACAGAGTCGAATATAACTTTTTAGATGCAGCGAGATTTTTCATCCTTTTTTCTTTCGAGGCGTCGTTCACATATTTCCTATTTTAGTCATGCGCTTAAAAACGAATTTATTCTTTGAGATTTTCCACCCCTCACCCCGAAAGTACATCCTCGGCTTTACGATCTGTTTTTTTTTTCGTCTCACATTCGCTCTTGTTACCCCGAACGGCCGGGCGAATTTGCTGCCAGCGATGTTAAGTACATTGATAAAAAATAACGCACTGTGCTCCGCTCGATCGCGTACGAGCGAATAACTTTTTTTTTTTTCTTAATGAACCGCGACGACATTTTTTAGTTGCGCTTCTCTAGTCCCCCGCTGGGATTGTCGTTCTATTATCCGGAGTTATCGACTTATACGGCTTAATAATACTCTTTTCGAGGTCACTTTATTCATATACACCTGTATATTCATATATATATATGTTACAGTTAAAACCCGTTTTTATCTTCCACGCGTTTTGCGTAGTACGAACTAGTTTTGACTGAATGCCATCGTTACAACTAGTTTTTCCTAGTGAATACCGGAATTTATATTTTCAAACCAAAACAAACGCAAACTTTGACCTCCGTCGGAAAAGGTTTCAACTGATCCATTTCGTTGGAACTAGTTTTTCCCTAGTTGAGGCGAGGTTGTTTGGGTTTGTTTTGAATTATATACTTGGGCAACCGGAACAAACTCGTCTTAACTAGGAAAATCCCAAAGTAACCCGAATTTGGACCTCATTTGGAAACAGCTTTTACTGATTACTTTCGTTGGAACTAGTTTTTCTTAATTGAGGCAAGTTTGTTCGAGTTTGTTTTGAATTATACAATTGATCAATTCAAACAAGCTCGTTTCAAGTACGAAAAACTCGGACGAACCCAAACATTGACCGCATTCGGAAATCTTTTTCACTGATTTATTTCGTTAGTACTAGTTTTGCCTAGTTGAGACGAGTTTATTTAAGTTTGTTTTGAATCATATTAAAAAACCCAAAAAAACTCGTTTCAAGTAGGAGAAACTTAAACAAACCCAAACTTTCAGCTTATTCGGAGACACGTTTCGATTCGACACGATTCATTTCGTTAAAATTAGTTTTTCCTAGTGAAGACGAGTTTTTACTAACATTCAAATTTGTTTATTAGTAAATTCAATTTCTTTGCTTGAAAAAACTAGTCGTAACGTCGGCGTTCGGTAAGAACTAGTTGTTATTGGGGAAAACGCGTTTAAACTGAAAATGGGTTTTAACCACCATATATATATATATATATATATATATATATATATATATATATATATATATATATATATATATATATACAGGGTGTCCCGTAATGAATGGATAATCCCGCACCTGTCGATGGCCAGATCATGTCCTACTATATGCTGGAATTTCAGTTTAGAAAAAGTCCCACGGTTATCGCGATTTTGAGCTTTATGTTATATTTTGAAAAAAATCATTTGCTTTCAGTTTTTTGCATGCCATTTCTACGAATGATAACTTTTTTTACCCGGTAAAAAAAATACTCTTAATTGTTCGTTTTATCTAGAAAAATCTTCTTTTTAACCTTAAATGTTAAGGAAACTTTATGAAAAAAGATCTTATGCAGAATTTCCATACAAACCAATTCGAACATCTGACTTTGATAGCCTGCGGTGTAAAAAAGTTGAGACGAGTTTATTTGAGTTTGTTTTGAATCATATTAAAAAACCCAAAAAAACTCGTGTCAAGTAGGAGAAACTTAAACAAACGCAAACTTTCAGCTTATTCGGAGACACGTTTAACTGATTCATTTCGTTAAAACTAGTTTTTCCTAGTGAAGACGAGTTTTTACTAACATTCAAATTTTTTTATTAGTAAATTCAATTCCTTTGCTTGAATAAACTAGTCGTAACGTCGGCGTTCGGTAAGAACTAGTTGTTATTGGGGAAAACGCGTTTAACCTGAAAATGGGTTTTAACCACCATATATATATGGGTCATTCCATGTCAAATCGACAAATTTTTTACCTGACCCCCTTTGATTTCGCTGAAAATTTTCTATCTTTTTCTACCCCCCGAAAGTTATTTTTCAGAATTTTTTCAAATTTTTTTTCCCGACTCAAAAAAAGTTATGAATTTTTTTAAAAAACCGCTCTTTTATTTTTAAATTGCCAGAACTTTTTCAAAAATTGACCGTTTGGGAACTTTTTTTTTTCAAAATTTTTGTTTTTAAATGTAGTTTTCGAAAAAAAATATGAAAACATTTTCAGAATCCCAGATATATGAAATATTTTAGTTTTTTTGAAAAAACCGTAATTTTCTCAAAGTCCGACCGTTTTTTTTTTGTTTTTTTTTTGCTCTAAAAATACTTCAACTAATTCTGCAATGATCCCCGTTAATCAAAAGATGTGACGACAATCGCTTCTAATTTTTTTTTCTTGATTATAAAAAAAAATTTGTTGAATTTTTGCTGATTTTATATAACTTTGTTATGAAATTTTTTTTATTTCCTCGTGAAACCTCAAAAGTTGAAAAATAAAATTTTATTGGAGAATTTCAAGTGATTATCGTCCAAGAAATTGTTATTTTTTTTCAAAAAAGTAAAAAAAAAAACTTTTCATACTCTTAAATAAATTCACCGTCTCTTAACATCTTTAAATAAATTAAAAACATTTTTTTGTATGTGTTCAAATTATATTATCTTTTATTTAACTTTCATCAGAAGTATTGTCAACAGAGGGCTGAAGCATTTTTTTATAACATGAACTACATATTCGCTCATCAGTCGACAAATTGTATCGAATTGCTAAATGCTCCGGTAAATTTCGCAGGGATATTTTTTTTCTATGCTTCTCCAAATTAAATGGATTGCAACATCGATCAAAAAACTTCGGCATTGTAATCACTCGTTAACAAAATATAAATTAACAGCACTTTATGATAAATAATAGGTACTTTATTTAGCAATAGTAAGTCTACGTGACACGATGAACACAACGACAATGTAATTATTCTGAAAACATAACCTCCATATTATTTAAATGAAATGTAGATGATATCTTTTTTACCGACAATCGATAGCTCTTAAATTATCACATTGTATCAACTGGAGGTAACTTTTAAACCCATTGTATTTTTGAAGTTGTCATATTTCAGTACCAAAAAAAAACGTCCATAAGAGTAAAAAAATAACGTCAATGAGAGAAAAAAATTATTTTTTTTTTTAAATAACAATTTCTTGGACGATAATCACTTGAAATTCTCCAATAAAATTTTATTTTTCAACTTTTGAGGTTTCACGAGGAAATAAAAAAAATTTCATAACAAAGTTATATAAAATCAGCAAAAATTCAACAAAAATTTTTTTATAATCAAGAAAAAAAATTAGAAGCGATTGTCGTCACATCTTTTGATTAACGGGGATCATTGCAGAATTAGTTGAAGTATTTTTAGAGCAAAAAAAAAACAAAAAAAAAACGGTCGGACTTTGAGAAAATTACGGTTTTTTCAAAAAAACTAAAATATTTCATATATCTGGGATTCTGAAAATTTTTTCATATTTTTTTTCGAAAACTACATTTAAAAACAAAAATTTTGAAAAAAAAAAGTTCCCAAACGGTCAATTTTTGAAAAAGTTCTGGCAATTTAAAAATAAAAGAGCGGTTTTTTTCAAAAATTCATAACTTTTTTTGAGTCGGGAAAAAAAATTTGAAAAAATTCTGAAAAACAACTTTCGGGGGGTAGAAAAAGATAGAAAATTTTCAGCGAAATCAAAGGGGGTCAGGTAAAAAATTTGTCGATTTGACATGGAATGACCCATATATATATATATATATATATTGTTATCTTTCTTTGCTTGAAAAAAATGTACTACACATATCGTGCCAATGACTTAAAAAAGTTGCTTAGTTATTGTCGATTCATATCATTTGTAGAAATGGCACGCGAAAAAGCAAGAGCAGATGATTTAAAAAAAAACAACATAAAGCCGAAAATCTCGAAAACCGAGGGACTTTTACTAACATGAAATTCCAGCATATAGTCTAACGTGATCTGACCTATCGACAGTTGCAGGATTATCCATTAATTACAGGACACCCTGTATAGCTATTTTCTTTGCCTTTTTCAACGTGTGATCGCAACGAGTCAATGAGGACAGAGTCAACAGTTAAAAAGCAAAAGCCGCCTTTAGAATTGAACGTTAGGTAGACCGAATGATCTACGGCACGTTTACGTACGAAAGAAAAACGCGTAATATATGGGAACGTTTGGTCGTGTTTCGTCACGATGGCTACTTCTTGGACTACACTTTCGTCGGTGAGATTGATCGTCATGGATTTTGAAAATCAAGCGAGACTCGCCTCGTTCTCTTGAATCTTGTGTGATTCCATAACGCATAGTTTTTTGGGTAGGACGATACAGCGAGAATGATTCGCGAGGCTCGACAATGGGGATAGCAACCTCTCCTGTGCATTCGTTTTTTGTGGGTGCTCGTCTTGGCTGAAATTCCTGTGGCGATTCGGCGTCGAAAAAGCTGAGCCAAAGCAAAGCTAACGAGCGTTACTTTCTTCTTTCTAGTTCGTTTTTCTCTGCTCTTTCATCGGCTGGACCGCGTTGTGCGCAATCACGTTGGAGAGAAGGTGGCTCCACCAAGTGTCTCCTTGTTCGTCATTGTTTTTTCGTATTGTTGTTTTTCGTCGGTGTTTTTCCTTTTTTCCTTTCTTTTTTCTCCTTTATGCTCGAATCTCGTTGCGCAAAGCGGGAGAATTGCTTACTCGTTGCGTCTGGGAGGCAGGGTCCAAGCGTTGGGGCTGGGTTGGACGTGGGGGGCAGGACGTCACAGTTGCTGGTCGCGGCAGGGCACCCAAATGTTCGGTCCCGATTGCTCACCGATTACCTCCTTCACCTTTACGTAAATGTCCTCCGGGGTGTCCCCCTGAACGACCGCTGAAAAATAATCGAAAACGATTTTTACACGTATTACATATTTTTGAAACTTTTACGTAATTTACGTATTTTTTTCGATACTTTCGAAAATGTTACGGGATGGCAATAAAATATATATATATATATATATATATTACCGGTGAAATATTCGCCGAACTCCTGTTCCATCTTGAGCGCACGTTCGTACGTTTTCTTCGCTTGCTCCTCGGTCATTCGTTTATTCATTTCCCTGATAAATTGATGAGGAATTAAATATTGACGAGCAAGCTTTATAAGCGACGTATGTAATTAATAAAAAATCTGCTATTTGAAATATTGTATAAAAACAAATTGTCGCATGAAGATATGCGATGAAAATATATACCGATAATATGAACGAGCGAGGCAGACTCGTTTATACTCACATCACGGATTCAGTGGATTTCGGCTTGATGAAAATCGCTACAGGATATAATTGCGCAACTTGTAACCTCTTGATTGCGTTTCCGCTCACGTCAAGAATACAGTGCTTGCCCTGTTAACAAAATGAAAACCAGTTAAAGCATTTATAACTAATTAATAACTGATAATAACGTTCCTAATACCTTTCGTAATTAATAGAATCTTTTAACATGGATGTAGCTAATCTATTATTTATATTCCGTATAAATGCTGTCTATTACTTGATTAAATCACTATTTTTAACGATCAATTCATTTTCCTGATACCTTTCGTGGTAAATAGAATTTCTCCGCATGAATTAAGCTTCTTTTTGGTGCTTTTTGTGTAGATTTTGTCCATTAATTGATTGATTAATTTATGGTAATGATAAATAAAATGTAACGATTAGTAACTTTCCTAATACCTCTCGTAATAAATCAATTTTTTCCACATAAACAAAGCTAACTTATTTTCTATATTTTCTGCAGCTTTAGACTATTAATTTATTGACCCATTCATTTTAATGACTAATAAATTCTAACAACTGATTGATGTTCCTAAATCTGATCCTAATAAATCCCCATGGCTCATCAATTTTACTGACTAAACTTTACTAAACTTAACTACTAACGAAACTTTACTCAACTAAAATTTTATTAAACCTGATCCTCATAAATTCTAACAACTAGTTAAGTTTTGTAATATCTTTCGCCATAGAAAAAAAAACACAAATGAAGCTAATTTATTTTCCATACTCTGTGTAAATTTTGTCTATTAATTGTTGAAATTTTCTGTTTTTCATTTATATTTATTTATATATTTCATGCTATATTCTGTGTGAAATATATTTGGTTGTTTCTATATAAAATAATACGAATTTCTAATGTTGGCACGTTTATTCGGAGCGAGGAATTTCCGCTTCTTACCTTCTCAGCGACTTCGCGGACCGACGCGACGGACGTCCCGTACAAATTATCGTTGTACTGGCCTGCCTCGATGAACAGATGATTCTGTATATCACGCTCCATTTGCTCCCTCGACGCGACAAAGTGATAATCCCGACCGTCCACTTCGTACTCCCTTTTACTTCTCGTCGTATCTGCGTGGATCGCATCACTCGTCAGTACGACTCGACGATATTATATTTTTACTTTATACCTCCGTGATTGCCAGGGACCAAAGTAGGCAAATTATTTATATGTGGAACATAATATTTTTATGAACTTTTTTTCTACCAGCAAAGTAATCATGGCAATGATAAAAAATGAACTAGTCATGCAATGATGAATTGAGTAATCGTATAATAATGAGGGATAAAATGATACAATAACGAACGAACGATAATGACGATAATAGGATAGTAAATAATTAAGATTTGTAACATTATACGATAAATCACTTAATAATTATTATGTGGTTGCTTGCATATGAAACCATCTATGTTTGAGCGAAAGAAAAGATAATGGTTCGGTAGCAAATCGACGAACTGGCTCGTTCAACGTATTGTCTCTTAGAGGAACAATTGATGGGGTCTTCTCACTTTAGACGTTAAAAAAGGCTATTTTCATGACTTTTTTTCATGGTTGTATATTCTAGATATTAATATAAAATTTGTTAAACTTAATAAATACACTTTCGAAATACATCAGAAATTTTTATTTGATTTATTTTTTATTTTATTTATTTTATTAGTGTGTATTGCTAGCTTTTAGAGAAAATGGTGGACCTGACGTCATCTATTGCCAGCCGCGATTTCATGTGCAACGACCATTAAATTATTCCTCAATATACCTCAAAAGGAACAAAAAATAATCCCAACAAAAAGCCCAAACCAACGTCCAGCAACAAATCGTGAACAAAGGTTCGCATAGTAAATTTTCTCACGCGGTACGCAGCTGCCAAATTTGTCGGGAAACTCGGATATCAGGTCATCATTGATGCGATCCTTGAGGGGTCCGAGAATGATGACCGGACGCGTGTACTGAATGGTGAGTTGTTGAACCGCCTCGTAGGACAGCACGTTTTCTTCGCCGCCTGCGGTGATCATGAAAAAAAGAAGTTCGTTAACAATAGTCCCGCCGTGATCGAGGGTTAGTAAAGATCAACGTATGAATAGCAAACTTTTTTTTAATTATTGTTTTTTTTTTATACCACACAGCAAGAAATACAATCAACGAAAACCGCTCCAGTCGCGACTGAAGTGAGGGACGATATTATTTCGGTGAATCACAAGAAGGATTATAGCGATGCAATAATTAATTAAAAGTGGCGCTCAACAGATGGAAGACACGGTGAGGGGTTTCAACGAAAAAAAATCGACAACGAGGCACATCGTGACCGTCAAATGCGCGGCGTGTCCTTGAAACGATTTTTTAATTTATATTTTATTAATGTTTTTTGCCTCGTAGACGATTTTTTGCGCTAAAAACACGTTAGATTAAAAAATAAAAAATAAAAAACTCGTTTCACTCGTTTTTTCACACGATTGACTTACTAAGATCTTCATTATTCTCAACGCCCGTCTTTTCCAGATAAACTAATGTCAGTTCCTCCATATAGGGCAGTTCAACGCGATACAAAATTTCTTTACTCCCTGTTGCGCAAGACAAATCTTGAATGAATGAGAAAAATAGAAAGTAAGAAGAAAGAAAGAAAGCAAAGGTATCGTTAATGCAATTGTGTATTTAAGCATTGATTGGTTGTTTTTTTTTTTCAATGAACATCCATTTTTTTTGCTATCTGAGAACTGACTCTGGAATTTTATAAAATAAAGAAAAAAGGTCAGGTGAAAAATCAGCTGACGTGGTCACGGAGTCGTATGTTTGTCTACTTTTTCGTTTGTTTGAAATATGTGAGATGTTTACCTTCGGTATTCGTGTCGTCCTGGGTATAGCACAGCATGAACGCTGAAACACAACAACGTCGCGTTCAACATCAAGTTTCAAAACGATCCTTCGATTCGATACTGATACGATTGGGATATTCGCGAAGCACGATTCGTTCATAATGATGGTGTCGAAGTTTGCGTCGTTGAAACGAAACGAGAATACTTTGTATTTTTATTTACTTATTTTTCTTGTCGTACGAAATGTTTGTTTTTTTGCAAATTCGATTGTAGATCTTCGGATAAGTATCTGACGAATTATTGGGGAACTATCACAGCTAAAGTCTGCAAAAAGAAAAAAAAAGAGTAATGGAATAAAAAGAATTTTCCTTTCATTTCAACGATGCAAACTTCAATCTCATTGGTAATGATACGTCTAGGGGAGACTGGGATAGTGAGATACGGTTAATTGCAAGCCTCGTTTGATTATATTGTAAACCCAAACAAAAGTGGAGGCATTTAGATCGATTTCGTTCAATTTAGATGCGATGCAGCAGCGGTAGATTTGCCCTAAAAAAGTTTGAAATCTATCAATAAATATTTTTTAAATCATTCCCAGTATCTCCGATGACGGTGGAATGGTAATTTAAGCTGCATCATTTTCTTTTTCCATGTATACGGCGCGCTAATAAACAAGATTTTATTCCTAAAAAAAATTATAATAAAATCTAGGATGTTTTTTTCACAAATACTCATTGAGAAGCCTCGATGGTTGATTATGAGCGTTGATGGGTATTCGTGTAATCCATGAGGATGCGCAGATATATTTGTGTGGTCGAAAATAATAACGACGCGTGTGTACATATATGTAACAAAAACATCTACCAGATTCGGATATTTCAAAGATCAAAAGAACTGACGTAGGCAAAAAATGACAAAACACCAAAATGATGAGCATTAAAAAAAAGAGAAAATAATAATTATTTTAGCTTGAAGTCAATTTGATGGTTTAAAAAGTGTTAATTTTCTATTCGTATTTATTTCGGTTTTCTTTGCCGACATTTTTTATTGTCCTTTTTAACAAAGTCTATGTATCCGAGAGGATTTCGGTAAAAAATAAATATCGCAGGATTAAAAATATAAATATTTAAAAATAAGTTTTTAGTTTTAAGGCTTCCATGGCTCTTTATGTAATGAGAAGAGTATGTGGCTTCCGGATGGAGGCCGCGTTGAGGATCCGCGTTGTGCCGACGTTTCGCAAACGTTACAGTCTGCATCATCAGGGCTGAGAGCTCCGATACTGAAGCTCTCGTGTCTCAGGTATTCCTTATATAGTTGCAGTCATCGTTCCGGATAGCTGCACCAGCCAATCAGATGTTTTAATTGATCAGCTGGTCAATTAAAAAACAAAAAATATGGCCATATTACACAATCAGCGCTGGCCGAACATTGGATGGAGACTGGTCATGCCATCCAGTTCGACAAAGCCCAAAGTCTGGCCCCATCAAACAGCTATTTTTCCAGGAAACACCGAGAAGGCTTGGAAATCCGAAAACATCCGGACAATCTAAACAGAGATGGAGGATATCACGTCAATCCTATTTGGCACACCGTCCTCCCGGTTTTTTAATTGATCAGCTGATCAATTAAAACATCTGATTGCCTGGTGCAGCTATCCGGAACGATGACTGCAACTATATAAAGAATACCTGAGACACGAGAGCTTTAAAAATAAGTTGTTAATTGGGAACAAAAATAATTATAATCTTTACTTATATCTTATATTTGATATACTTGTATATTTATACTTTCAATCCCGGGGTATTTGTTTTTTTACCGACATTCATTACATTACATTTTATATATATATATATATAAAATGTTAAAGATATCGGTAAAAAATAGATGTAGGATTCAAAGTATAAATATATAAAAAGAAGTTAAGAATTGGACGCGAGAATAATAATAATCTTCACTTTTTTAAAACTCATCGTATCTGTTTCGTCATTTTTTTCTAAGTCTACTTTTTTGTTTCTTCAAATACGTAACCCTGTTAGCCATCTTTTTTCTATTTTTCGTTATTGTAGCTTGGTAATAATCTGAGCCAGCAGCTTTGATCTTACATGGTGTGCATCTATATATATATATATATATGACATAGAGTCGATAATCAATTTAGGACAATAAAGGTTGACAAGGCTCCATACATGATCGTACGTCGAGAGTCTCAAGCGCAAGGGAAAAAATTACGATAATTTTTACACGTAGACAAAGTGCAGTACACGTACATAAGGTGGATTTATGGGTACAAGCAAGCGAAATAAGGCAGAACGTGTGTGCAATGCAGGTCGAACGTGTTTCTTTTTTTCTTTTAGGTAAAATACTTACGCGTAGGATCGTTTTCATTCTCGGGTGTAGTGGGCGACCCTACACAAGCAGGCAAAACAAAACACATGTCACGTATTCACATGGTAGGAGAAAAAAAAAGAAAAATCACGTAAGCTCATTCGGGAACTTTGGTTGGTGGGTGTGTGAGGGGAGACTGAGAAGGTTCGAGAACGAATCTCTTACTGAAGTGGCTAAACCTACTCGTAGATGATGGTCGCACCGTCTCCAGTCTTTCCTACATCGTTGAAGGTCGGTTACAGTGACGTTTGCATTGGGTCATTCAAGTAGAGAGCAAGAGAGAAAGTGATAGATGTACAGATAGATAGATATCTAGATTGACAAATAGGTCGATCGATATCTATAGACATTGATATATAGATAGAGATCTACAAAAATATATTAGATATGCGATATATTTATCTACATAGACATATTGATAGATATCTAGATGTATAGATAGATATGGAGGTAGATACCTCGATATATAGATAGAGTGAGAGAGACACGGAAAAAAAGTCACATACTGCCATTTTCGGATTGAACTTGCAGATTTTGTGCAAAATTTTGTACTGGGAATGTCATTATTTTGTATGAATATATTTCTAAATACTACGATACTACAGTATCCAGGGGGATGACGATCGGAGGTGTTGAGGGCGTCACAAAAGAATATCGTACCCGAGTAAGGAGTAAGTAAATATATGTTGCGTACAATTATCGAGAGAAAAAAAGAAAAAATAAACACACACACATTGATAAATTACCGAACGTGCAGGATTCGAACGTGCTTCTTTCTCGCGATCGCGTAAATATTTGTATACATGTAAATTAATGACAGGCAATGGCGTAATACTTACGTTCTTGATCAGAGCCATCTTCGGACTTATCGTCTTTGCTCTTCATGAAGGGGAATTTTCTGCTAAAGGAGAAGTTTTTCTTTTTTCTATCGAGCGTCGATTGCTGAAATGAAAGAGAAAGAGATAGATGGTGAGTGAATGTGAGAAATATATGAGGCATTCGACGTCACTTCAGCCAATAAAAAAAAATCCACAAATAATTTTGAAAAATCGAGTTACTTTATTGAAAAATATTCACCGAGTGTCGATATTTAAAAAAAAATTCTGACGTTTTTTCTCGTTGATTACCATTTTTTCATATTTTTCATTCAAATGGCTGTATCTTTGGCAGGATTTGACGTATTTACATTCGTAAAAAACGAAAATGTGCGTCTTTTTCTAGCCTTTCAGAAAAAAAAATAATTTAGATTTTATTGAGCAAGTCGAACGTCCGTTCCAAGGCAAAATATGCAAAAACATTTTTTTTTTCTCAAGGAAAGACACTCGTTATTTTATTTTTAAGAATTTCTCCGAATTGTGAATACGACAAACAGATTTTTGGTATTTTTTATATTATGGGATTCCTAAACACCGTGAAGTAACAGGTATTTTTATCATTTTTTTTATGAATATTCGATTGAAGATTGTAGAGCACTCAATATACCATGTTTTTAAAATACATATGATATATATGTCATATGTATTGGAGCCTTGGGGTGTTCTACACTCTTCAATCGAATATTGATAAAACAAATTTTTTTAATAAAAATAGCTGTTACTTTACGGTGTTTAGGAATCCCATAATATAAAAAATACCAAAAATCCGTTTGTCGTATTCACAATTCGGGGAAATTTAAAAAAATTAAATAACGAGTGTCTTTTCTTGAGAAAAAAAATATTGTTTATTGTCCTGAAACGGACGTTCGACTTGCTCTCATAAGGCTATAAAAAGACGCACATTTTCATTTTTTACTAATGTAAATACATCAAATCCTGTCAAAGATATAGTCATTTGAATGGAAGAATGTTACAAAAGGCAATCAACGAGAAAAAACTTCAGAATTTTTTTTTGACCCTCGGTGAGTGTTTTTCAATAAAGTAACTCGATTTTTCAAAATTATTTGTGGATTATTTTTTACTGGCTGAATTGCCGTGGAATGCCTTTTATGCAGTAGGTGGTTGCATATGAAGCCGCTGGTTTTGGGCGGAATAAAAGATTCGGTAGCAAATCGACTAACTGGTTTATTCAAAGTATTGCTCATCGGAACAGACAAGATTGTCCTCTCTCTATGCCAACTATCGGATTTCACGCAGATAGAATTCGGATTCTTTAGAGGCAAGTTAGCCATCTAAAAATTGTTCAACTTTCGTACGAGGATCATGTGGACTGCCAACTTTCAATTCGAGAATATAGTGTGCCTAACGCCATCTATTGCCAGCGGGTGGTTTCGTATGCAACCCAATATGTTATACGGTATCATTCTTGGTAAAATGAATAGCAAACGCTTTTTTCGCGTGCGCAATAGTTTTTTTTTTTTTTTTTTATATAAAGGGGCATTATTTTGGCTTGCAATTCTTACCGATCCTCCTACCTTGTCCAATATGACTGGCATGTGTCCCTGAAATTTGACGGAGCGATCGCGCGCCCTCTGCTTGCGTTCCCATCGTCTGCGGGAGGGTATTATGCCGAGACCTTCCTCGTCGCCTTGAGGAGTCACCCTTCTCGCTTGCCACCACTCGTCGTCACTCGCATTCGTCACGTGTAGTATCTCGCCGTATCGAAACGCCAGTCCGCGACTGGGCAGCCCGTCATCCTTGTTGGGATCGTAGTCGAACAGGGCCCTGATTATGAAAAACAAAATGGCGAGACGGGGTTCCTATCAAATATCCTGAACACTTTGCCGTGCTTCGCCGAAATGGAAAGAGACGATTCGTTACCTCACGTAGAGAGATTTTTTCTGCGAAGTCCTCATGAGGGTGCCTGTCGTCATATTCTGCTGGGATATCTGTTGTTTGAGATCATGGATCTTGGCTTCGAACCGGTTGTAGTCCTCGGGCTTGTACTGGACCACTATGGTTACTGTCTGACCGGTACCCTGAACGGACAAGTGATTATAAAAAATTTAAACAACTGAAACTCGAAGCGTCACGTTTGTAGTGATTTTTGATGGGGTGGCTTGTTCTTATTCTAAAAAATTACCATGAACGAGCAATCGATCGTAACGAAAAAGAGAACTTCGAAATGTCACATTCCTTTTTTTAAAACTAAAATATTGTCATTCTTATGGAAACGCGTCTATTTGGGTTTGTTCTTCTTCGAACAAAATTATAGAGAGTCTTCATACTTTAGACGCTGAAAAAGGCTATTTTCATTAATTTTTTTGATAGGTTTATATTACAAGTATTGATATAAAAGTTGTGACACTTAATAAATACATTTTCGAATGTATTTGTGTAACCCAAACAAACTTCAAATACGTTTTTCTCGAAGTAACGTTTTTCGACGGCTTATTGATAAAATCTTCGAAACTACTAAACCGATCCTTATGAAATGTTCACCACATATTCTTTACAACTATTGCTATAGCACATATCAAGGGTTTTTTTTTTATTTTGATACTTACGTTTTTTTTGGCCAAATATGGTGTAAAAACCATTTTGTTATTTTTGCATATATCAAAAATCGTACGATATGCGCTATAGCCATTAACATACTGAATCTAAAACCCTTTGATTTTTTTTGTTTCGGATGATCCATCTCCGAGATTTCATCAACAGTGCACACCTACAATTTTTTACGACATTTTTTAACTACCATTTTCTTCTATAAATAGTGACTTTATTAAGTGTAAGAACTTTTATATCAATACCTATAATTTAAACCTATCAAAAAGTTCATGAAAATAGCCTTTTTTAGCGTCTAAAGTGAAAAGACTCCATAAACAAAACGTGGAAATGTCACATTCCCAATTTCTTTTTTTTTTTTGAGTATTGGCATTGTTATGGCAGTGCGTCTGTTGAAGTTTGACATTTTTCGGAGTCTCGGAAATTACGTAGGAAATTTGTGACATACCTTGAGGGCGGCCGCAGCCTCCTCGTGAGTGGCGGTCCTGAGATTAATTCCATTGACGCTGAGTATCTGATCGCCCCGACGCAATTCCCCGCTCAGGTCGGCCGGGCCACCGGCCAGTATGAACGATATGAAGATCCCTTCGCCGTCCTCCCCGCCCACGATGTTGAAGCCCAGACCCGAGCTACCCTTGTTCAAAATAACCGTGCGAACTTCCCTGCAAAGGTCAAAGAGAGCGAATTATTGGCAAAGTGTACCGTCAAATTTTCTTATCTTTTTAAACACATTTTGATTCACTCAAAGTCATTTCATTTTTTATTATAGGCGATTAGTGCTCGATCGTTTGTACCGCGAACGAGAATTTTTTTTACGAGGCGTCGAGCGATCGCGTTTTTTCCTTTCTCATGAACACAATTTAATTCATATTAATTTAATATATTTCTTAATGCCGCAAAAAAGTGTTCGATCGCTTGCTACGCGACCGATCATTTTTTTCCCGAAGTATCGAACGCGCGCAACAGGTGCGCTAGTACGCGTATATCGGTGGTCCAGAGAGTTGCCAACGGAGGTCGGGGCTCGAGGAAAAGGGGCAATATTGAGGCCATCGATTCTAATGACCTCGTATGAGGCTTACTGAATTTTAGAGTCGATGAATTAAGAACGATTTCGATTAGGGGAGAAATCGATAATTAATAACAACGTAATAAAATAAAGTGAAAAGTAATAATAGAATAACAAATAATAAACAGTCGATCAATTTTATGCAAAAACTATAAAGGGACACTTGAACGTTCTACGCATCAATAAAATAAGGACAAAAGAGGCTTGATTATTTTTAAAAAATGATTGTTTCTTTACTTTCGGTATAGGCTAAAAACTTAAAAAATAAGCTTTTTTTCACTTTTATAATTAATTTCTTTTGAAGTGTGATTCATTTTCAGATTGATTTATTGTCAAATAAAATCTAATTCGGAAGTTCCTATAATTTAATTTAAAAAAAAGAATGAATCGTAAACCAATTTTAAGAAAAACTATAAGAGGACACACATTAGGGCGCATCGAATGAAATAAAGATAAACAAGGTTTTCTTTATTTATTGTAATTAATTTCTCATAAATTATAATTAATTTTCATATTAAATTATGATTAACTGCAAATTGATTCAAAAGATGCTATAATTTAATGTATATTAATAAAAATCGAGCGAAGCTTTTTAGAAACATCGATCGATGTTCTTAAATATATATCTATATATGTTGACTGAATTCTCGCAGGCCATGCCCGGATGGTCACCACTGGAATTATCCTTATTAATTCGTCACGACGTGTATCATAAATTACACCGCGATTACGCGACGAGAGGGAAACCAGCATAAGCGCTGCGAACTGAGGGAAATCGCGGATGCGACCGGAGCATGAAATTACCACGTTAATTAGGGCTTTCATAGGGATTCAAATACATGTACACGGTGATTCACAACTACGAAAGCAAAACGTTTTTTTTTTAGATGTCGTGCGACAAAAATCGGCCGACATATTCCCGTGCTGAATCCAACGCTCATCAAACGGTAAAGAGCACAGTAGTTGTTGAGGCGCGGAATTTTTTTTGTTTTTCCAAGTATTAAATAGTAAACGGAAATGATGGAATCGAATTCACTTTTGCAAAGCGAATCTCCGAGTTACTTATGTTTTACCGGAAAAAAAATGTAAGGAAAAAAGCTTCACAAGTCTAAAGGTGGATTCGAAGCTGCGCTCGATTTACAACGTGGACTTTCAGGGGTCTTCTCACTTTAGACGCTAAAAAGGCTATTTTCATGAAATTTTTGATAGGTTTATATTATAGATATTCATAGGAAAGTTGTTACACTTAATAAATACAATTTAGAAATACATTTAAAAAAGAAAATTATTTATTCAAGTCACTATTTATAGACAAAAATGGTAGTTAAAACAATGTCCTAAAAAAATTGTAGGTATGCGCTGTTGATGAATTCTCGGAGATGGATCATCCGAAACAAAAAAATCAAACGACTTTAGATTCAGCATGTTAATGACTATAGCGCATATCATACGATTTTTTATATATGCAAAAATAAAAAAATTGCGCACATTTTTTTCGAAAAAAAAAAAAAAGTTTTTTTTCACCGTTTTTGGCAAAAAAATAAATATCAAATTTAAAAAAATCCTTAATATACGCTATAGCTATAGTTGTAGATAATATGAGGTTAACGTTTTATAAGAATGGATTTAGTAGTTTCGAAGATTTTATCAACAAGCCGCCGAAAAACGTTTCGAGAAAATCGTCTTTCGAAATTTGTTTGGGTTACACGAATACATGAAAAGAAATTTTAAATGTATTTCGAAAGTGTATTTATTAAGTGTGACAACTTTTATATCAATATCTATAACATAAACCTATCAAAAAATTCATGAAAACAGCCTTTTTAGCGTCTAAAGTGAGAAGACCCCTTAAACGCGAAAATGTCGGTCAATTTTTGTTGCTCGACATTAAAAGAAAGCGTTTCGCTCGCAATGACGCACCCTGTATGCTAGCAAAGTGAATCCTGACAATTGTGAAACAGCCTGTATACCCACAGGGTGCTAGACCTGTACGTATACGTCGGGCTAGAATGCCGAATAGGAATTTGGCGAGTACGCACTTGACTCAGTTCCGCATAATGCGAGGATCTGACTACGAGAGCCGCTCACGAAGGTGAAGCCGAACGTGACGTAATGAGGAAGGTAAAGGCAAGCAACGTTGCAAGGGAGCTTGCACAAACATCGGACGGAGAAAAGGGTTCCACTCTGTTTTCTGACCACTCGACAGAGTGGTGCTCGAGGCCACACAAAACATTCCTCGTGCCGTATAGCGCTATGCCTCTCGCTCGCCTTCACTTCCGTTAACAAAGACCGCAAATTAGTAGCTGGCTCGAGCACCTTCGGCTTAGTGTCGGTGGTGGTATTAGGCAAAGGGAGACGCCAAAATGCTTCTGCCTTTGCAAATATGCATGCCCGTATACATTTAGATATACTGGCTTATTCACAAACTACGAGGGTTCCCTTTAGAAGCATAAACCTATCATTGCGAACAAAATGCTTTTTCTTTAAATGCCGCGCGACAAAAATTGGCCGAGATATCGCGTGCTGAGTCCGACGCTGAGTAAACAAGGGCGCAGTAGTTGCGCATGCGCGGCACGTGCATCTGGCTCGAGCGCCCGTGCGGACAAGTAAATTTATCTTAAAAAAAATTATTTAATACATGAAGGAAAAATGTATTTAACACATGAAGAAAAAGGTTCGCGCGTGAGCAACTACTGGACAATTGTTTACTCAGCGTAAAGCTCAGCACGCGAATATGTAGGCCAATTTTGGTCACATGACATTTAAAAAAAAAGCGTCTCGCTCGCAATGGCACACCTTGTATGCTCCAAAAGGAAACCTTGAAGTTGTGAATCACCGTGTATATATATAGACATATACACACGTGACCACCCTCGCATAAAGGAGATAGACGTTATATGCAAATATTCGCAATTAAATTAGACGTCGGCACGTCCGAATGCTCTTCGTCATTTACTCACTGAAGCCCTCGCTCCATCGGGGTGACAAAACAGCGCGGTCTCGCCATGTCCCCCCGGCTAGGTGTAAAGACAGACAACCTGCTAGTGACGTCATATTCCAAGTCAAATGCGGCTCCTCACCCCCAAGTGTCTCAAAGCGATATAATGTTCTATCATCCAATCACCTCTCTCTCTCCATCATTCGCTGCGTAGGGGAGAGAAGGGTGGCTCCGTCATCAATATAGTTCATATTTTATTTCTTTTGTGGCAACAATACGCATGCAAAAAAGGTGCAAAAATGACAACAAAAAAAACGTTGATGGGTAACGATAATTCATGAATTACTCTGAGCAATTAATTTACGGATGTGAGTAGAGCAGGGGGTGAGGATAACGAAAAATATTAAGGGTGAAATCAAATTTGGAATTCTTTGCGTACGGCGAATGGAATTCTTAGTATCTTCGTCGGAGCTTCATTCGCGTGAAAGCTGCGCGCGATTCTGCGATCTACTTTGGAGAACAAAGAGAGCGCGGGAACGTGTTCTCGTTTACTCTTTTAGCCCGACTGTCTGACGGATCGATCATAAGAATTGAGAGCTTCTGCTATAGTTACGTAGCTTGTTATATGCGCGTTAAAAAAAAAGCACTGGCCGAGGTTCAGATTAACCGATACCTCGCACATCTCAGACGAGACAGAAAAATTGATGTACGTCGATATGAACCTATAAACATTATATATTTTTATTAATTAGATAAAATAATGAAAATCAAAATAAAATTCTATAAATTCATATAAATCTAACAAAATGCATTTAAAACAATTATAAAATGTTGAATATGTACACATCAGCGCATAAACTTATATTTCTTAATCAAATAAAATTACAAAATTAAAACACAATTAATTAACAATAACCAAACTAAAATAATACAATGTTATAAATATATATAAATATAATAAAATGCATTAAAATCATTTATGAAATGTTGAATAAGGTAATTAAAATTATGTTATAAGTGTTTAATACATACATATACACATATAAAAATTTAATATTTATATATGAATTAAATAAAATAATAAAATTTATAAATATAAAAAAATGCATTAAAAACATTTACAAAATGTTCAATAGTCAACTCTGATACAATAAACCCAAACAAATCGTTTCCCCTGCTGCGTTCCCCGCGTGCCCACCGAATCCCCGGTATTCCTGACAACTTTGATTTGCAAAAATGCCTTTATTAATTACTAACCAGGTGCACATATATACTGACGAGACGAATCCGGAGAATCTATTGCTCGTACGTATGCGCCCACACAGACGCGCAAAGCTCCAGTCATTCATGAATATATACGAACGTGGCGTGAACGCGCCAACATCGTCACGGGCAATGAGCAATCAATTAACCGTGTTATATATTATCTCGTCTAGTCCATAAAACCTCGTAACTCGAGCGGATAGCTATGGCGTCAGGTAGTTTGTAAGTACTGAATCGATATGGTATACATGTGTGTGGATATGCACACACATGGGTATATATATATATGCACACACATACACACTACCATTTTGCACTACCTGTTGGGTACTTTATTTTGTCCAGTAATGTAACTATATATAGTTGTTTTTTAGTTAAATTGCTATTTTCTTTTATCATTAGTTATTCTTTTGATAGTTCCCCGTCAATACAGCGTTGTTAGTCAATTTATTTAGTTTTTTTCGATACGTATGAATGTGCAGGGTTGCCCGAAGAGTGAGGATCAAAAGAATAATCTACATGCCTCATATCAACCTCCTTCCGAATCAGCTCCATGCATGCTCTACAATCTTTCTTAAGTTCTCGCGAAAAAACAACAATTTTTTATTTGTCAACGTTTTTGTGAAGTGCCCTGTTCAGCAATAAATAAAAGGACGACAGAACACTAGCGTTGAAGCCGTAGATTTTTATCAAAAGTTAGACAAATAGGTTTAAGAGGATCATCACGAAAGTTCAGATGATAAAAAACGAATTCTATACTAGTATAAATGGCTTCCAATAGCTTTAAAACATGTTTAATGTAAGAGGGATGCGCATACTTGAACAGAAGTTAAAAAACAATATGCTACATGAAAACACGAAAAAAATATTTAAAAACACTCTTTTTTAAAAACTAAAAGGATGGTAGACCATAGATGGGGGTGACCCATCGGAGGTGACTTTTCGGGTCACCCTGTATATATATATATATGTGTGTGTGTGTGTGTGTGTGTGTGTGTGTGTGTGTGTGTGTGTGTGTGTGTGTGTGTGTGTGTGTGCGTGCGTGCGTGCGTGCGTGCGTGCGTGCGTGCGTGTGTGTTTGTGTATATTGTAACGCGATTTCGAAAAATCTCTACCGATCACGATCCCCGTGTTTTGCCCCCAGTGCTACAATTCCGGCAATGTTATGGCCTTTTCTCCTTTTTAGTTATGTTTCGGTTAAGTTTTGGTTTTGTTTGGGTTGGTGTGTCGACCTCGGTCGAGCGGCGTGTTGCTCAATGTACCGAGCACTCCTTACGAGGGAAGCACCCAACGAGATCTCTCCGAGTGAACGCTGTGCGAAGCTGAGCCCGCTTTCGAACGTCGAGCCAAGGGGATGCGATCTCGGAGAGCCTCAATGCTACCGCTGGAGAAAAGTGCCCGCTCAGTTGCCACTTCTGTTACAAGGTAAGACGGGCAAAAATGATCGCTTCTGATGAGAAATTTTATTTTATAAACTGTCAGCTACCGAGATACGTTCTCGACAAATTCGGCGTTAGCCCGGTTCGATCACACTAACGTGTTGACGTTTATTTTTTCGTTCACCTCTCATCCATGTTTTTGACGCTTTATAATTTTTAAATGAACCTCGCGATAGCTCTAGCCGGTCGATGAATATTTAGTGATCGCCCAAGAGCTTCGAAGTTTCCTATTTTCGCCATTTTTTAAAATTCACTCCACTCATAAATATGACGCTTTGTACAATTTTTAAAACAATGAATCGTTTTTCTTTGGAAACAGAGTCAAAAGAACAACATTATAGGACCCCCGTTTTATTGGGTTAGAAGTGTGAGGTACATAAAAAAAATCCGTTTCTAAAGAAAAAAAAGGATTAATTGTTTTAAAAAATTTACAAAGTGTCAAATTTATGAGTGAAAAAAAATCGCGACAATTGGAAATTTCGAAGCTCTTGAGCGACCATTAAATATTCATTGGCCAGCTAGAGCTTTCGCGAACTTAATTAAAAAATTATAAAGCGTATAAATCATGGGTGAGAAATGAATGAAAAAATATCCATTTTTTAAGTGATAACTTGAATTTTTGGGAGACTTGAGCGACCTCTAAATATTTTTTGACCGCTGTCAGATATCGCGATAATTTTTTTTTTCTTTACAGAAGATAATTGGATGGCGAGAAAAAGGGAAAAAAATAGAGTTGAAATTTGAGCCACAATATACATATATAAGAAACCAGCAAAGGAAAATGTTAACATAATGGAAAGGAAAAATTGAAACAAATAAACAAAACAATTCATCGTACGGATCTCTTTCGTACAACATTTATCTAATATATGTATATAATGTTCACGTATATATTTGAAAAAAAAAATAATAATAATAAACGGTCAAATATCGTCCTATTATCAAGAAAATCACTAAAAATAGAGCGGAAAAAAAACAATGGATATTCCACGAAAAAGCAATTTATTGTCGAGCTCCTCTTCCTCACCCTCTTTCTCACTCTCTCTCTCTCTCTCCCTCCCTCCCTCCCCCTCTCTCTCTCTCTCTCTCTCTCTCTCTCTGTCCCTCTCGTTCCCCCGACTGTTAACGTACCGCAACAGTTGCCCGATGAATCATATGCGGAGGCGCGCCGGTTAGTAGGGGCTCGAAGCGTGCTCACGCACATAGTACGACTCGAGTGCGCAACGTCGAGCCATACGCGTGATGCGCGTCGAGTCGTTTGGGCGTCGCATCGGGGTGTGCTCGGAAGTCTCTCGAGCCGCGAGGAAACTGTGCTAAAATAGTCGCGGAAGCGAGCCTCGCAATACTTCGATATGGGCTAACGCGTCGTCACTCCGTCACTGTGTGCGTCGACACACGACTCGATATCACCTCACGCGCATCTGGCAAAACCATTTACTTTTACGTGCGCAATCATCAAATATAAAGAGTCGACGGTCTGTTCGCACGCGCGCGCACACACACACGCAAATCAATTAATTTTCGAACATTTGAAGAAATAAAATTCCCGCCATTTTATTTGACAACTTTGTTGTGTGTGAGAAAGAGACAGAGAGGGAGAGAGAGTGAGGAAGGGAGAGAAGGAGAGAAAATGTAGCGAATTCATGGTGGGCGTGGCACGAAAATCATGACGTATGGATGCGTGCGGGGACGGAAAAAAATTGTTCCGAGTAGTCGCAGCTGCTTTAAATTGTAAGAGACTACATGGATTTATATATATATATATATATATATATATATATTCATATATGTATTTAGCATGGTCTTTGATTTATATAACTATAAGTTGTAGAAGAATTGAATTTGATAAATGTATTATTATTATTATTATTACATCTATTATTATTATCACGTATTTACACGCATAATAACAATAATAATATAATGATGGTATACCTATATATGCACGACTGCACGAACACCGGAAGTGAATTATTTAGAGCCGAAATACGTCACTGAGTAGAGAGACTTGAAGTCAAGATTTGCACAATAATAATACTAATAATGTTTCCCAGTGCAAGCTGATGAAGTGCGTTGAACGAAGCAACAAAATCTTAATACAAAAAAAAATAATATCAATATGTGTATATATATATATATATATATATATATATATATATATATATATATATATATATGAAAATGCGAATAAGAATTATATGTATATACGAATGCACCAACACCGGATGTGAATTATTTAGAGCCGAATAACGCCACTGAATAGAGAAAGACTGCACTTTTGCGTCTTATATTTAACCGCGTTTTTTTTTCTCAATATTTTTTTCCTTTTTTTCTCGTTTGGAAAGACGCGCCTTCATGCACGTCCCGCGGGTGCCAACGACAATGTGGCCATGAAGGGTTTTCTCATAGTAGGTTTGCCGACGTCGGGGGCGTCGAGACGCCGGATTAAAGGCCGCCACACTGTACGCTGCGGCCGCCGAGTCGCCATGCGCGCCTCGAGTTCCCTTTGCCATCCCTTTCTCTCTCTCTCTCTCTCTCTCTCTCTCTCTCTCTCTCTCTCTCTCTCTCTCTCTCTCTCTCTCTCTCTCGCTCGCTCGCTCGCTCGGTTTCGCCCCCGCTCTTTCGGAGCTATCAGCAGATCGATAGTAATATAAAGTGAGGCGCGCACATACAGCAGACGAAAACGAGCCTGTAGCTCGTGTAGCCATCTCGGTCAGCGTTACGAAAATGTGTATCATTCCCCTCGATCTATGGGTTCCGTCCCCTCACCGCACCCTCCACTTTTAACCCTGTCCTTCCCCCGCCGTGGGGCCGCGGCGCCTCGGACCTTAAGGTCGCGTATTTGCCTCGTTTGCGTATATCATGTCGTCCCGCCATCGAGAAAATAATTATCGCAGATGCATTTTAAAAGGAGTAAATAAAATTCAAGCCCAGGAAAAAAAAGTTTTTTTTTAAAGGAGTACTACGTAGGGTAAACCGACCAGTGCATGAGCGAATAACTGCACTGTCAAATTAAAATATTACGAAAACTCATTTTTTTATTGCTTTAGCTAATAAAATATATTATTCTGATAGCAGATAAAAATAGACGAAGTAATTGCAACAAATAATATAGGAGGAATTGATAAATAAGTAGCGAAATGATTAAATCGGCTGTGAATGGACGTGTAGTGTGGATCAACGTAATAAAGAATAACGTTTCATTATTCATTTGTATTAAATGCCAGATTTGGAGATCACTGTGCTGCACGAAAGTTATAATATTCTTATACATATGAGTATTATATTTGTTATTACGGTTTTGTAGAAAATGCACAAGGCTTTTTTGCATCTTAACGTGACATTTTGAACAACAAAGAATATCAAAGTTTGTTTCGCCAGAGAAATAGACAATCAAATTATGTCAAAATAAAAAAAATTGAATGAAATTATTTTATGAACAAATTTAGTGCAATATACACTGTCAATCTCTCATCAGTAATGAATTTTGCAATTTTCAACAGATGAGCTAAATTTTTTACTCTGCTTTGAGAGTTATGAGATAGAGGAATACAGCACCATTTCTGGAAAGACGAATACAGCACAAGTGCATCAACATGTCTAGTTCTAACGAAACTTGTAATTTTTTTGCTAAATTATAGTGATTTGAGTTTCGATCGACAATTAATATTTTTTACTTATTTTAAATAGAAATCAGCTTTCGTCCATTCAGTGGTCCCAGTTCCTTCACTGGTCAGTTTACCCTATTCTGAATTCGATTGTCTCCATTCTGCTAAACTGAAAATAGAACTTTAATTTTTTTTCCAGATAGGCCAATTTTTTTCAGTTCATACTACCCGTCACAAAAATTCGATGTATTTTTTTCGGAGAGAACTCGAAAAACCATTAAAAATCATGTTTTTCTTGGTTGCAAAATCGTCGCGCCAGACTCATAAAAAACATATGACTACCTTTGATCGTCACCCCGTGTATGTCAGGTGGACGTTTAATCTCAACTCACGTACACATATCTTGGCAAGGAAACCTTCGAGACATTGATTTCTCACAGATACACGATGAGGGATGGACGCGAAAATTTCATATACCGAATAGAAGGGAGTGAGGCCTTGAGATGGAGGGACATTTTTGTCCTTTATTTTCGATAAGTCCCAAAGGTCCATTTCGAGCCCATTGATTATAAAATCCAATTACGAAAGTCGTTTTTTACGTTTTTGAAGATGATTGGATACAATCCGCTTTTTGAGAATTCACAAAGTCACGTTAGCGATGCTTTTTTAAGTAAGGACGTGTTACACGTGTAAAAAACGTTTTTTTTTAAAGTTCAACTAGGATCTATATTTGAAGCGATGATGTTTGCATCGTTCGAGCGGAACGAAATTTCCTTTCATTTTCATTATTACCCAAAATAGCCTTCGATCGATTTAACTCAATTGACTTATTTTGTCTTGATAAAAACCTTTAGACAAAATAACTACAGATCAGGTGAACTAATAATACAATAAATAAAGATGATATGCACGTTAACTAGCATCACATATATGTTCTAGCATGTTAATTATATAAGTGTGATAAAAAGGAATTAAATCAAGTGCACACAAAACATGCGCACATATCAATCGGAAAGTCAAGCGCGAAAAAAAAACCCAAAAATAAAAAGATCAAGCGCAAAATGAAACGCAAAAAATGGCATGAGATAGAGGGAGAGAAAGAAAGAAATGGCACGAATCTCATAAAATTAGCATTTTACGAGAACACGTTTTCTCGCGTTGAGGTAAACTAAACGATTTTATAAAGGTACCGTAAAGGGTTCGGCGAACATTTTGGCCAGGCTGTGCGCGCGACGTACCAAAGTCGACTAACGACTACCGTACGTATAGGTAAACAGGAGTCCGGGAAACAACGACGTTACGAAAACGACACGATTGCTATAATGCAAATCTTTCCCATTCCCGAATATACTAATTGAAAAAAATATATATACAAAATAAAAAAAATAACCACAGCATTGGATAAAAGTTTAAGAACCGGAATTCTTCAGTGTTGGGGTTGACAAGTCAGATAAAGCACGATTTTCCGTCCACGTCGTATAGAAGCTCAGGTGTGTGCCCCTTATCTCAGCCCCCTCGAATTTGAATGCTCACTTGTGCATGTAGACAGCCGGACTCACTGCGTCGAATGTGCTGAGATTGCATCATCGGCACATTACACGGTGGATAGAGTAAAAATTAAGGGGACTGACGATGCTGAGATGCCCGCCGCTTGCGGTAAATGCACTTATCGATTTCGGTGTATCAGGACACAGACGTGTTTCGTGAAATCTTAGACATACACACACACACACACACACACATACACACACACATACACACATAAAGTTATACAAGGTGTCTCTGATCAAGTCTTACAAGCTTGTATCTCAGAAAGTGGTGATTATAATAAAAAAAGGTGTTTGAAATCATAATTGTTTCGTTTCAAGAGAGGAAAAAGACGGCAATGTCAATTTAACCTTGAGTATAAGGGCCAAGGTCATGTGAAGGTCAATTTCGAAATCTTTGATGAGAAGCCTTATTTTTTGTGTATTCTTAAAGCTTGGCTCGAGAGCTTTCCATATCACTATGCATATCCTTCGATCGAATATTTTTTTAGTTATGAGACTGGAAAGTTAAGATCGGTATTGCGACTTTCAAATCTCATAGCTAAAAGAGTACTCGGTAAACAATACTTATTTATAGAATTTCGAAAAGCTCTGGAGCCAAGTTATAAGAATACACAACAAAAAATAGGGGTTCTCATGAAAAACGTCGAAGTTGGACTTCAAATTACTTTAGCCCTTATACTGAACGTCAAATGGACATAGCCATTTTTCCGCACTTTTGAAACCAAACAACTGTTCTCTTAAACATTATCCCTTACAATTCGTACTTTGCGAGATATCTGTTAGTGACTTCATCTGAGATATCCTGTATATCGAGAGAGTTGATTATTTGTGCGGAGGCATACTCGCTCATGCAACTCGCAAACATCGAGGTCTCGCCGCAAAAGCCCGGGGCAACGATGTCTTCGACTATTTCGTTCGAAAGTTTCGAATGCTTGTATACATGTATACGTCTATACTTGCATATAAATCGCAGTCTCTCTTGCACACGCTTTTCATCCCCCAAGCTCTATTCCCACTTGTCCTTAATCCTGTTAAAAGCACGAAACTTCGTCTCTTTGGTCTGGTTTCTCCAAGGATTTGGGCTCGCTCTTATGCTGATCCACCAGGAGAAGCGACCCAACGCATTCGGTTTACATATATATATATATATACATGCAAAACATGGCGAAGCCAACAAGGTTAGTGTAGTTTAGGCCACTCTTGGATCCTATGTACCTACGATCGAGATGCGCTTTGTAAGTCCCACGTAATCTTCTACTGTGGATATATATCTCCCTCTCGCCCCACTCGTCTCACGCGGTGCATCTATTATTATTTATTACTAATTTTATTGACTATTGTATACATTAATAGGATATAAATATTAAATGAATTCTAAGATTATAAAAAAAAATGTAAAAAGATAGAACGAAAAAGCAGAAAGGTGAAGAAATTACGGAAAAGGAAATGCGTAAAGGGATATCAATATACGGGGGAGCTGTGTGAAAACCGGCAAGGGGGTATCTGGGAATGAAGAAGTACCAACTATTGGAAAATTATAACATCATGACTTACTTTATATGAATTATAACATTAAATAATATGTGTATTTATTAAAATGCGATAAAAAATTAATGAACATTATATATATATAATTCAAATATTGAAGAATGTATATGAGGCATTCCACGTCACTTCAGCCAGTAAACAAAAAAAATCTACAAATAATTTTGAAAAATCGAGTTACTTGATTGAAAAATATTCATCGAGTGTCGAAATTAAAAAAAAATTCTGACGTTTTTTCTCGTTGATTACCATTTTTTTTTAATTTTCCATTCAAATGGCTGTATCTTTGACAGGATTTGACGTATTTACATTCGTAAAAAACGAAAATGTGCGTCTTTTTCTAGCCTTCCAGAAAAAAATTAATTTAGATTTTATTAATTAAGTCGAACGTCCGTTTTAAGACAACATATGCAAAAATATTTTTTTCTCAAGGCAAGACACTTGTTGTTTTATTTTTTTTTAATTTCCCCGAATTGTGAATACGAAAAACGGATTTTCGGTATTTTTTATATTATGGGATTCCTAAACACCGTGAAGTAACTCTAAGGAAAATTAAAATAAAAAAAGTCATAATGTCGGATGCTAAATTTATGGTAGTTTAATAGTACATTCACACATTTCCAGTATATCTTCAAAATACAAATAATCAAACCAATTTAAAAACTAGAAGAAATGCCCGCCTTGCCCAGGGGGTCAGCCCAAAGCGGGCACGGCTTCTGGGCAAAGCGCACACGTAGAGGGTAAAGCGGGCACCCTGTATAAAAATACAGAAAAAAAATTCCTGAGATTGGGCAAAGACAGGAAGAAGATAGGGAAACATAGGGGGAAGAAAACTATGAATGTACCCACATACTTTATTGCAGACAAATCAATATTATCATAAAAGAACGAAAACTTAACGTGTCTTTTTAACAGTCAGTGAGCTTAATTTTTTTTGGTAACGTTTAACAGTAAAATTATCCAACACCAGGGTAAGTAGTGCATGCATTATGAGCCCACATTTGACAGTCATTGCATTAAATCCAGTTTTCGGTGAGAGGATCTATATTGTGGTTCGTTGCATATAACGCATACGTAATTTTCCTTGTCTGTAGTTTGTTTCTTTTTTGACCTTTTTGGTTTTTTCTTAGTTTTCAAATCCTTCTCAATATTTATTTACCATCTGAAAATAATAGTAGATATCGTTATAAGAAGGTAATAATACCACTTTCAAACATGTAAAAAACACAGTTGCAATAAATAATAGCGTTTTGGCGAGTTTCTACATAGATAAATAAATGGGAAAATTATTCAAATAAAGTCATCTTCTATCTTCCATTATCAACTTAATTTCACATATTCATCTGTCATTAAAGCCTAGCGGGCACGTGCTCGATTTTATTACAATAAAGATAAATAAATAGGGAAATTATTTAAACAAAGTATCACTTTCATTTCACATAGCCATCTTTTCTACTGGGCATAGCGAGCACGTGCTCGCTATGTTGAGAATTCTCATTATAATCATTAAAAAAAAATAATATTGTTGGTTCACACTGAAGATACATTCATTATGGAATCACAAATATGTTCATTTTTTTCAGACACCCACATCGATGCCGAGAACTTTCACCATCAACGCGCGCGCAAAAAAACAATACATTGCTTTATTATGTTATATCTCCGCCATTTGTTAATATTTCTGATTTTTTCGCATATACTTAACGACGTGCATTAATGATCTATAAAACAATGGTGTCAATATATGCATCATTTTGTTTTAACAGCGTCTCGAAAATTACCTTCGAAAATCGGCGAAATCGCGTATATAAGGCCTTAATCTTACGGAGCTATATAATATCTTCGTAAAATAATAAATGAACAATATTTCGTCTAACATTGTTTGGCAATTATCCAGTGATCGAAAGTTTTGCAATTATCTGAAGTGTCCGGAATCGTTTGGCCAGTAGTGTATATATATGCATCCACGAAAACTCCACCGAATATTCACAAATCACCCTTGTCATTATGCCTCGTCGCTGCCACTTCAATCGTGCGTGTGCACATCGTGATTGGACCGCGCGTCTCGTGCCAGACCGCACGTCGAGTGCGTTCCACGCTTCTGATGCACAAGGACGAACAACCCGGTCGGCTGATCCCGATGCAGTTTCCTCGAGAAAATGCGTCACCGGGAAGACACGAGAAAATGCCGTATACATACACGGTGATTTGAAACCCTGGTGAGCATATAGGGTATGTCGTTGCGAGCAGAAAGCTTTTCATTAAAAGTCGTGCGACAAAATTGACCGAGATATTCGCGTTCAAAATCCAAGTAGTAAAGAATGGCATAGTAGTTGCTCACGCGCAGACGGCGCAAGCCAAATCAAACGCGGCGTCGAATCCACCTTCAAACGAGTGGATTTTTTTTCTTAAAATTTTTTTTTCCGCATTACAACAGTTGATACGGAAACTCGCTTTGCATATCGATAATACGATTTAATCATTTTCGTTTATCACTTAATACTTGAAGAAGAAAAGAAATCGTGCGTGAGCAACTACTTTGCCAATGTCTACTCAGCGTCGGACTCAGCACGCGAATATCTCGGTTAATTTTTGTCGCACGACATCTAAAAACGCGGTTTATTCGCAATGATATGCCCTATAGCCTCACCTAGAGAACTCCAATAATTGTGAATTACGCTGCATGTATGTATGTATATAGGGCATCTCTATATACAAAACAGTTCGATAAAATTCTGGGCGGGAACCGTTTTAGTGGTTTTTCCGCTCCTTCACTTCTTCTAAATAGTATAGATTATTTGTTACATTAATAAAATGTTACCAATAAGATTATAATGAATTCCTCTATTGTTTATAATTTTTCCACTGGCAACCAGACATAAAAAATAAAACTTCATCACCGAGTATGGCGGGTGCGACAAGAAGACCACTAAAATGGAACATGGTAGATCTTTTTGGACCGTAACGACGGTACATAAAAAAACAAATTCGTCTACAGTACGATGAAGTAGCCAGGAGTAGGAGGATCCTCGAATTGGATGATTCTGTCTTGAATTTCTCATTGTGACTGCTATACTTAGTGAACCTCCAACTGTACGCCAGCCTTGTTATTTCGCGGTTGAATAAATGTTCGTCTGCTACGGCCATATATATATATATATATATAAAGCCGTATGTACTGATGGCTTTTCTGCTAGATATCTTGAAATAACGACAAACGGCGGAAATAAAGGAAACAAGAGGGAGAAAAGAAGAAAGCGAGTGAGAGAGTGACAGAGAGAAAGAGAGAGAGAGAGAGAGAGAGGGAGGAGAGAGACGGAAAGTGACTGAAAGCGGTAAAAGCACCAAGCTGCAGCAAAAACATGTGGGCGACAGGATCTTGGTATTGCTGGCGTGGGCAAGTTTTCGCGACACGGGGAAATGCACACGAGGATACGCCGTATTTTGTGCTTCAATGGGAATCGAGAGGCGTGTAATGCCGGAGCTTGATACTCGGACTAAAATAATACGAAGTATATATATGTGTGTGTGTATATATATACATACATACATACATATATATATATATATATGTATATATATATATATATATATATATATGCACACGACTCCCTGACACTTCCCGCTTGCATTGAGAATTGCACCGATGGGGTGCAACGAAAAATCTTTTTTTTTTTCAACTTTTATTTCCCGAGTACCTTTACTTTTTTTTTACGTATTACCCATCCCAATACAAAATTTAGGTAATTGAAGATGAAAATTCAACCTTAGAAAAGTGAAAGCTAAAATAAAACAAAAATCGGCGTTAAAAATGACAATCACTCAAACTGTATTACAGCCTTGGCCAAAAGTATTAGGGACCCGGTACATTTTCTATCCGGACCAAAAATCGAATATCTCGGCGAAAAAAATCGTAAACCAATTTACCAAACGGGATTTTGAAGAGGACAAAGCCATCTTCATTTTTTATTTTTGCGATTTTTTTCGTACCCGGTACGTCATTTTGTAAATGCCGTTTTTCCACCATTTTCGCACTTTGCAAAATCGCGTGCTGGACGTTGAAAAATAGTAATCCAGTCAGTCCAGTAAACCAGTCGGCTGCGGTCGCAGGGTGGGGATCGATTGGGGATGTGGAGTGGAGAAAATAGTGGGGAATGTAATAAGTGAAAATACCCCCCGTACATGGAAGCTACAATAAGCGAGGCGTTCGCCGTAGCAGAGACAATAACATTTTTTTAAAAATAATAATAGTAATCTTACCATTTAGTGATAAGATCTTTGGAAAGGATTCCGTTATCTTTAGTTTCGTTAAAAAAAAATGCGATTTTTTCTCGCAGAGTCATTTAGTTTTTTCGTGAAAAAAACAGCAGGTTTCCGAAAAAGTCGGAATCGTGCGGCGTAACTTGAAAACTATGAAGTTTGGAATATTTAATTTAAGGAGTAAGATGTTGTATTTTATTATATTGACGCCACTAATTTTTTTGTATTTTTTTTTCCAAAATTTCTCTGTATCGCTATTTTTGGTTGATAGTCGACGATTTGTCTCATTCATTTATTGCCGTGACTTTGAAATAAAGATGTGTCAATGAAAAAATCAAGAGGAGAAAAGGTACAGCCTTGACCAAAAGTATGCGACAGCCCTAAAAAATATTGATATTTTACAAAGTACATAAAACTATTACAATTGCTCTGAACTAACGTTAACGCGGCATCATCAAATATAAAATTAAACAATAGAAAACTTCATCGAACATGTATGGGGTATACTAAAGCGAAGAGTCAGAAAACACAGTATAACTTCAAAAAGGCAGCGCTAAAGGCGAGGAATCCCTTTAGAATTTTCAAAAAATCGATTTTTTTTACATATTTCGAAAGTATGATGCCCAAAAAATATACTGACCAAAGGAAAACTCGAAATATTGAATATTTGCGGTAGTGAGTAAACTTTAATCGCGATTATCTCGAAACTACTTTTTCAAAAACTGCTCGTGTTGTAGCTCAAAAAGTTATCGACCGATTTGCATGAAATTTTGGGAGGCTACTCTCAGTAATATTATCGAAAGGATATACCTAAAGTTTGAAAGGTAGCGTGTAAATAGATAATTTTTTTGGGGTCAAATATGTCGAAAAAATTGTTCAAAATTCGAACTTTGGAGTGAAAAGGCTCCCAAATTTTCAATTTTGCACTTTTTCATCATTTTTTAGGTATATCCTCCCCCTTGATATGTCAGTAAACGAATGACACTTATTAAATCTTTTTCAGATCAACAGAAAAAGAGTGACAACTGCGGCACTTTTCGATGTCGCGGAAAATCAGGCGTCCGAAGACCCTTAATAACGCCACCATTTTGTAGGTCATAAAACAAAATTTATACTTAACAGTTATAATAAACTCATGTCCAAATTTGAAAATGATCAGATTATTTTACCCCCTCTAAAAAAATTCCCGAAAAATACCTACTTTTCACGCTCCTAAAGGGATTTCTCGCATTAAAGATGCGTTAGTTCGAGAGTGGCAACGCCATAACCGCGGAGCAATGCGCGAAACTTGTACGGAGTATGCGGCAGAGAATCGCTGCTGCGATAGAGACCAAGGGTGGACCAACCAAGTATTGATAATATTGATTGAATTGACCAATATATACATTTAAAAAACAAAAAGAGTTGAATTTTATACCCTAAGCTAGAAAAAAGTAGGAAAATATAGGGTGCCTAACAAATTCGGCCAAGGCGTGACTGAATTTGTACGTCGTACGAATCAGATGACGTTTTTCGTTGATTTTTAAGAGCACTTCTAACTAATATTCGATTCTGCCGAAGAGTGGTTACTTTATTTTTCCCGATCATCTTCGATTTGACTGACTGTCAGTTTTTACTCGTTTTAATCCATATAAGCTCATTACGTTATCTGATTCTTTGGACGCACATATTTGACCCAAAAACCCGGTTAAAATTCTAAATGACAAAATAACAAATTCCTGGAACTGCTGGCTATCTGATGTTACCCAACGGTCCAGAGAACAATAGACCGCCATTTTTGTTCGAGGCGTCTCACGGGTCACACATTGTGAGTCGTCGTTTAAGCGCTTTGCTGAGCACACGTACAGGCTACAGTGGAAGTGTGAAAATAAAACTATTTAGTATAGTCGTGCTGTCGCTGAAAAACACCGTAAACGGAAAAAATTAGAACAAGGCTAGTTTTTTACAGGTGATTGTGTAGGTGCCACAGTTGCTAAATTGAAGTTCGGCTAAAAATCGGGGTGCAGGTTTTTTTAGGGGATGCACGGGCATGGGGGTGGATTAATGCCAAACTACAACCCCTACGAGGTAGGCGCTGTGAGACAAAATGTGCAGAAAAATCCGGGCTTTGATTTTGTCCACAGCGCCAAAGTCGTGGAAGTTCATTTTTGGGATGGAAGAGTGGGGTGAAATTTTGAAAAATCAGTTTAAATTCAATAACTCTGTAGTTATAGAAGTTAATTATATTTATCATAGTCTAAACGTAATAAGTTTCAAAATATAGCAAAATAATTTTGTCTAATTTTTTGGGTGAAATACCCCTATGTGCGACGTACACTTTCAATGATGCGCCCTTACTCCTCTTGATATTTTCATTAAAACAACTTCCCATCAAAGAAGCGACAATAAATTAATGAGACAAATCATCGACTATTAACCAAAAATAGCGATGCAAAGAAATTTCGGAAAAAAAGATTTAAAAAATGTAGTGACTCCAAAATAACAAAATACAACTTTTTACTCCTCAGACTAAATATTCCAAAACTAATAGTTGTCAAGTTACGCCGCACGATGTCGGCTTTTCAAAAACCAGCCGGTTTTTCGAGAAAAAAACTAAATAACTCTATGAAAAAATGCAATTTTTCTTTAACGATACTAAACCCAACCCTGGCTTTTTCAAAGATCTTATGACTAAATGGTGAGATTAGTATTTTTCAAATACCAGTACGCGATTTTGCAAACTGCGAAATTGCAAAAAAAATCGCAAAAATAAAAGATCAGAATGAAGCTGGCTTCGGCCGCTACAAAAACCCGTTTGGTAAATTGGTTTACGATTTTTTTCGCTGAGATATTCGATTTTTCGTTCGGATATAAAATTTACAGGGTGTCTAATACTTATGTCTTATAATGTGCCAAAACTTTAAAAAATCAATACACAATATATATATATATATATATATATATACAGGGTGATCCAGAATAGGTGTATCAGCGGGAAATGCCGGGTTCGGCAGGTTACTCCGAAGATTTCTACCGAGCCGTTTTCTTTTTTTCGCCTCCGTCATCAAATGGGAAGCATTAGAAAATAGGCATTCGATCTTCGAAATTAACGCTCGAATCCGCCATGTTGGACGACCGAAAAGGGCAAAAGAGTAGACGAAGGGCCACGAAGTCGTAGCCGGCGTCGAGAAGGTTCTGCGAAACAGCAGCGTTTGACAAATGCCAGCGCGCATGATCTGACGTTTAGCGAATCATTCGCTGCGTTGCCTGTCAACCTATTCGGCCCGAGAATCGTGACACACGATTTGACGTTTCACCTGTCGTCTGCTATCGCTCGGCGTATTGCGTGCCAAAGCGTGAAGCGCGCCGAAATTAATGACATTTACGAATTTCGCGATTATCCATCGAGAGCGCCTGTTCTTTTTGCTTCCTTGAGAAATAAAAATTAACAAAACCAAAGAATTGTCAATGATTATCGACTTTCGATATCATTGACAATTCATCAATCTTTGCGATAAACCGACAAATCATCTCTTTGCGATATTATCGGAATGGAGATGAAATCAACCGCGAACTCGTTGTAACGTTGTCGAGTATGTCCTATGGATAATGCACGGATCGTTGTCCGAACTGATTTCATCTCCTATCGCGATCGGGAACGAGATGAATTTATCTCGTTTCAATATCACCGGAAAGGAGATGAAATCAATGGTGAACTCGTCGTGACGTTGTATCCTATGCATACTGCACGAATCACTGACAGAATTGATTTCATCTCCGTTCGCGATCGGGAACGAAATGAATTCATCTCGTCGCGATATTATCGAATAGGAGAAGAAATCAACGGCGAACTCGTCGTGACGTTTTCGCGTGTATCCTAAGGATACTCCACGAATCACTGACAGAATTTATTTTATCTCCGTTCGCGATTGGGAACTAGATGGATTCATCTCGTTCCGACATAATCGGAAACGCGATGAAATCAAAGGCAAACTCATCGTGATGGCTTCGAGTATGTCTTACGGACACTAGAAGAATCATTGACAGAATTGATTTCATCTCCGTTCGCGATTGGGAACGAGATGAAATCATCTATTTGCGATATTATCGGAATGGAGATGAAATCAACCGCGAACTCGTTGCGACCTTGCCGAGTATGTCGTATGGATAACGCACGAATCGTTGTCCGAATTGATTTCATCTCCTATCGCGATCGGGAACGAGATGAATTTATCTTGTTTCAATATAATCGGAAAGGAGATAAAATCAATGGCGAACTCGTCGTGACGGCTTCGAGTATGTCCTACGGACATTAGAAAAATCATTGACAGAATTGATTTCATCTCCGTTCGCGATTGGGAACGAAATGAAATCATCTCTTTGCGATATTATCGGAATGGAGATGAAATCAACCGCGAACTCGTTGCAACCTTGTCGAGTATGTCGTATGGATAATGCATGAATCGTTGTCCGAATTTATTCCATGTCCTATCGCGATCGGGAACGAGATGAATTTATCTTGTTTCCATATCATCGGAAAGGAGATGAAATCAATAGCGAACTCGTCATGACGGCTTCGAGTATGTCCGACGGACACTAAAAGAATCATTGACAGAATTGATTTCATCTCCATTGGCGATCGGGAGCGAGATGAAATCATCTCTTTGCGATATTATCGGAATGGAGATGAAATCAATCGCGAACTCGTTGTGACGTTGCCGAAAATGTCCTATGGATAATGCACGAATCGTTGTCCGAATTGATTTCATCTCCTGTCGCGATCGGAAACGAGATGAATTTATCTCGTTTCAATATCATCGGAAAGGAGATGAAATCAATGGCGAACTCGTCGTGACGGCTTCGAGTATGTCCTACGGACACTAGAAGAATCATTGACAGAATTGATTTCATCTCCGTTCGCGATCAGGAATGAGATGAAATCATCTCTTTGCGATATTATCGGAATGGAGATGAAATCAACCGCGATCTCGTTGTGACGTTGCCGAGTATGTCCTATGGATAATACACGAATCGTTGTCCGAATTGATTTCATCTCCTATCGCGATCGGGAACGAGATGAATTTATCTCGTTTCAATATCATCGGAAAGGAGATGAAATCAATGGCGAACTCGTCGTGACGGCTTCGAGTATGTCCTACGGACACTAGAAGAATCATTGACAGAATTGATTTCATCTCCGTTCGCGATCAGGAACGAGATGAAATCATCTCTTTGCGATATTATCGGAATGCAGATGAAATCAACCGCGAACTCGTTGTGACGTTGTCGAGTATGTCCTATGGGTAATGCACGGATCGTTGTCCGAACTGATTTCATCTCCTATCGCGATCGGGAACGAGATGAATTTATCTCGTTTCAATATCACCGAAAAGGAGATGAAATCAATGGTGAACTCGTCGTGACGTTGTCAAGTGTATCCTATGGATACTGCACGAATCACTGACAGAATTGATTTCATCTCCGTTCGCGATTGGGAACGAGATGAAATCATCTATTTGCGATATTATCGGAATGGAGATGAAATCAACCGCGAACTCGTTGCGACCTTGTCGAGTATGTCGTACGGATAATGCACGAATCGTTGTCCGAATTGATTTCATCTCCTATCGCGATCGGGAACGAGATGAATTTATCTTGTTTCAATATAATCGGAAAGGAGATGAAATCGAGGGCGAATTCGTCGTGACGGCTTCGAGTATGTCCTACGGACACTGGAAGAATCATTGACAGAATTGATTTCATCTCCGTTCGCGATTGGGAACGAGATAAAATCATCTCTTTGCGATATTATCGGAATGGAGATGAAATCAACCGCGAACTCGTTGCGACCTTGTCGAGTATGTCGTATGGATAACGCACAATTCTGTCAATGATTCTTCTAGTGTCCGTAGGACATACTCGAAGCCGTCACGACGAGTTCGCCATTGATTTCATCTCCTTTCCGATGATATTGAAACGAGATAAATTCATCCCGTTCCCGATCGCGACAGGAGATGAAATCAATTCGGACAACGATTCGTGCATTATCCATAGCACATTCTCGACAACGTCACAACGAGTTCGCTATTGATTTCATCTCCATTTCGATAATATCGCAAAGAGATGATTTCATCTCGTTCCCGATCGCCAGTGGAGATGAAATCCATTCTGTCAATGATTCTTTTAGTGTCCGTCGGACATACTCGAAGCCGTCACGACGAGTTCGCTATTGATTTCATCTCCTTTCCGATGATATGGAAACAAGATAAATTCATCTCGTTCCCGATCGTGATAGGAGATGGAATCAATTCGGACAAAGATTCATGCATTATCTATACGACATACTCGACAAGGTCGCAACGAGTTCGCGGTTGATTTCATCTCCATTCCGATAATATCGCAAAGAGATGATTTTATCTCGTTCCGAATCGCGAACGGAGATGAAATCAATTCTGTCAATGATTCTTCTAGTGTCCGTAGGACATACTCGAAGCCGTCACGACGAGTTCGGCCTTGATTTCATCTCCTTTCCGATTATATTGAAACAAGATAAATTCATCTCGTTCCCGATCGCGATACGAGATGAAATCAATTCGGACAACGATTCGTGCATTATCCATACGACATACTCGACAAGGTTGCAACGAGTTCGCGGTTGATTTCATCTCCATTCCGATATTATCGCAAATAGAGGATTTCATCTCGTTCCCAATCGCGAACGGAGATGAAATCAATTCTGTCAATGATTCTTCTAGTGTCCGTAAGACATACTCGAAGCCATCACGATGAGTTTGCCTTTGATTTTATCTCGTTTCCGATTATATCGGAACGAGATGAATTCATCTCGTTCCCGATCGCGAACGGAGATGAAATAAATTCTGTCAGTGATTCGTGCAGTATCCATAGGATACACTCGACAAAGTCACGACGAGTTCGTCATTGATTACATCTCCTTTCCGATGATATTAAAACGAGATAAATTTATCTCGTTCCCGATCGCGATAGTAGATGAAATCAATTCGGACAACGATTCGTGCATTATCCATAGGACATACTCGACAACTCCACAACGAGTTCGCAGTTGATTTCATCTCCATTCCGATAATATCGCAAAGAGATGATTTCATCTCGTTCTCAATCGCGAACAGAGATGAAATAAATTCTGTCAATGATTCTTCTAGTGTCCGTAAGACATACTCGAAGCCGTCACGACGAGTTCGCTATTGATTTCATCTCCTTTCCGATGATATTGAAACGAGATAAATTCATCTCGTTCCCGATCGCGATAGGAGATGAAATCAATTCATTTGTCAAACGACGTTGACAGTTGCACGGAAACGTTAAGGGCAATGTTGATTTCATCTTTATCGAGTAAATAATGCGTCATTCCCGCAGTTCACAGCAGTGCCTGAATTGCCCACTAGCTCTGGCCGGAAATAAGATGAAATCGAAAACCATTTTGAATGGAGCATTTCAGGAATGTCCGATAGATGCTCCGAAAAGGAATCAAAGCATCGATTTAATCTTTGCTTGGTTTATAGAAGCTGTTAGACGCTCGAGCTGCGGGTCAATTTCCCCGTCTCCGGAATCCTTGACTTGATCGAAGATGAAATCGACAAATGCCATTCCGGGGAGGGTCGAACAACATTGGAAGTTGCGCGGAAACGTCAAGGGCTATGTTGATTTCATCTTTATTACGTAAAGAATACGTCCTACTTGCAGCTTGCAGCACCGCATGAATTTTCCATTTGCTCTGATCACAAGTGAAATGAATAAATAAATAACATTTTATTATGAAGCAGCACAAATGTTGACCCTTTACATATCGCTGGTATTCTAATATTCTTAAGGGGTAACACCACTCTAGCGGCAGAAAATAAGGCCTAACTTTGACAATTTATTTTGGGAGTTTGATAAAAGGATAGGATTTCTTTTTAGAGGGTTTATTTAACACATACTAAAGGATAAAACAAATGTATTATAATTTTCATGCAAAATGGCGGCAACAGAGCCCATCCTGAAAAACATGTTTTTTAAAACTAGGAGAACGGAGTACACGAACACCTTTGCAACGGATCGATTTGAAATGTTGATAATAGCTTCACAATTACATTCTCTATGGGACGACGTAGGGATTTTTCGATCAAATTTTGAAAAAAATGGCGGACATTGAAAGAAATAAATCGATTTTTTGGCCAAAAGATAAGCGATAAATTGTTTATAAAGAAAAAGTTTACATTTAATGTAAAAAAGGGCTACGTACGCTCATAGAGAATGTAATTATGAAGCTGCGATCAAAATTCAAATCGATTCATGCAAAGGGTTCGCGTATTCCGGCCTCCCAATTTGAAAACCAAGTTTTTCAAGATGGGCTTTGTCCTCGCTATTTTGTATGAAAATTACAATAATTTTTACATACTTTAATATGTCTTACATAAACCCTCTCATAAGAAACCCTATTCGTTTTTTCATACTGCCAAAATAAATTGTCACAGTTAGGCCTAATATTCTGCCGCTCGAGTGGTGTTACCCCTTAAGAGAAACCGCAAGCAGAGTCGCAACGCTTTGGGATTTCCAGAATCAACCCGTATCGGTACGTGACAAATTGTATCTCAGGCGGTGCAGAAGATCTTCTCATCTATTGTCAATCCTAAAAAAACGTCGTATCGATTTTCGTCTGCCGGAACCGACAGATTTCGTCTCCCCTAATGAGGAAATGGAAATCTTCTCCTCATGTTTCCTAACCCAGCTCGAACACACTTTGAGATGATATTCGTACAGAAAAATGTATTTTTGGAGATCAATCCGACTATGATACTGAACGAAGTGGTCGAATGAGAAATGGAATCCCGAAAACATCCAATTCTCGAAAATGTAGCGTCAAGTTATTGAGAGTTTGTTAATAAAAATTTACGTATTGATTTTTTTTCAATACGCAAGAAAAATCGCTCGGTATATCGAAAGTCGATAATCATTGACAATTCTTTGGTTTTGTTAATTTTTATTTCTCAAGGAAGCAAAAAGAACAGGCGCTCTCGATGGATAATCGCGGCAAAATTCGTAAATGTCATTAATTGCGGCGCGCTTCACGCTTTGGCACGCAATACGCCGACCGATAGCAGACGACAGGTGAAACGTCAAATCGTGGGACACGATTCTCGGGCCGAATAGGTTGACAGGCAACGTAGCGAATGATTCGCTAAACGTCAGATCATGCGCGCTGGCATTTGTCAAACTCTGCTGTTTCGCAGAACCTTCTCGACGCCTGCTACGACTTCGTGGCCCTTCGTCTACTCTTCTGCCCTTTTCGGTCGTCCAACATGGCGGATTCGAGCGTTAATTTCGAAGATCGAATGCCTATTTTCTAATGCTTCCCATTTGATGACGGAGGCGAAAAAAAGAAAACGGCTCGGTAGAAATCTTCGGAGTAACCTGCCGAACCCGGCATTTCCCGCTGATACACCTATTCTGGATCACCCTGTATATAGGGCGACGCGCTGTGTTTTGCGTCGCAGCATTTTGCACGGAGCGACTAAAATCGCGAATTGGAAGAATAAACCGACAACGGGAAATTAAAGGCCGGACGGACACCTCGGCACTGAAAATCCTTGACTTCCTCTCCTTCCATCCCAAGTCCCTCGCTTCCGCCCCCGCTTCCCGTTTAACGGGGTGCGACGGAAACGTGTCAGAAGTGCTCGACACGTGTTCAGCACATTGACGAATAATAAAAGTAGAAGGAATATGAGTCGATCGACGTACACGGATTTTCTCACAAGTAGAAGACTGCTGTAAATTGCTAAGAATAGGGTATTGCACCCTTTTTTGAAAAGTGTCTCAATTTGATCCTTTGGTGGTAATAAACTTCTAGAATTTTTATTTCTATTTTATGAAATAGATAAGTGCTATAAAAATGCATTAAAATTTTACGTTTCAAATTTCCGCGCGAAATCGCTAGCCGCCATGCTGCTTCGGTTCATGACGTCACTTGCATAGTAACATCGAAACTGCGCCAATTGTGAGTACGTAAGTTTTTTTTTTTGGTCAAAAGTGTGTTACAATCCCTATCATTGGTGTGTTGTTCCCAAATGTAAGAATACTAGTGTGAAAACACTGGGAAAGTTGTGAATTAAAATGCCAATTGATATTAATACGAGGAAGACTTGGTTAAAACTTGCGATAAGAAATCCAAAGTCATAGTCCGAAAAAAAAACTCATTTCTTCTTTTTTTAAATACAGATAACTATTTGAAAATTTGCAATTAACTATGACAAACGAGAATATATATTTTTTGACGCTTTTTTTTTACATGTTAGAGAGTAATACGTCTACCGCATTCTTTGTTTACTATGTCAATGACGTAACGTCGGAATCCATTATGGAGGCTACCGTTTCGCATGTTCGTTGAACAGACAGAAAGAGTATGTTTGAAAAAATGAATTGATAAAATTCCTTCGTGCTTTTATAAATGAAAACCAACATTATTCGATTGCTTGTTGCGAAAAATACCTTATTTATACATTCTTAGTATTTATCTTACATAGAGTAAAATGCCCTATTGGCTCTCGCGTGTTTTAACAACATATCGTTGGAGCGTGTTGGTGTGTTGCGCGGAAAAAAAACAATCGAGCGTAACGGCAGATGAGGGATTCGAACCCCTATATCCGGTCCATCAAGGGGAGAAAAGGGATCGCATCTACGGGAGACCGGGGAATACCCGTCCCTGACCTACCGCACCTCGGAGTTCCTTGACATTCATCCACTCTCTATTTACTTTGGCTGCTTCGTCCCGAAGGAGACTTCATTTTCGCGAGAATGTATTTTTTCTACTTCGGTGCTTTGATTGCACATAGACCTACATACGAAACTTTTCAAATAGATGGTGTTGAAGTTCGCATCGTTGGAATGCAACCTAAATTTGATTCTCTTCATTCAAAAAATGTTTCTACTTCTAATATTATTCTAAATCTTTTCTTTGCCAATGTTGGTTTTGGCACCCACCATAACGAATTTCGAAAAAAGATTGCGCGATTTTCGTAGCTTAAATGTGGACAAAAACAAAATTGGGAAAAGGACCAAAAAAATCCGTTGTTGTTGCATTCTAATGATGCAAACTCCAACATCGTTCGAGTAGTCGATAAACGACGCGTGTGATACACGTGTAATAAAATCGTAACAAAGTCGCGTCTGTGAATGAAATATTTTTTCAAAAGTGTCATTGTTGTATAGTTTACTGAGGATGTGATACGTAACCGAACCTAACCAAATCGTGAAGTCAGTAGGGCGAGGTTAAACGAGTCATTAAGAACGATTCCGCGATGGAGCCGGGTCTATGTCGAAGCGTGTCACCGTCGCTCCATTAGCCGGCGCGACTTAGGCATCCGGTTTGTCACTTGAGATCGGTAGTGTTCCATAAGCCTTTTTTCACACATGCACCCACCTATATGCCTGCGTGTGTTGATTAGAAAAGCTTCACAGCCACGGAATCGCGTCGATCGAAGAAAGACACCTAGTTTATAGGCGGTTTCCGGTGCCTGGGCGAGCCGCCGGGATCGGTTGGTCGAAAAACCAGGTCGAACATTTCTTAAATACGCATAAACCTACCAATATGTGTGTGTGTGTGTGTGTGTGTATTTGTAGTGATGGAATTCGTTACAATGGCATAGTGCATTCATTTTATATCATATTTTGTTTACGATTAATAATCCCATAAGGCTGAGAAGCGAAACAACATTTCTTGAATGCGATTCCAATAGCTTTCTCCTACTACAGGTACTGAAGCCGCTTGCGCCTCTACATACATGTGCAGGGAACTTGGCGATAAATCTTTATTGTCGGCTACCGATCTGTGGCGCCTAAAGTGCACTCCATATATACATATCTATATACATATGTATGTATACATACATATACAAGTTTATTTTTTTTCGAAAGCAATTTAAGAGTGAAAAAATATTTTCAGCGGAACATATTCGAAAGAAAAAAGTATGGACGGAGAGAGGGAGGGGAGAGAGAGAGACAGAAAGGAGAGACTACATTAGATTAGGCTTATTAGTAATCTAGACCAGAATGTCCTCTGTCACACGAACCGCGTTTTTTATAGTATAAAATAAAAAGAGGCCTAATGAGTCTTCTTACTTTAGACGCTAAAAAGGCTATTTTTATGATTTTTTTGATAGGTTCATATTATAGATATTGATATAAAAGTTATGACACTTAATAAATACACTTTCGAAATACATTAAGAGGGAATGACACCTCATCGCGGTCGGTATGGTAGAACAATTATAGATTCCCAAAAATCTCTGAAACGGCTCTTCAGATCCCGTCGAAACTTTGCCAAACGACGTCAAATAGATAGACGAATAGCTGTCAGCCCCTCAATTTTTCTGAATTTGAGAAAAGAAATGCAGATTGGCTTATCATAAGCCAATTTAGTTTTTTTTTCTCAAATTCAGAAAACTTGAAGGGCAGACAGCTATTCGTCTATCTATTTGATGTCGTTTGGCAAAGTTTCGATGGGACCTGAAGAGCCGTTTCAGAGATTTTTGGGAATCTATAATTGTTCTACCATACCGACCGCGATAAGATGTCATTCCGTCTTAATAGAAAAAAATTATGTATTTATGTAACTCAAAACAATTTTAAACGCGTTTTTCTCGAAAGAACGTTTTTCGACGGCTTGTTGATAAAATCTTCGAAACTACTGAACCGATCCTTATGAAATTTTAACCACATATTCTTCACGACTGTAGCTATAGTGCATATCGAGGACTTTTTTAAATTTTGATATTTACTAATTTGTCTGCCAAAAACGGTGAAAAAATACGTTTTTTGTTTTGTTTTTGATTTCGAAAAATGTCCGCCATTCTGTTATTTTTGCATATATTGAAAATCGTATGATATGCGCTATAGCCATTAAAATACTGAATCTAAAGCCCTTTGATTTTTTTGTTTCGGATGATCTATCTCCGAGATTTCATCAACAGCGCAGACCTATAATTTCTTTAGGACATTTTTTGTCTATAAATAGTGACATCAAAAAATACATTTAAAAAAAATGTTTATTAAGTGTAGCAACTTTTATATCAATATCTATAATATAAACCTATAAAGAAAATAATAAAAATAGCCTCTTTTAGCGTTTAAAGTGAGAAGACTCCTTAAGACCAAAGAAAAGTGACTATATAGACCACACCAAAAAACAAAAAAGAAAATGCAAATGAGGAGAAAAAGCAAATTAAAATAAAACCAAACAAAAAAAGGCAAATAAAACGAAAATTGTAAAAATGACAGAAGAGAGGAGAGAGAGAGAGAGAGAGAGAGAGAGAGAGAGAGAGAGAGAGAGAGAGAGAGAGAGAGAGAGAGAGAGAGAGAGAGAGAGAGAGAGAGAGAGAGAAAGATAGTCAGAGAAAGAGCTGAAAGCCAGCGAGATAAAATGAAAAAAGCACCATTGGTGCGTATAATGCACTGGTGTATATATATGCACCACATACATTGTTTCAATCATCGTCCCCGCGGGGTCCATAATTGAAGCCAATATTTCTCGCTACCTCTCGTTGCCAGGAAATACAACATCTTCTTCGGTATATTCTCATTTTTGGCCAACATTTTTTTGCGTCTCACGATCGACCTACCTTCTGACGAGCTTGTCCCGCAGGAGTCGCCGACCGAATGTTGCGAGAGGACCGACGATCGGAAAGATCTGTTGCCGATTACGCGTCATTTCTTCCGTGCCACGATTCCGCGCACGAAATGCACCAACGATAAAAATGGCGGGAAAAACGCGAATCCGGAGGAGAAGAAAACGGCGTTAATTTTTTAATTTCCCGAAGGGCATGGTCTCGCGATTGTCTTTCGGCACTCGTCACAACGCGCCGAGTTGCTCCGTCCTCATGCCCTTTCCCGGCTCGAGCTCTCGTCGCAGATGGAAAACTAACTTCCGGCACGTGTGGATCGTTTCTATATTCCCGTGTGCCTCGGCTACGTATACGTATACATTTTTATACTATATGTATGTATCTGTATAGTGTGATTTACAACTATTAGGCTTCTCTTTGTGAGTTTGTTTGGGTTTTTCTTTCGCTAAAAAATAATGAGCCCGGACTTGCGAGTCGATAATAGAATTGAACAATTATTGTTTATTATTTAACACTTGAAAAAAAAAGTTCGAGCGTGCGCAACTATTGTGTAGTTGTTTACTCAACGTTGGACTCAGCACGGGAATATCTCGACCAATTTTCGTCGTACAATATTTAAAAAAAGGGTTTCCTTGGTGAGCCGAAAGAGTGTGTGATTTCGAGCAAACCGCTTCATATTTTAACCGTCGTGGGACAAAAATTGGCCGAAATATTCGCCACCAAAATCAACCACCTTCAGAAAAGTGCATTTTCTTCAATTTTGTTTTTTGCGGAAAATAATAATGAATACGGAGCCTCGCCTTATAAATCGATAATACGATTCAATGATTTTCATCTATTAGTTAATACTTAATAAAAAAAACATTCGCCTGTGAGCAATTACTGTCTCGTTGTTTGCTCAACGTCGGGCTCAGCACGGGCATATCTCGGCCAATTTTTGTTACGCGACATTAAAAAAAAGTCTTTTGCTCGGGATGGTGCACCCTATATGCTCGCCAAGGGAATCCGAATAGTTGTCAATCATCCTGTATATGTAAATATATCCGTTATACGTAAAACGCGAGCGCGTTCGTATTACACTTTTTTGCCTGCTATGATGAGACACACCCCCCAAAGAATCCTTCAACGCGTTTGTTATATTCGCTTTTTATTGCCCATGTACACTCGGTATACGGGCAGGAATGTGTGTTGCTGCCCTTTTAGAACGCTTCGCTTTTACCCCTCACGTCCTTGGTAGTCATACATTTCAAACGTACATGCATGTATATATAAATATATAAACATATACGAGGAGGTAAATCCCAATGAACTCGCTCGCGCGCGCGCGGCACACTTATTTTTAGATGACTCGGCGAGGAGGAGGATCAACGATATCCGGCGAATGCGTATTCACAGGCAAATCTTCGCGGTCGTGTCGGAACGTTTTATGAGTTCAACAGCTCCCGGCAACCAAAGGGATATTCTGTGCGGTGTCTAATAATTTTTTTTAACCACACGAAGCATTAACGTACTCTCTCTCTCTCTCTCTCTCTCTCTGTCGTCCTTATACACACACACACACACACACACACACACACACACACACACACACACACACACACACACACACACACACACACACGCACGCACGCACGCACGCACACACACACACACACACACACACACACACACACACACACACACACACACACACACACACACACACACACACACACACACACACACACACACACACACACACACACACACATGTATGTATGTATGTATATATGTATGTATATATAGACTAACTTCTAGGGTGATTCACTAGAAGTTAGTCACTCGAAAACAACTATAAATATTGATTTTAGACGGAAAAGTCAAGAGCAAGCTTTAACTGGTTTGTCAATGTCTACATTTTGGAAGGCTTAGATTTTTTCGAGATTTGTTGTCGTCTGATTGCAAGGTCACCTTCACTTTTCTTAAAAGTGAAACTCCGTCATTATCGGCGACAATTGCATGGCACGTTAAAATATTTGTTCATTAACCGCGAATTTATTAACATGCCATGCAACGAATACATCATTAGTATCTGAAAGCACAGCCTTATTTGCTTGCTTTCCTTTAATTACTGTTATGCCATTTTTCTTTGTATTTCCAGGTCATCCAAACTTCATGATATTGTAGATCATTGGTTCTGTTTTTTTGTGATCTAAATTTGTAGCGAATAAAAAAAATGGTTTCACTAAAAGAAGTGGAGGTAACCTTGAAATCAAGTTGATACGATTACTTGGAAAAAAAAAATACGAGGCTACCAAAATGTAGACATCGACAAAACATTCAAATGTTGTCTCTGACTTTTTCGACTAAAATCAATATGTATAAGCGTTTTCGAGTGACTAACTTCTAGTGAATCACCTATATATATAGCGAGAGCGGGAGTTATTTACTATTTACTATATGTATATTTATAAATTCAAAAAAATATGTTCACTATATATAAATAAAATAATAATGAATTATTTTATATGTATGTATATGTAGTTGAGTGTGTACATATCGAGAGTTCACAATCTAGTGGCTTCTGACGGGAAATTTTCGCAGAAGGCGCCCAAGATGACGCCCACTTTGCGACTACCGATGTTTCCACGCACACGCGCAACAATTTAGCGAGGGTGTGGCGCGCAAAGATCGGAAGTGAAGAGAGAACGTGTCGACGCGAGAAGCGTATACATTTATATATGTCGATGAATACGGAAAGAGGTAACGTAGCGGACGGAAGGGGGGCAGGTGGAGAGGAGGAGAATGCTCGTGGGAAAACAATAGCTGTTCATGGATTCAAACGAGCACAGAAATGAATGCTAATCGAACACCAACAGAGTTTCGAGCCTATATATATATATATATATATATGTATGTATGTATATACATACGTAGTACACATACTGTAGATATTAATTTATATTTTTATATTTGCATATTTATATGTTTATACACCATCAGTGAACACATAGTGTGTGTCCTGGCAAGCAGAGCGCTTTTATTAAAATGTCGTGCGACTAAAATTGGCCGCGACATTCACGTGCTGAGTCCGGCGCTAAGTAAACAATGGAACAGTTGTTGCTGACGCGCGATTTTTTAAATCCGAGTATTAAAAAGTAGACGAAAATGATTTAGTCCTATGATTGATTTACAAAGCGAGTCTCCATGATCAGTGTTTATTAAAGAAAAAATAAATTATAGAAAATAAAAAATCACTTGTCCAAAAGTGGATTCGAGGCCGCGCTTGATCCAGCTAGCGCGTTCCCTTTGTGTATTCAGTGTCGAGCTCAGCACGCGAATATCTCGGTAATATTCGTCGCACGACATTAAAAAAGAACTTCGATCGCATTTGATCCCTGTACTTTTACCAAGGGAACCCTAATGGTCGTGAATCACCTTGTGTGTGTGTGTGTGTGTGTGTGTGTGTGTGTGTGTGTGTGTATATATATATATATATATATATATATATATATATATATATATATATATATGTATACACACACGTGCATATACTACGTATATAAATATATGTCTTTATTGAATACAAGGTATTTTGCGCATGGACCGACACAATTTTTTTTAGAGGATTGAGGGGGTAATTCGCTAGTTTTTTCACCCTTAGACCCTGTGTCCTAAGTGGCACGTTTGGTTGAGATATGATTTTGTTTTTATTATTTTTATTACGAAATTTTGCCTTTAAATCGTCATAACTTTTTTTTTATGATTGCAATAGCACGAAATAATTTTTATTGTATTCTGCAATGTATGTTTATGATCATTATTTAATTGGTTCCAAGAAAATGACCCGTGAGCTTCCAAGTTTCAAAAATGCGTAAATGCATAAAAAATGCCACCTTCTAAAACCATTATAAAAAAAAACTAAAAGCTATTTTGAACGTAGTCTTGTTTTAAAAACTTCTCTAGTTTACACCCTTTGCTACATGTAATAGAAATCATTCATCATGTGGTCGAAATAAAGAGAATTTTTTTTTAATGAAATTAGAAGTTAAAATTTTTCATACATTCGCACATTTTTAAGACTTTGGAAGCTCAAGAGTCATTTTCTTGGAACCAATATCAACCAATATTACAACCGGAAACAAAAAAGTTATGGCGAATTGAAGGCAAAATTTCGGGTAATTAAAAAAAAACTCGTATCTCAATTACCGTGACACTTAGGACATAGGGTGTAAAGGGTCTAAGGGTGAACAAATTAGCAAATGACCCCCCCCCCCCCAATCCTCCAAAAACTTGTGTCGGTCCATGCACCAAACACCCTGTGTAATAATATCTATATACATGTACACACACACACACACACACACACACACACACACACACACACACACACACACACACACACACACACACACACACACACTATTTCAAATTTCCCGGGTACCAAATAAACCGTTAAACGTATAAAATAACAATTGAAATGGGAATATCGATGCACAAAACGAAAGAGCGTTCGCACTACATTTATCCACTCACGGCGTACAATTCTCACGTATCATATATGAACGAATCCCTCAGGGGAATGAAGCGAGCGCGGAGTGAGGGGCAGGCGATCACATCCGTGTCAGAGATCGCTTTATAACGACGCACGTAACGACAATTTAATGCACTGTGATCCGAATTCGTGGATTTTTCGCGCGAGTGAGCCGAGATCGGTATTGCGGATGCTCGGCAAAGGAGCGGCGGAAAAACGAGGAACGTAGGGCAGAGGAACGTAGGGGGATCGGGAGGCCGGGTGCCAGCAGCAGAATGCAAATGAGCGAGAGAGAGAAAGAGCATGAGGGGAGAGGGAGAGCAAGAGAGAAGAGGAGATGAAGAGCGAGCAAGAGAGAGGGAGAGGTCGAACAGTACGGACGAGAGGATATCGACGACTGTGTCGGTGATCGTGACTCGCCGTACACGGAGGAATGACAGATGCCGGTTTTGCGCGCGTGGATCACGGCGGGAAGGGAAAGGCGCGATGGAAGACGAAGGGAGGGGGAAAACCCACGGAGGGATGTGGGGACGTGGGTCTTTCTTGGGTTCTTCGGATGCCTGAGGAAATAACGCGATCTCGGAACGCTGCTCCATACCGATCTCCATACCCTCAGCCTTTCTCTATCTCTCTTTCTCTCTTGCTTTGACATCTGATTATAAAAGGTAATTGCATTTTCTTGCTTATTTCTCATTCTAATATCATTACACATCTTCGATAGGATATGCATGAATTTTCGTTGATATTATTTAATTCTCATCTTATATCGTTAAGTTTATGAAGGTAATTCTTAGGATTATGATTTTATTTTTCCTCGACTCTTTTACTTTGTATTTTTTTACATTTTCTTTTCTATCTCATCGCATCTTGTATTGTTTATATTTATTTAATATGAAATCTTTATTTCTCTATTTTTTGCTGTTTTCACTTTGTATTTTTTTATATTTTTTTTCTATCTCATCGCATCTTATATGTTTATTTTTGTTTTATATCTAACCTCCATTTCTTCCAGTCCTGTTCATATTTTTTCTTATTTCATTTTTACGTTTTATTCGCCCGAGAGTTCATTAGGAATAATGAACATTATGAATCAATCAATCTGTCTCTGCTAACTTTTTCTCTCGTTTTGAATTTTATTCTTAACTACATTTTTATTTGGTTAATATCGAGTCATTTTTTTTACTTTCGTGTCGAAAATGTTTACTTTGTACTCTTCTCTTCGACTGTAGCGTAGAGTACGGAGGTGGTGTGACGGCGGACGGTTTTGTCCTCGAGCACGAATACATATAATCTATGTAATCTTTCTTTTAATATTATTCTCTTCGATTAATATTTACTAATATTATTTTCATTGTTATTCACATTATATGTGTTCTTTTCATCCCGTATTATTTCGTAAAGTTTATCAAGTTAATGTTAGGTTTATGATTTCATTTTTCCTCGAGTTATTGTATTTTAATATGCCATTTTATTTGTTTATTGTTATTCGTTTCTATCAAATTTTCATGTTTCTAATTCTCGTTTCTTTTGTTTTACATTAAATTTTAACTTCTTCAGTTGCGGTTGATATTTTTTTTCTCGTTTCATTTGTCCCTTTATATTTGCCCGAGAGTTCGCTGGGGCGCAATAAACATTATCAATCAATCGATCCCTACTTGGTCTCCCTATATTTATCCGTTCCGTCCGATGTGCTTCTAATCCCGAGATCTAAACGCGTCGCGTATCCTCCGAAGACTGCGTCATTCGCGGGAGCTCTCGGAGCACGACTGCCACGAAGACGACTCGCGGTAACGAAGTCTCACCGTATTCTCCAAAACTATCCAGCCGCGCGCGCGGATGCGTGCGTGCGAGTATCCGCGTGAAATCTCGGCCTATTATAAGCTTTTGAGGATCTTTCGCGGCTTCTTGGCCTCTTCTTGCTCACGTTCTTTTACGCTACTCCTAGTCGTGTTTTTTTCTCACTCATCTTTTCACTGCACCCTTTTCCGCCGCGTCTTTTTGTTCTTGGACTATTTTTTTTTCTTTTTTTTTTTCTTCGCGATGCTTTTGACGCGTGGCTTTCGTGGCAAGCCGCGCACATAACGGCTCCGGTACAAATATAGACACGTATATTTATTTATTTTAGTACACGAGGGCTTCCCTCCTTCGCTGAGACCACGATCTTCGCTTTTTTAATGACTGTGCCATTTTTGCTCCACATGGACGCGGCTGCTTAGCGATTTCTCATTTCGCTGATGAATTCGATTCTTTTAAAAATATTATCATGCCACTTTATTTCTCAGCTTCACAAACCATTTTTTTTTATCGAAATAAGAATAAGCTTGACGTTTTTCTACTACGACTTTTCTTTTGCGTTATTCTATAGCTTCGGGTTTTACCTTCAATCCGTAACAAAAACTTTGTGAAAATTCCCAAAATCGGCCCGTATTATGATAATTCTTGTGAAACACCAGATCAACATTTTTTCTTTGTGAAGGGTCAGATGACCTTTTTTCCTTTTTCATTTCCTCAAACACCATGTCTTATGAAACAGTGTGGGTGTTATCTTCAAAATCTATTTGTCATATTACCTTCAAATTTAGACGGAGCATAGTTTCCAACATTTTCTATCGCATGACCGGATTATTTTTTCCACGTGTTTATTCATTTTTTAATAAGAAACTAGTAAAGTTGTTTTGGTCGAAAATCGATTTCTTTTTCTCTACAGCTTGGCTTTCCATAATTTTCAGAATTTCAAAAAAGTATCGGTTATACGAAAATCTTATTATTATACTGAGAGAATATTTGTTTATTTTTCATTTCAGATGAGCCTACTTGCCGGAAGCACCTACACTAATTGGCCGTGCAGTAACATTGCCACTTTGTCTAGACAATAATAACTTTATTGTTTATCAATATTTTTCAATGAAATAAAACTCGACCTTGCCAAAATTATCTATTAATTGTATGTAAAATTCCGACATGGTCATCCCAATACCCTTATCAAAAAAAATATTAACCATCGACCCGATTTTTGTGCCACAAGCTTATGCAGACCCGTTAAATATTTTCGTTTCTTTTTTCCAGTAGTGAATTAATCCTACAATATATACACATCCTAATTATCCTGCCGGAAATATTAATTCATCACTGAATATATATATATATATATATATATATATATATTACCTCCTACTTGAAACGATTTCATAAGGTATGAGAATATATATAAATACTGGGATTGAAGTTTGCATCGTTGGAGTGCAATGCATTTTTTTTACTTTCTCAAATTTCTTTCGGCAAATGTTAGCTACCAAAATGCCTCGACCTTTTTTTAGAATACTCATTAGCAGATCTGCAACTGAAATTTGCAAATAAGATATGGTATCATAATAGAAATAAGGTAACAAAACTATGTAAATGAATTTTCGGTGCATTCCAAAAGGGAAAGAGAGAAAGAGATAGGGCCAATGGGCATCAAAATATAAGAATTGCATGATCTTCTCGATAGATCAATATTGGGCGGCTTTTTTCATTAACTAGTTTTTTTTGTTCTAATGCAGCAATATATCTGCTGTTCTGCACTGCACTCGGCATATTGTTACCGCTGACACGTGTGCACGGAGTTTAAACTTTTTTTTACGGAAACTTCTATCCACAATATATATGAATCTAAATCCACACGTACTTTGTATAAGGCGTACACCTAAATGCTAAGGAAAAACAGCCAAGGCCGGACTGTTTAATCGATAAAACGGTGGGTATGCGTGTGGCTTTTAAATCTCACTGGACTGACATTGATTTTCCTGCGTGTTTCCTAAAAAAATCGGCGCTTGTGGCATTTATCAAATTTATCATATATATGTTTGGGTTTGTTCGAAATAATAATACAAAAAAAAACAATAATCAAACGATAACCCAGACAACCACAAACATACATACATTTATATATTTCGGTTCGTTTAGGTTATGGTTTCTTTGGGTTGACGAACTTATATCGAATGTATCGCATGAGGAATAACGCGTCAATTGAATTAATTTCCACGAGGTGTTCGCACACCACGCAATTTTCGTCATCGATTTATTAGCGGTGCGATAAAAAGCAAGGAGCAAATAGTCGTCGAGGTGCACTCGTAGTCACGTATACCGTGGTGACTCATGGTCATTCACACACACACACACACACACACACACACACACACACACACACACACACACACACACACACACACACACACACACACACACACACACACACACACACACACACACACACACACACACACACACACACACACACACACACACACACACACAGACACACACACGGAGGCACATGCAGCCAATTTCCATATCGAGTAACCGTATAGATACGGTGCAATGATAAGCTTTGATTCGCAGCTACAAAAATTTTCAGCGCGTGCGAAGGTAATGCACGTGTGTGCACCCGCGCACGATAGACATGTATGGAGAAGAGGGCGTGAAAAAGAAAAAAAAATTGAAGGAGAAGAAAAAGGAGAAAAGGAACCTTTGAGAATCGGAAGGCTCGAAACTCTGGGCCGAGAAATATGTCGGGGAATTTTCGCAACGAGAGCAAAACGATCGTATTTTGTGTGTGTGTGTGTGTGTGTGTGTGTGTGTGTGTGTGTGTGTGTGTATGTGTGCGCGTGCGTGCGTGTGGTGTGTGTGTGTGTGTGTGTGTGTGTGTGCGTGTGTGTATATCCCTTTACGGATGTGCGTCGGTATTACTGTGCATGCAAAACTGAGAAAAGCTGGCGGAAGTTTGGTAAGGAGAGAGAGAGAGAAAGAGAGAGAGAGAGAGAGAGAGAGAGAGAGAGAGAGAGAGAGAGGTCGTAAAGGCGGCGCATACTTTCTATATAGCTCCGAGGTAAATCGTAGGCGATCAAGCGCAGATCGCCGCTCTGTGAAAGAGGTGAACGAGAGATATGGCAGAGGAACGCCTCGGTACTTGCACACACACACACACACACACACATATATGTATATATATATATATATATATATCGAGCCAAAAATGGCTCGCAAACGGGAAACCGTGAAATTCGCATACTAAAATGCATATATTTTATATGCAATTTTTTTTAGCGAAAATATATGTGTGTGTGCAATATCACATATATATTGAGATTAAATATCTATCTTCCTATATATATATATATATATATATATATATATATATATATATATATATATATATATATATATATATATTAGGGTGGCACAAATTTGAACTCTAATTTTTTCCCGATTTCTCACCATCCAATTATCTTCTTTAAAGAAAAAAAAATTGTCGCCGAAGCTGCGAGCGGTCAAAAAATATTTAGAGGTCGCTCAAGCCTCCAAAAATTTCTAATTGTCATGAAAAAAACCAATTTTTTTCCTCCACTCCTCACCCATGCATTTTAAGCTTCATAATTTTTTAATTAACCTCGCGAAAGCTCTAGCCGGTCAATAAATATTTAATGGTCGCTCAAGGTTTTCGAAATTTACAATTTCCGCCAAAAAATCAATCTCGCATGCACTATAATTCCTTGTAGCATACAAACAAAATAAACAGCGAAGTGTTACATTTTATGAATAATTTATTATAATAATTTGTAACAAACATCAATTAGACGATATGTGTTATTATGTATTATTGTATTACGGCGTCGCACGTCACAGAGTACAGCTACGATTGGTCCGCAGTTTCACTAACGAGACCAACTGCGGGACGCGTTACGTTGCGCGGAAAGCAGCTGCCATTTCAGTTTTACGAATAAAACGACCTATAATTTTGTTTACGGACAAGAGCTTTAAAGAACTATTTTCTTGGGTGAGATAAATTTTAAAAACCTGTTTCTAAAGAAAAAAGGATTAATTGTTTTGAACATTCTACAAAGCGTCAAATTTATGAGTGAGAAGAGTAAACAAACATTGGTGAAAACTGGAAATTTCGAAGTTCTTGAACGATCACTAAATATTAATTGGCCGACCCGAACTTTCGCGAGCTCAATTTAAAAATAATCAAGCAAAATTCAAGCAAAAATAATCAAGTAAAATTCATGGGTGAGAAGTGGACGAGAAAAAAATCGATTTTTTAATGAACATTTAAATTGTTAGGAGGCTTGAGCGACCTCTAAATATTTTTTGACCGCTCGCAGCTTTTGCGACAATTTTTTTCTTTTTTTTTTAAAGACGATATTTGGATGACGAGAAAAAGGGAAAAAAACATATTTGTGCCACTCTAGCATATATGTTATATGATAATATGTGTTATTATTATTATACTATATGGATTCTTTTTTATTTCCTAAGTTCCAATACCGATGTGAGTTTTTACGTATTACCAGCTCCCAATTGAACACTTTCCTATCACGAATTTTCGTTCCGTTCGAACGATACAAAATTCGATATCGTAGCGTCCATCCACCACTGTCGGTATGTGTGTATGTGTATTATATATACATTTTTTTATCATACTATTATATTATTTGACATCTTTCTAGATATATTTCTCTCTCCCTCTCTCTCTCTCTCTCTCTCTCTCTCTATATATATATATATATATATATATATATATATATATATATATATATATATATATAATTCGTGAGCATATAGGGTGTACCTTTCCAAACAAAATGCTTTTCTTTAAATGTTGTGTGACGAAAATTGGCCGAGATATTCACGAGCAAAGTTCAATGGTGAATAAACAATGGCATATTAGTTTCGGCGTCCAAGTAAGCGCGGGCGCGGATTCGAATCCACATTCGAGCATGAGGATTTGAACTTTTAATTTTGAATTTTGAAATTTGAATTTTGAACGTTATCCGGTCACCCAAATAAAGTATTAAATAATAAATAAAAAATGATAAACAATATTATCCATTGTTTACTCGTAAGATCTTTAGATCTTTAGATCTTTCGAGTAAACAATGGACAATACTGTCCAACATAAATTTATTTATTATTTAATACTTTATTTGGATGACCGGATAACGTTAAAAATTAAAATTTCACCATTCGAAATTGAAAGTTTGAACTTTCAATTCCAATTTGAATTTTTTTTAAATCAACGGATTTGAATCCATTTGCGCAAACGTGGATTCGAACCCGCGCCCACTCTTGCTTGAACGCCAAAACTACTGTGCCATGGTTTACTCACCGTTGAACTTTACTCGTGAATATCTCGAACAATTTTTGTCGCTCGACAGAATTTAGAAAAAAAAACGGTCTGTTATTTTCAATATTTTCCGAGAGAATTTTTTTTCAAACAATTCCTACTTTAATATTTATTGGGACGTCACGTTTTCCTTACTCTTGCTTTTCCCATGAGATTAAAGTTTGCACAGTTGGAGTGTAATAAAAATGAATATTTCTGGATTTCTTCAATTTTTCACGGCAATCTCTGTGCCTACAAGAATCCCTCGATCATTTTAAAACACGTACTGAATAAATCTGCAAGAAAAAATATATCGTTGTTATAATAAATAATAAAATAAAAGAATGAAAACATACGAAAGAACTGTCGTTGCATTCCAACGATGCGAACTTCGTCACCGTTTCTTTTTCGTGAAGGCCCTAAGCGCGGCGCAATAAAGTTTGCGCGTTCAATATTTGCGCAATGGTGTTGTGCACACGCACACACGCACACACACACACGCGCGGTAACAAAGCGCGGAAGGTCGATTAAAATGATAATCGCATTATAATTCTGGGTACGATGCGCAAAGCCGTTTACGAATGGGAATCCCTGCCCAGTCGTTCGTCCACATCGCCCGAGAGTCTCGTTGTCGTCGTCTGGTCGCGACCGACTTTGTGGGTGGACGGAACGCAAGTCGGGAGAATATACCGTTTACACGTTGCGTACGTGCTGCGAGAAAGTGCACCGAGCTCTAGTGAAATGGTATACGGATAGATGTGTATATATGTGTGTGTGTATATATATATATATATACATATATACACACACACAAGCATATATGTACACAGAATTGTTACTAAACAAAAGAGGGTAACCCGTGCCATTTTACATTTCGAATTGTACGAGCGAACCCTTTTTGTTTGTTAAAGATACAGAGCCAGCTATATAGTTGTCAAAGTAGATAGAAATAGGAAATATAGAAATTAATATACATATATATGTATATATGTGTGTGTGTGTGTGTGTGTGTGTGTTTTATATACATTTTATATAAATATATATAAAGCTAGGAATAGTAGAAACCCACTTACATAAATATATATGTGAAGATATTGGTTTCTTTTCGAATAAATATTTAATCTTATGTATGTATATGTGTATATATATATATATATGGATATATATTGGTATACATTTTAATAAATATTGAAATATTAATAAATTAATCATATTTATTAAATATGTACATAAATATATTGGTCTCTTTTTTTCTAGTTTGCTGCACCATATATGTATACCGTCGCCTATAAGCTTGTTGTCTCTAATGCGCAAATATCGTGTATATATAAAATTTACTTTACTCCATATACTATATTAGCAATTATAGTGCAAAGCACATCCTAACGGACCCTTGAGCGACGAAGACAAAAATGGAAACCTCACTGCTGCATTTAATCTTCACGTATTCGCATATTATATATATATATACATATATATACTTACTCTCCCTCTCTCTCTCTCTGACTCAGGCACACATGCACATACATGCGCTCGCGCATGCACACAGTGAAATGTCATACAAAATATTAGCCAGGTTTCTCTCCCTCGGGGCGTAAAGTGTACAAACAAAACACAAGATAGCGCACGTTTTTCCGCATGTGTGTGTGTGTGTGTGTGTGTGTGAGTGTATGGGATACTCACGATTCAGCGATAATCGTGAGAGTCGCGAATAATACAAGATCACACTCGCTCGCATAGAGGGCCGGTCGCGCTTTGTGCGTGCACACTTCTCACGACTCTCATCACATCCAGGCGCGCGTCCTACACAAACGATATATAGGTCTAGCGAAGATTTTTACGTACGAAGAAGACCATACGTACGCGTATTATTATTATTCTTATTCGTATTGTGAACGGCCAAGCGCAGTTGATTTTTTTTTCCAACGATCACTTTCGGGTACGAGGAGGAAAAACACGAGACGGATAGAAAAGAAATTAAAAAAAAGAGGAAAAACTCGCGATGCCAGACTCGTGAATCCCGTGGAGTGCCCTGGTGTTTCGTTACGACGAGAAGGCGAGTTATAGAAATGCGAGGGACACGCGGAATTTATAACTCGTCGCTGTTAACGGCGCGAGCCAACTGGTCGGCGCTAACGTACTTTGGATGGAAAGGAAAAGGCCGAGTCTCCACCATCATCATCACCACCACCACCACCAGCACTACGACCATTCGCGTGCAGGCTCGTACGACGTGCTTGGGGTGCAACCCCTCTTCGTCAACGACCACCGAGGGGTACGTGCGTGGCCCATTGTGTATTCTCGGGTGGACGAACACACGTGCATAGGCACATGGGCGCGCGAATCGGAACAACCCCTCCGGCGCGTTTTGGAAGCTTGCGACCTTGCAGTCACGTCGTGAGTATGGATAGACATACATACATACACACACACATATGTGTGTGTGTGTGTGTGTGTGTGTGTGTGTACACACACATACATACACGTTTGTGTGTTTGTTTGTGTGTGTGTGTGTGTGTGTGTGTGTGTGTGTGTGTGTGTGTGTGTGTGTGTTTAGGCCAACTCAACTTTGTTAAGGGGTCGTCTCACTTTAAACGCTAAAAACTAACTATTTTCATGAATTTTTTTGATAGTTTTATATTATAGATATTGATATAAAAGTTGTTGCACTTAATGAATACACTTTCGAAATACATTACAATTTTTTAAATGTATTTATGTAACCCAAACAAACTCTAAACGCGTTTTTCTCGAAACGACGTTTTTCGACGGCTTGTTGATAAAATCTTCGGAACTACTGAACCGATCCTTATGAAATGTTTGCCACATATTCTTTACAACTATAGCTATAGCGCATATCAACGATTTTTTAAATTTTAATATTTACTATTTTTTTGCCAAAAATGGTGAAAAAGAACGTTTTTTTTGTTTTGTTCGAATAATGTCCGCCATTTTGTTATTTTTGCATGTATCAAAAATCGTAAGATATGCGCTACAGTCATTGATATACTGAATCTAAAACCGTTTGATTTTTTTGTTCCGGATGATCCATCTCCGAGATTTCATTAACAACGCAGACCTACAATTTATGAACTACCATTTTCCAATTTCCAATTTCATCTATAAATTGTGACTTGAAAAAATAATTTTTTTTTTTGGAAGTGTATTTATTAAGTGTGATCACTTCTATACCAATATCTATAATATAAAACTATCAAAAAAAATAATGAGAATAGCCTTTTTAGCGTCTAAAGTGAGAAGACCCCTTAAACTATATCAAATATTAATATGAAATGTCATGCACGGTATAAATGATAGATATGAATATATAATATTGGCCTAAAGTGAGAAGACCCCTTAGCGTAGAACGAGCGCGCTCTTGATTTGTATAGATTTTGTTCAAATTTTAACTAGACATTGTTCATATCATTACGCAAGTTTGAGTGAAATTTCAGAACAGTCGACTATTTAGATTGGGAGATAATGGGTTTTTTAATCGCATCTTTTAACACCGCAGGATCTGCATTGACCGACAGTCAGGCCACACAATTCGTCGTACCATTGTATTGTGTTTATACAATTGAAAAAAAAGTTTAGATTGCCTTGACTATTCATTTTTGCTAAAAACGTTTAGCAAAAACAGAATGATTATCCACAAAAAATATTTGTTCCCTATAATAAGAAGACATATGGCAACACCGCAGAACATAGATATAATAATATTTCGACAAAACAAATTATCATGTTCCTAAAGTTGAAAACTTTTATCATAAAAAAATATATATTTGTGTTATTAATATTAATATTTTATATTGTTTATGTTAACTTCATTAACAAATAAAAGTGTTGGTTAATGCATAACTAGTTAAAAACTTTGTTCGCTTAAAAATTACTTCCAAATAAAAATGTGTGTTGCAGTATTATTTTGAATATGCCGCGCCAACTTACGTTATTGGATACGTGGAGCGATGCGGTGTTGCCATATGTCTTCTCATTATAGGGGACAAATATTTTTTGCGGAAAATTATTCTGACTAAATTTCAATGTAGACCCTGCAGTGTTGAAAGTTGCAATTTTAAAACCCATTATCTCCCAATCTAAATAGTCCACTTTTCTGAAATTTCACTCAAACATGCCCAATCATATGAACAATGTCTGGTTAAAATTTGAACCAAATCTATAGAAATCAATAGCGCGCGTGCGTTCTACCTTAAAAAGTTTTGCAATTAAATCAAAATATTCAGATTCGTTTGAAATCTATATCACTGGGAGATTAATTTGTGTTGCGTTAAGTGTCGAAAAATAAATTAGTTTCACAACCGAGTTTCGGAGATTTTTCATGTTGTAGTTGATCCTTTGTTCAGTTGGTGATACACGTGACAGCTCGTAGACATTAGTTATAAGGATATAGGGACTAAAATAATTTAGAGATTCAAATTATAACTGATCGAACAGTGATTGTACAGTTAGGAATATCGTGTCAAAAAAGTAAGTCGTGGCTCTACTTCTTTCGTTAATAATGCTCAAAAAATGATATGAATTTTGACGTCGAACGGTACATTAATTCAAAAGAATTTTACCATTAAATTAAATGTTCAGTTTTTACTATTCAAGAGATTTTACTATCAAATGAAATTTTCAATTTTTTTTCACCATTTGAGAAAATTTAATTTTTCGTTTCTATTTTCGAAATTTTATTGTTTTATCAAATTTCAAGTTTTTTTTTCTATTGGAGAAAGTTACAATACTGTCGGTATTGTAGTTTTCAACTCTCGCAATCGAAAAAATACTCGATGAAAAATTATTTTCCATAGTGTTTTGAAAAGTTCTCAAGCTAGACTATAAGAATATACAATAAAAAATAAGGCTTCTGATTTAAAAAATTCGAAGTTAGTCTCCACATGTCTTTGCCATTTATACCGAAAGTAAATCGACATTGCTAACTTTTTCCCCTCTTCAAGCGAAACAACTTTTATTTTTTTATTATAATTCGTTTTTTTTTCAAACATAACCTTGTAACACTAAATTTGAAACACCCTGTATATCCAGAAAGAGTGAGCTATAGAGAAACAGGCGGTAGCGGTCCGCGATTTTGACGACATTGAACTTGATAATTTTAACTTTTCGATCCCCCATCGCGTTATCGGCAGAAACAAGGAGAAAAAAAATGGATCGTCGCTCAGTCTCGTAAGTCCGTTATGACTTTGCGACGAAAACTCAAGGACCCCCAAGTGTTCATACACAAATGCATATACACCTATTGTACTTATAGTATATGTATCGTATCGAGCCTCGAATAAAGGCAAGTTCGCAGCTCCGGAGTAACTCGCGTTAACGGTGCCCGTACTTAGCATCTGAATACCTTCATTGTTACGTTTCAGCGTAGGAAAAATTTGCCACGAAAAATAACGTCCTATTTACGCGTACGTACCTCGAGGCCGTTTTTTTCTTCTTCTCTTTCCCTCTTTCTTCGCTAAGTACAATACGGGTAATTGCATTTAGGCGTGAGATACACGTCAGTTACAAGGAAGCGCGATGCATTATCGTTTAACGGGGATCACTCTCTACAGGGTGTCTCAAAAGTCACTTACCGATCTTTACACTTTAGACCGATCTCGTGATTGCGAGAAGAAAAGTTCTTATCGATTTTTGTCCTCGAAGCTCCCTTTTCCCAGTATAAGAAAATCAATAAATTTCCTTTAATCGTAAATATCATGGACTTTCAACGAACGTTCGTTCGGTAGCTTTGCACGGACTATTTTATTTTCCGCAATGATTTATTTTCACAACCACGATTTACACACGTTTGCCCCCCCCCCCCTCCACGCCCCGCAACGCTTTCCGTCTACGACTGTTCGGGCACGTACATAGGCGATTATCGAGTGATCGATTCTCGTCTAATATTCATGCTTATCGGATACATCGATTTGCGACTACGCGCTACGGGCGCGCGCGCGATCGTGTAAGGGAGAGAAACGATTTGGGGCCGAGGATGGAAGGTTGCGTGTATATGTGTGTGAGCGTACCCAGGTGCATTCCGGAAATAATGGGGCACATGAATGGGCGCGATGGGTTCGTCGCAACGATATATACAGGGGGATTCACCAACTATCAGGGTTCCCTTTGCGAGCATATACGGTGTGTCGTTGCGAGCAAAACGATTTTCTTTCAAAATGCAAAAAATTTGCCGTGATATTCGCGTTTAATGTCCGAGTGAAGAATTGCGCAGCAGAGGCTCACGCGTGTGAGCGAATCAACTTTCAAAGAAGTGCATTTTTTCGCCAATGTTCTTTTTTCCGTTAAATAATAATAAGCACGGAGACTCGCTTTGCGAATCGACGATACAATTCCGTCATTTCCGTTTATTTTCAATCCTTGAAGATGAATAATTCTCGCGTGAGCAAGTGCCGTGCCAGTGTCTACTCAGCATCAGGCTCAGCGCGCAATTATCTCGGCCATTTTTGGTTGCAAGAGATTTAAAAAAAAGCATTTTTCTCGCAATTACACGTCCTATAAGCTTACCAAGGGAACCTCAATAATTGCGAGCAAAACGCTTTCTTTTTATGTGCGACAAAAATCGACTAAGATATTTACGTTCGAAGTCCAAGTTTTTTTTTACAAAAAAATAATGACCATTTGCTTTGCAAATTGATAATAAAATTCAATAATTATAGATTGTTATTTAATATTTGAAGAAACAAAAAACGTGCGTGCGTTATTGTTTACTCAGCATTAGGCTCAGCATGCGATTATCTCCGTCAATTTTCGTCGCACGACATTGAAAAAAAAGCGTTTTTTTTCGTAATTATACGTTCTATATGCTCTCCTAGAGAACCCAGACAGTTGTGACTCCCCCTGTAGATATATTTCTTATCGACAATAACGATGGCGGTAAGCGTATTATAAATTTTATATACCAACGCAAACTCACACACATAGCGCCGTATATAAATGTTCGCCTAGATATCGTCTACACGTGAAAGGCCGGTGAACGTAAAGTATGGTATAATACAGTTTACGTTGCACGCGGATACGTATAAAGACGCGCGTTCTCTCTCTCTCCGCGGAGTACGCGATAGCGCTTTGGAGCAGCACGGATCGCCTGGTCACAAGCAGACGGCCGTAAGTTTCGTGACTTTGCATTGAAAAATAGTAGAGAATAGATCCGTGGGCTTGTTGAAAGTCAAGGTATTGGTTTTTCCTCGCTCTCTCTCGCTCTCCATCTTCCTCCACATGGTCTCTGTGCTCGGGGGCTTGATGGCTGCATGCAGAGCCGGCTGCACTCACCGGATCCCCAGCGGAGGAGCATACCAGACATTGTGATTCGGATGGTTCCCCCAGCGGTATATGGCAAAGCCGCACGACGGGTTTTCGAGTTACCTATATCTGCGACCCATCTCTCTCGCTATCTCTCTTTCTCTGTGTTTTTGCATCTTTGTGTGATTTTGCATAAACTAGCATGTGTTCAATTCTACAAGATTTTTTATGACATTTGGTTTAAATATTATTTCATTTGATTTTATATGATATTACTTGATGCCGGATCAGTTTTTGTTTTGGTATAATTTCGTATGATATTTCATGAGCGCCCGATTTATTGCAATTTTGTGTGAGTTTACGATTTTTTATCATTTTCGTATGCGTTTCGAGGATTGATTTAGAAAGGTATTGCAAAAGTGCAAAAAAAATGGATTAAAATACGTTTTTTTCATTTAAATTAATTTTTACTTTCATTTGTAGTTTATTTTGGCATTGCACTTTGTTAATAATGAAGAGCACTAAAGTTTGAAATATAAAATTCCTTCAAGTTTTAATCAGATGAGAAACCATCATCGAAGAAAACCACGGGATCTTAGCGTACAATATAGGCGGCTCCAAAGTGAGCCGATTATCCTTGATTTTAAATACATTCAGTCGCGGAAGGGTAATTTACTGGTACGAGAACTATTGTGTTTTTAACGTGCACCAGTTCGCTGCAAATTGCGGCTTTTAACGAGGAGGAAAAAGTTTCACGGTGAGAAATTAGTAGTCCAGGGCTAATGGAAGATTTTCGGAAGTTGTAGGAAAGTTCGTAAATGCGCTTTCAAATTTATATTTACACGTACGACGTGTAGAATTTATATCTACACGTACTATGTGTGCGAGGACACACACACACACACACACACACACACACACACAAGTTTAAACATTTACGTAGTTAATGCAATAGATTAATTGTATGTGTGTGTGTGTATATATATATGCCTGGTTCAGCCAAACGTGCGATCAGCGCCGACAAGGACGAGCCCATTTGCAATTCAAATGACTGATAGATAGTACCTCGAAATTTTCGAAATTTAGTTTAACGAACTCGTTTAATTCTCGCTGCCGGCGCTCATCGTATACACATATATATAGCTGGTTCTTTTTTAATTTCGCGACAAGTCAATATTTCCACTCGAAAATCGACATTCCTGCGACGAATATTTTTACGGTTCTTCTCAGCTCGAATAAAGCGCAACGATTAATTACTTCGCAGGCGGGGCACGAGAAATTTCGAGGCGAGGCCTTGCGGTGCCTCGAGAAATTGGCAACCCGAGAGGACGACGATACGAGAGGAGAGAGCAAGGGAAGTAGATAGATAGAAATATAGATGGAGAGAGACAGAGAGAGAGAGAGAGAGAGAGAGAGAGAGAGAGAGAGAGAGAGACGAGAAAGATAGTTAGAGATATTGAGAGAGAAAGAGACAGAGAAATGGAAAGATATGAAAGAAGGGGCGATAAGGAAGAAAAATGAGGGGAATGAAAGTAGGCATTTTTTCACCGCTTCTCGTGTTGATCACTCTCTCCCTCCCTGTCTCTCTTTCTCTCTCTGTCTCTCTCTCTCTCTCTCTCTCTCTCTCTCTCTCTCTCTCTCTCTCTCTCTCTCTTTCCCTCCCTCTCTCGACCTCGATCTCACAATAAAGCTCGTCCACCTTTGCTCGTTCTCACACTCTTTATCCTCTTCCCTGTGGGCTCACTGCACCAAGAGGGCAAGAGCAACAACCCTTCGAAGGGTCCTCTCCAAGAATGGCGATAAAATATTCAAGCAACTCCCCTTGCCGCCCCAGCTTCTTCACTCCCACGAAAAACCCAAGGGACGTCATTAACGTTGTTCCTTTTTTGCGCACACCAACTTTGCCCACCCTCCCTTGCCTCTCCACCTCGATATCTACGACCCAGCTGTTAATATTTCGTCGGGTGGAAGCTCGAAGCCCATTTTCATACTGGCGAATATTAAATGTAATTTTTTCACCCGTAGGTGTCGGGGCAAAGAAAGTGAAGGGAACGCATAGGAGGGATAGGCCCCGTTTTCGCACAGATTCTAAAGCATTACATTTGCACGATCACACATTCAATGAATACGTTTGTGCGAAATCTTTATATGGTTTCATCCTAAACATACGCACGACAGACGAGAGGTATGTGAGATCGGGAGCTTGTTTTCGCCACGGGCGTGATGACAAAAAGTTCTAATTGTTCGAACAATGAGGTGAACTTTCGGTCCTCCAGATCGTTCTCTGAAGTAAAAGGGAAGGAGTTTTCCCGGGGTATGATGGCCCGAAAAAGTCGTTTTTCTCGGTTTTGTTCGAGTTGCGCTATAGACAAATATAGCGCTATAGACTTTACCGGAGGGAATCTCTCGAAGGATGCGGAGATTCTGTGAGGAGCCTAAGAGCAGCCTGGATGGCACTTCTGTCTCGTCTCGTGGCAAGGCGAGAAACGAGGCTTCCCGAGGGAAAAGGAAAACGGTGAGTTTCCGTAGAGTTGTGTTTATAGCATGTAACAATGGTGTACGTGATGATGGAAATGTGTGCGGAGCTCAAGGTGGGCCAAGAAGTGTCGAAGAAACGTCAAGTTGAGAGTTCGAGACGAGGAAGAGAATCAAGAGACTGAGAGAGAGAGGGAGAGGGAGAGAGAGGGAGAGAGAGAGAGAGAGAGAGAGAGAGAGAGAGAGAGAGAGAGACCAATAAATGTAAGACTCGGAGGACTTTCGCGTAGACGGATTATTACGACATTGTTCTTGCAGGGCAAAGTTCTCTGCGATCGTCGTGTCCGGAGGACTTCCATCCTTGTCGATGAAGCGCGCAAGCGGCTATATATAGAGTTATATATAATGCGTTACGCGAGTCCTCGACGAGGTCTCGAGACGCTCTTAGTCCTGTGCTTTCGTAAGGAACTTATGTGTTTATACGTATACCGCATAAATTGGGAATATCCTTTTGCGAGCCAAATTTGCAACGGGTTCTCGATGTGTTTTCCCATACATTTTTCATCCTAAATATCGATTCCTTCTAGATCGAGATATCCTTTTGAGAAATTAGAGGCCTGCTTTGGGCCTCGTGTTCTTGAAATTTCGCTTTCGTACACTTTTGAGAGAGAGGGTCAAAACGAGGGGGAGAGACGGAGAGAAAGAAGGGAGAAGGGGGGATTAGATTAGATTTATTAATGCTCCTGGACATGGCGTCCTCAGGCAGACAATTCTCATTTATGAGAAAAATCTCATAAATTTAGAATAAAGAGAGACGAAAAGAGTGAGAGAGGGGAAACTATGTTTGAGTTTGTTTGGGTTTACAAATATGAATATACATATAAATATAAAAAAGGAATGAAAAGTGACTCAATACAAAACAAAAGAGAGAGAGAGAGAGAGAGAGAGAGAGATTCTCATAAATCATAAGTTATCGCGACATCGCTGAGCAGAGAAAGAGGAGACCGAATTTTATTTGAATTCATTGAACATCATTTCTTACAGCTCGATTCGGTACTCCTTTGCTCTTCTGGATTACGATTCGCGTGTTCGCCATAGAAGAGAATGTCGGATCAGCCGAGAGATGAGCATACATATATGTATATGCAATATAACACGGTGTTGACGTGTGTCTGTACAACGAGCTGAGATCGTCCATCAAATTGATAAGAAAAACCGAGAGAGAGAGAGAGAGAGAGAGAGAGAGAGAGAGAGAGCCGCGTCAGCGAACGGAATGATGATAAGCCTCGAGCAGACAGCAGCTTCCAGTCATCACTATATACATATACACACACGAATATATATTACTGGCGTTTCTCATTCAACACCCCGGCACGTCGGTCGCCGATCAAAGCGAGTTCCCAACATCGTTGGCCTCCTTCGACCTTTCGCGGTACAGCAGGTGCTCATCCTACTCCGCTCTTCCTGCCAGGGCGTTCGTCGCGTGTGCAACTTTTTTCTCTCCTCGCAACATACACTTGCCGCGTATTATGACGTTTTTCTTCTACTCATCCTTTTCAATTGGTAAATTTTTTTCGCTTCTTTTTCTCGTACGTGGAGTTGCGTTCTTTCGCGATGATGCGAGCGAATGGAAGAAAAATTCAGGGGGGGGTGCAAAATCTATTTTGGAGGTGTATACTTGTATTAATTTTTTGTGTAGTACGAAAATGTGAGGACAATAATCACAATGATAATTGTGTACGAATATATACATATTTGCGTAAATTCATATTTCCATGCAGGATGTCTCACAAGAAAGATTACTTAAGTGCTTCGATTTTGTTGAAACTCATATATATGATGAAGCATTGAAAACTATTGGACACGTATTTTTCTTATCAGCGAATCGGGGGGGGGGGGGGCACCCATCAAAGAAAATTGTGTCACCCTTTAATACATTTTTTTTCGATATTTCTACAGTGGATTTTCCACCGCTTTACATTAGAAGATTTTTTGTTTCATTCAGATCGCTGGGCTGCTTGTGGGTGAAACTGCAAAATCACCCCTCGACACGAGTTTGTTTTACGGGTGGTTTGCCTCCTTAAAACCGTTTTTCCGCGGATAAACAAAAAATACGTGTCTAATAGTTTTCAATGTTTTATCACATATATAAATTTCAACAAAATAGAAGGGGGGCACTTGAGTGATGTTCCTTGTCAGTTAGTGTTACGATATTGTATCTCAGGAATTACGGATTGTCATGGAAAAAGTTTGAAGTAAAAGTTGTTTCGTTTTTAGAGAGAAGAAAAAGATAGGAATGTTAATTCGACCTTGGATATAAGAGTCATGTCATGTAAAGCTCGACTTCGAAATTTTTTATCAGAAGCCTCATTTTTTATTGTCCATTTTTTAGCTTGGTTCGAGAGCTTTTCAAAACACTAGAGTTAGGTATTTTCTCAGTTATGAGGGTTGAAGAAATACTCGATAAAAAAAACGTATGCATGGTGTTTTGAAAAGCTCTCAAGCCAGCTATAAGAATGTACAATAAAAATAAGACTTCTGATAAAAATTTCGTAGTCGACCTTCACATAACCTTGGTCACTATGCACAAAGTCAAATTGCCATTGCCATGTTTTTGCCTTCTTTAAACGGAGCAACATTCGTTCCATTGTAATTCGTACTTTTTGAAATACAAGCTTCTAACACACCCTGTATATCTATTAGGAAAGTTAGTTCCTTTTGCCTTTATTCAAACCTTCACCTCGGACCAAAGAAACGTATTTTCAATAATTCTGCTACAGAGTTCTATACCGAGAGTTGAAAAAAAAAAACGAAAAAAAAAATTCAGAAGCACATTCTTGGTTTTATTTTTCAACTCGTCATCTCGAAATGTCAAGTATTCTCGATTTTTCCATAATTTGCAATGTTTAAGTTGCGTGCTAGAGTTTTTCGGAGCTCCCATTTCGCCGTTGCTAACCGCGATCCCTGAAATGTTTTTCCGCGACATGTAACGAGCGGAGGATCGACTTCCTGGTGAGGGGAAACTTCTGTACCGAGTGATTGTGACGGTATGTACAGCGGATGTTCCAGAAACTCGGCTAAACGTCGTGTGTCCAGATGGAACATCCGCGTTGAGAGATCGATGACGGCGCGTATAAGGCTCGCGGGGCGTTCTACGTGTCACCAATAGCTTTCTCGTCCACGTCATCCTCGTTGCAATTTAGTTTTAAAAATCCGTTGATTCGCAAAGACACGTGGGTGTCGTCGTTGAAGACAGGTAAGACATCGGGAAACATGTTTAGTCGGGTGGTAGTTTCGCGTAGTAGTTTCGCGTCTTCTTCTATGATCACCACTAGCGTAGCCAGTGTTTTCTTCTCGGTGGGGAGGGCGTCGCAACGAAAAGGTTGTTTTGTTCACAATCATTTTTTTTTAATAATATTTTCATAATAATCGATAAAATTTCCATGATAGTCACTTAACACACTCAAAGTATGAAACATGAATCACATGTTCATGATAACATTGAGGCGGGACACCTCTGTGACGAGTAACAAAATCGATTTTTTTACTCTTTCTCAAAGTATACATATTTAAAAGCATGTGAAAAAAAATGTTTAGTTAAAATATTGAAAATTGACCAAGTTAAAGCTTGACCGTTTAATTTTTTATCGTTTTCATTGTGCTCGTTAAAACATTCTTAAAATTAGATTTTTTTTTAAGAGCTGAAGTGACTTTAGCCTTTAACGGTGTGTACTATATATCGTGCGCTACATAAACTTCAGGGTATTTAAAATCTTGCTGTCTCTCGCTCTCTTTTCAAGTATTAAGAAATCATCACAGTGGAAAATTTACCAAAAATCGATTTTTTTTGCATTATCCGGTAGTATACACGGTTATAATCGTGCTGTCCAATTTTTAGATCGAAATTCGAATTATTTCGATCGCTACAGCCTGACTTATAAAAAGTTAAGCCTTCCTTAGAAAAGGCTAAGCCTTTCTTAAGAGGGAATGATACCTCATCGCGGTCGGTATGGTAGAACAATTATAGGTTTCCAAAAATCTCGAAAACGGCTCTTCAGATCCCGTCGAAACGTTGCCAGACGACGTCAAATAGATAGACGAACAGCTGTCTTCCCCTCAAATTTTCTGAATTTGAGAAAAAAACTAGATTGGCTTATGATAAGCCAATTTACATTTTTTTCCTCAAATTCAGAAAATTTGAGGGGAAGACAGCTGTTCGTCTATCTATTTGACGTCGTTTGGCAAAGTTTCGACGGGATCTGAAGAGCCGTTTTCGAGATTTTTGGGAATCTATAATTGTTCTACCATACCGACCGCGATGAGGTATCATTCCCTCTTAACAGCGTTTCTTAGAACTTTAAACGCGTTTTTCTCGAAATGGCGTTTATTAAAACGGTGGGCACTCTCATAGGAAGAGTTTTCGAGCTATCCGTTTGAAATTATAATAGAACATTCTTAACGTAATTCCGTATGTTGTTGCTATGGAAGTTTTTTTTAACTTCCTATTTTTTTAAAATGAAAAACAGTCGAAAAAAGGCTGAATTTGATACTTTTTGTTCAAACAGCCGCCAATTTTTTAAAATTCACTTTAAAAACCCTCCATAGCAACATAGCGGCTTTCCTGCAGATAAATAGTCATTTGGAAATTTTTGTTTCAGATAAAATTTGCGGCCGCAATCTTGGCCACCATGGGACACCATCGTTTTTCCACGCAATTTTCCGCAAATAAAAACAATGTGAAACAATGAATAAAGAAATTTAAAAAAAAAAAAAAAATCGTTTTGTACTCTTTTTCGCTGCTTCAATTTGTAAAAAAATTAGACTGATTATTTTATCCTATTCACCTAGAAAAATCGCGAAAATCGGCTATTTTTCAGGCAGTCACACTGTGATGATACCTTAAGTCCTTCTCTCTCACTCTCGCTCTGTCGATGTGTCTTTCTTCATAGGCCGTCACCGCATTGTTACTTCGATCATTCGACCGAACAAGACAAGAGTAGGCGTTCCGGCACGGCGGAAGTATTGGGCAACAGATCGAGTTTCTCAAACTCGGAGATGTTCAAAAGCCAGAAAATTATCATTTGTTACCACACACTCTTTTATTCGACACCTTCATACATGAGTGGCGTTGCTTGCGAAATTTATAGGTGAGCGAGGGCCAATGATTCTTACGACCGGCATAATCAAGTTTACTGGAAAAAATAATGTAATACAAGATTGTTCTATTAATCAAATATTCATATGTATAAGTATATACACACGGATTTTTGTGTAGCACGTTTATATTAATTATTCATGTATTATATATATTTATAAATAAAAATCTACGTATTAGTACAGTCGTGCTGTCGCTGAAAAAAACCCGGAATCGGAGAAAATTAGAAGAAGGCTAGTTTTTTGACAGGTGATTTTGTAGGTGCCGCGGGTGCTAAATCCAAGTTTGCCTAAAAATCGGGATATAGGGTTCTTTTTAGGGGATGAAAGGAGATGGGGGTGGATTAATGCCAAACTACAACCCCTACGAGGTCGGCGCCGAGAGACAAAATGTTCAGCAAAATCCGGGCTTTAGTTTTGTCCACAGCGCCGAAATCGTGGAAGTTCATTTTGAGGGTGAAAAAGTGGGGTACAATTTTGAAAAATCGGTTTTAATTCAATAACTCTTTAGAAAAAAATCGTACGTTTTTTGTTCAAATGGGAACGTTGTAGCCCTTGAAAAGACGCATCGATCGGGTATTCGATCATCACTCTTCGATAATATCTTCACCCCCAAAAAATGGTTAAAAAAACAAAACAAAAATAGTTTATTGAATAACTAAAAAAATCGGTTTTTCGAGTATGGTTCAAATTTATGAAATGTAGAGAATAATTTTCTCCATATTTTCGTTGCTATGGACCACCCTTAAATTTTGATTTTCCAACCCCTTTCGGGGGTTGAACATTCAAAATAAAATTCTGGGAAAACTATAGACGTCACGAATTCGCCGCCGTGGAAGAATTTGTAGCTTGAACCCTCAGCTACATTTTTGTCCACAGCGCCAAACTCGTATCTCTTTAGTTTCGGCCAATAGTTTTCTCAGAATTTCATTTTGAATTTTCAACTCCTGAGAGGGGCTCGAAAAAGCAAAATTCAAAAGTTGTGCATAGGAACGAAAATATAGAGAAAATTATTCTCTACATTTCGTACATTTGATTCATCCCCGAAAAATCGATTGTTTTTGAGTTATTCAATAAACAATTTTTTTGTTAATTTTTCAACAATTCTTTTGGGGCCAAAGATATTATTGGAGAGGGTTGATCGAATACTCGATCGACGCGTCTTTTCAAGGGCTACAACGTTTCCATTTGAACAAAAACTATATGAATTTGTCCTAAAGAGTTATCGAATGAAAACTAATTTTTCAAAATTTCACCCCACTTTTTCAACCCCAAAATGAACTTCCACGACTTCGGCGCTATGGACAAAAATTAAACCCGGATTTTTCTGAACATTTTGTCTCCCGGCGTCGACCTCGTGGGGGTTGTAGTTTGGCATTAATCCACCCCCATCCCCTAAAAAACCCCACCCCCCGATTTTTAGGCTAACTTGGTGGCACCTACAAATTCACCTGCCAAAAAACTAGCCTTCTTCTAATTTTTTCCTATTCCAATATACAGCACGACTGTACTATATAGAAATATGTGTAGCTCATTTTATATTTTAAGCAAACAAAAACACACACGCACAACAAAAATTAAGAAATTAAATCATTTTGAGAAAGTCGGGCGCGGCAGGCTCGTGCTCCCGGTAAATCTTCATGAGGCGCGGCAAGTGCGATGCATAAGTCATTCGAGGCATGTCAGTATCCTCAAAAGCCAATGGCAAAGCAAATGGCACCACACGTACGAGTCTCACGAGGAACATCACTTAAGTGTCCGCGTGAGTTTCAACAAATCGAAGGCGGACACTTGAGTGATATTCCTTGTCAGTTGCCACAATAGCTTTTTTGGTAACACATCGAAATTCAACGAACGGTAAGAAAACAAAACGTGTCCGGAAGAAGAAATTTTTAAAAATCATATGAAATACCAAAATCGCCTGTTACGAGAAAATGTCATCGACAACACGGCGCACAATTTAACGAGAATGATGCAAGTGTTCGTAACCCGTCTATAGGCAGCGAGCGAATCATGACAGGCAGACCGCGAGCTCGGCAACGAGCGACCGAGGCACGTCTACACAGTCCGGCCCATGGCGTGCGAAGCTGCCTCGGTCCTTGCCTCGGCCAGTCTGGACGCCGCTAATAAAAACGCAATTCAAAAGACTATCAACAATATCGCGATCCACCCGCAAACCTTGATATCAATGTGATTAAAAAAAAAAACATTATTTTCTTCATTCTTCGCAAGCCAATCGAAAAGTTCTTCGAAAATAGTTCATCGTAAAAGATCGTGAAAGTATTTACTTTCTCAACATTTAATCTCGCTTAATTTTCCGCTGCGCGGTTATTTTCGACGATAAGAGAAATTTCGAGCGGCAACTTATGTACGCGTAGCACGCGATAAGAGACTACACGAGCATAACTCATCTCGAGTCTTCGTAATCAAATGTTCGCCGTAACGTGTGTCGCGAGCTCCTCTCGCAACTAATTACAAAGAGGGTCCCTCGTTAACGTCGTCGGATCCGAAATCGCGTTGCGGCGGATGTAACCGCGACGATGTCTACGACGACGACAAACAAAGCAACCTTGACAATATTGCGCGCCGTTCAAACTTAATTGGCGTAATGTTTTGACAAAAAGGAATTATAATAAGCGATGAGTTAGAGAAACTTGCCAAGCCGATGCGAGCCGCGTGTCTTGGCTCAATAATTACTCGCATGATGAAGTCAGTGGATTCATCGTGATGACAATAGGTCAGTAGTGTTCGGAGACACTCTGCGCTTTCGCTCATTAGGACGAGCTTCAAAAATGCGAAATTTTCTTATCGTATACATTGGATGGTTGCATTGAAACCGTCCGCTGGCGATAGATGGCGTTAGGTAGGCCATATTCTCGAATTAAAAATCAGCAGTCAACATGATGATGGCTCCATAGAATCCCGCTAAAATGCCATTGGTGATGTTTGTGGGGGCCTTAAAATCATCTACTGTATTGTATTTACGATGACAAGTTTTCTTCCGAATAAGTCACATTTGCGGCAAGTTAAGCTCCATTATTTCCTGGCAAAGAAATCGTTTGCTATAGGAAGTGTATGTCGAACATAAATCATCGGGTAAAACGTGTGAAGAGTTATTTCGCCGCTTCCAAAGTCGTGATTTCTCTACGAACAACAAGGATTGCTGAAAACCACCCAGAAGAGGGCTGGGGTGGATAAGCATCGAAAGGCGTCACTGGGGATCGTTATCTACGGAAACTGACGCATTTGAAGTGAGCTCTGCACGAGGAGAAGCCGGAATGGGAGAATCGCCATGACAAGTTGTTTTAGCAGCACGACAATACCGGGCCGTATGTTGCTCAACCGGTTAAGTATTACTTAGAAGGAATCAACTGTGAAATTCTACCCCAACCGCCATATTTCCCAGATATCGCTTTTTCGGATTACAATTTGTAGCGCTTATGGCTCAGCACTTGACCTCGTACGAAGAAGTCAAAAAGCTACTAGATGACTGCATTGCCCCTAAGGAATCTGAATCCTTCCTGCACTGCAAAAAAAAAATATTTAATTTGAATACGATCTATTTAAGTCAAATAGGTTTTTTCCTTGTCTCACGGCCTAATACGATCTTATTTGTTTCAAAGATATTTTGTTATTTGTTTCAGCTATTCTTTTCAAATATTAAATATATTCAAATTGATTAAATAAAGATTCCATTCATATAAATGTTTATTTGCTTACAATGTACACTGTAAATCTAAGTGTACTATATGCATAACATATTTCATAATATCCAAAATGAAATGAAACACTTAATTGGGAGTTTTACCACAATGATTTTGTATCATAATTCGTCATTCCCTGACCTTCTAAAATGATGTTTTTTGAAGAAAATATTTCACCTATATGGAATCGAACCTAGAACCTACCTACTCATGCTACGCACGCTGCACCTATGCTATCGAGTGCTGGTAACATCTTGATCGCATATATTGTATAAGAGACCAAATGAATTCCTATAATCATTTGTTGCTTCACACAAACTATATCAATTAGTTAATATCATTGTGATTATTAGAGAGTTTTATCGAATCACATGGTATATATTTTTCAAACATAATCTATATATATGGGGCATTCCGCCACAAATCGGACACCATTTAGCTTTTGCATTTCCGTTTTTCTCCATATTTGTTTGTCCTTTAGTATCTATTGAGAAAGACCTCCAGGCCAATTTTCAGCTTTTTTGTCCAGCCACTTCCAAGATATGAATTAAAAAAAAAACGGGCATGAGTTATGAGCATTCCAAATTTTGTTTGTTTGAATGCTCATAACTGCGAAAAATGATCCGATTGGGATGTTTTTTTTTTGATTTTCGTTTTTCGACGCACTTTTTCGAAAACAATGGTACAAAATCATCAAAACCGTATTTCCATAAGATTTTCAAGTTCTAAATATTAAATGTTGATCTTTTGAAAACACGTCGCGATCGATTTTCTTCACATTTTCCCTAAAAATACCGTCACTCATTATGCAAATTTTAAGCCCGGCACACTAATGGGATAACGTTGGGATTCATTTTTTTCGAATTTTAAGAATTTTCTTGTTTCACTTATATGTGTAAAAAAATATCTGAAATAAAAATACCTTACATCGAAGCTACTCTCGAGGATTATCTGACATGTAATGATTCTTAATTAGTTTACAGATTGATTACAAGCAAAAGTCCAATGCTTTTCTACACGATGTGCAGAGAAAATCATCCTTACTCAAATTATATAAATTTTGTTGAGTAACAGAAGCTCCTCGAAGACTTTTCTTAACTCTATGATTTTCTATTTGCAAAGGATTACAGCACAAATTATATTCCAAAATTTGACATGACACAAAAGTTCACAATAAGTTGGGTTTCAACAAATAAACCGTGATAGTACACAAATTTTTCTTTAACGCAAATTAGTGGCGGTCATTCACAGGATATTGTCAACACGTGATTGAAAACAACACTGAATTCTTGTTCTGAAATGGAGCCGTGGACAAGAAAGATATTCACCCACTAGGCTATGTTAACGAAGTTTTTATTACCGACCGTAGTTAAAAATTAAAAATCATTTCAAGAAGCGCCAACTTTCGAACACATATATTAACTACGTTATTTAAAAATAAGTTTAGTTCTTTAGATAATAATGATTTGCAGGTACCTCCACTCTCCATACACATGAGATATTGACGCGATATAAAATTGAATAAGAATGAATACAAAAAACTTATGTTCTTATATATTTACCTAAAATGAAAGGGTCATTGTCCATTAAATTATTAAGGCATATCTATTCAACTTCATAGATGACAATAACCATTGCCCATAGGTCTGAAAAAATGATTATTATGTACTCTTAGTACGGATTACTAAAAGGTAAAAATTTTCAAATTCGAAAAAACATGGATCCTAACGCTATCCCATTCCCGTGCCGGGCTTAAAAGTTGCATAATGTGTGACAGTATTTTTAGGTCAAATTTGAAGTAAGTCGATCGCTACGTGTTTTTAAAAAATCAACATTTAATATTTAGAACTCGAAAATCTTATGGAAATACGGTTTTGATAATTTTGTACCATTTTTTTTTTTTCTAAAAGTGCGTCTAAAAACGAAAATTATTTTTAAAAAACATTCCAATCGGATCAATTTTCGCAAAGTTATGGGCATTCAAAAAAAAGTACCGCTTATTTTAAAATTCATATCTCGGAAGTGGCTGGACAAATAAAGCTTAAAATTGGCATGGAGGCCTTTCTCAATAGATACTAAAAGACAAAAAATTATGGAGAAAATCGGAGATGCAAAAGCTAAATGGTGTCGGATTTGGCGTGGAATGCCCCATATATAGATTATGTTTGAAACATCTATACCATGTTATTTGATAAAACTCTCTAATTATCACAATGATATCAACAAATTGACATAGTTTATGTATGTATGTTATATACACACACACACACACACACACACACACACACACACACACACACACACACACACACACACACACACACACACGCACACGCACACGCACACGCACACGCACACGCACACACACACACACACACACACACACACACACACACACACACACACACACACACACACACACACACACACACACACACACACACACACACACATACATAACATACATACATAAACTCCACCGTCTCTACCCCCACTCCCCTTTGATATGTGTGTTGCAATAAAGACAGACCATTAGTCTAAACAAATAGAAAAGTGGTTAACTCTGCGAAAATTCTATTTAATTAAAATTTGAAAAAAAATCAAATAGATACACTTAGTGGTTTCAACTAAATTGTTTTTTGAACAGATGAAACCGAATATCAGATTTATTAGGATTAAATAAAATATTTACGTATTGGACAATATTAAATAGATTTTGATTTGAATAAATAAATATATTAAAAATAAATAATGCCAATAATAGAATACGATAGGAAAAAGTTGATTTCACGAAAAATCTAGTTAATTCAAATTTTAATGAATCAAATAGACGTGGTTAGTTATTATCAATAGAATTTTTCTGTCAGTGTGAGTGGAATCAAATTGTTGGCCAAAAGATGGGCCAAGCTTGTCTCTTCCGATGGGCAATATTTTGCATAAAGCACTTTGTCGATTTCCCACCGAACCGCTATCTTCTCTTTTGCTCAAAAATGGACGGTTTCATATGCAACCACCTATGCATACAGAAAAATGATTAGGTTGAAATTTTAGTTGAAACGTTGAAATGAATAGGTGCAACTTTGATCAACACAATTGCCCATTCACAAGTGACCAACGAAATACTAACATGAAACCCTAAGATATTGAATGTCTCCGAGTTTTCGTTAATGCGATCGAATAAATAAACCTTCAAACAACCCACTACTTCATTTCTACAGTAGATGATTCGTCGGCATCCCCCAATTACAGATTTAGTCAGCCCCAGTGATTTTTTTTTCAGTGTGCAGATATATGTATTTCATGTGCGTCTATACTTGTACAGTTACTCACCGATCGCGAAACAGTTATAGGCAGCAAGAGAGAAATTATCGACTCACCTGAAACAGACCAAAGAAAGAAGAAATTTATTTTTCATCTTCGTGACAGAAATATATATATATGTGTGTGTGTGTGCGTGTGTGTGTGTGTGTGTGTATGCAGTTATAGCTGCAAGAAGTATCCGGGTTTCTCGTCAATGAGAAATTATTGTCGACGTGACGAGTCTCACAGGAGATCGAAGGAAATCATTTTTATCAGGTTCCACCACCCCTCCGCCACGCCAGTTACCCTAGGAAACTCGCCAATTAAGAATTGCCTTGTCAGGAACGAGGAATACAGGTGGCAGCGTTATTGGCTTGTATACGAACGGGTGCACGTATGATCGTCCGGCTTCTATAACGGTCCCGTTGCAATCCGGTTATAAAAGGGACGAGATGCGCGCACAATAATGTCGTGAGATAATTATTTTATCCAATTCAAGGCAAAATGATTATCAATTATAAAAATGACAAAAATATATACGAAAAATGTTAAAAAATAAGAAACTAAGAAGAAAATTGAAAAAATGAAGAAAAATTCAACCATGACGAAAAAATGGAAGAAAACAAAAATATAAATATTGAACAAAATTAAAGAATACGGGGAAACCTCGTGTATTGATCGGCAGTAGCTGTGCAGATACGATGTTTCTACAAACTCGCGTCTGTGGTATCGATTTATTGCCCGCTCGCGGAATTAAGCCAAGCGAAGAATTATAACGAAGTCGAATACGCGTACGTACGGAAATCCTATACGCGCTCGTTAATTGGAAAGATTCGACGTACGCTTTTTGACATTTGCGATCGTATGGCGGTTCGTACGTACCCAATGTAGGAATATCTCGGATGGAACGAAACTTGGGACTCACGTGTTCGCGAATGTGTGCATCGATGATGAATCGAAATCAAGTGAACGACGGGTGTGGGTAGCACAAATGAAGGCGAGTTGTCTAATAACATTCGTAGCTGGAGAAGAGGATAGCATGGTCTCGTCTGTATACAGGGTGTCTCGGACAAAGTGTTACGAGCTTGCATCTTAGAAAGTAAGATTTGTAATAAAAAGTGTTAGAAATAAAAGTTGGTTCGTTGGAAGAGGAGACAAAAATGGCAATATCATTCCGACCTTGGGTATAAGCGACAAGGTCATGTGACAGTCAATTTCGACATTCTTCACGAGAGCCATACTTTTTATTGGACATTCTTATAGCTTAGCTCGAGAGCTTTTCCAAACACTATAAATAAGTCTTTTTTCATCGAGTTTTTTTGCAGCATTGTAACTATTAACTCATAGAACTGAAAAAATATTCGATAAAAAAATGCTCGTCTATAGTTTTTTGGAAGGGCTTGGAGCTAAGCTATAAGAATAATCAATGAAAAATAACGCAACAAATTGAAAATTTCAAAAGACCTTGCTCGTTATACTCAAGGTCAAATTGACATCGCCATTTTTTCCCCTCTTGGAACGAAACAACTTTAATTTGAAACATTTTTCCTGTACAATCCTCACTTTCTGAGAAACAAGCTTGTAACACTTTATCTGAGACACCCTGTATGTAGCCTCGATATAACGCGGCCTCTTCTATACATGTATGTATTTTAATTGGAGTACGCGGTGTCGTGTCCGACAGTTACGAACGTGTCTTTTCTCCTCGGTGCATCGACAGATTCATCGTGGATATCGAACTTCTCCGAAGTGCGGTCGTTAACGAGTGCATCGCGCTCATCTATATACGTATAATCAAAAATATACCCCGCCAGCTTGGTATTCATTCCTTGGGAATTGAATACTTCCCTTTTAATTACGAACACCCGACGAGGTGGAATTCGAATAGTGAACAAAAATACGATTTATTGGGACAATGAAAAAAAGAGTCAATGAAAATATCGACATATACGGATTATATTCGTTATTTTTTTTTCTCGTCTATCGGGCCACGTAGTTGGGACGAATTCACGCGGATTTGAGTTTGTACGAATGGTGGAATCGAGTCAGAGAAGACGGACAGGAAGAGGAAGAGAGAGAGAGAGAGAGAGAGAGAGAGAGAGAGAGAGAGAGAGAGAGAGAGAGAGAGAGAGAGAGAGAGAGAGAGAGAGAGCATCATGAATGGAAGTCCTCGATAGAGCTTTCCTTTCTCTCCCTGACTCTCTCTCTCTCTCTCTTTGCTCTCTTTGGTTGTTTGCTTTCGCTTGCGAAAGCCCCTAGGGATTTTTGCCTACAACCCGATGGGGCACGCCTCCAACATCGCGGAAGAGTCGGACGAGCCATCCCCAATGTGGTTGCGTCGAAGTTGTTTCCACCTCCTGGCCTCTCTTTCACTTATGCCGGCTCACGACTAGACATAGGGAGAGAAAATGTATGTGGCGTCATCGTGACAGGCCTTTGGAAGTTTACCCTCGGGGGAGATGGCTTCATCGAACTATATATGTACATATATACACACACACACATATACATCCATTTGTGTGTGTGTGTGTGTGTGTGTGTGTGTGTGTGTGTGTGTGTGTGTGTGTGTGTGTCAATACTTTCAACGCCTGAAAGGAATGTCTGGCTTCCCCATAATATCGCAAATATTATCGTTTACGAGGCACCACTATTTTCGTCTCCCGCACGGAGGACGCAAAAGTCGATGAGGAACGCAACAGATAGGATTGCGAAAAATATGTTTAATTAGGTAGTCGCGCGATAGCTCGGTGTTGAAACGAGAAGAATGAAATAAAAAGTCGCGTGTCCCCGAAATACTTCGAAAACCGTTACACTCGGTGGTTAACCGCCATTCCTATGCGTCGATTCTGGCTAATAAATTTAAGGATTTACGGTGCGGGTACAGCTGTTGACAAAAAGTCAAAGCGAACGCGATGATTTTTGTGCAAAAGGACGAAGATCGGAGAAAAAAAGGTAAGGTGTTTTTGTTCTTTTTTAAGGGACCACGGGCACGGGATTTTTTTTTCAGTTCAATTAATGTATTTATATATCAGTCAGCTTGTTTATTCAGCTTCAATTTGTTTTTTTGTCTCTCTACGTCAATTTTTTGCTGAGATATCTGACTTTGAATGAAAAAGATCCGGTTCAAAATTTTTTCTTCTTATATTTAACTACCAACTAGTGCAAAGTTGCGCAAAAAGTCGAAGGAAATTTTTTGCTTTCGTTTTAATGATGATTACACGGTGTTCAGAAACAATGCACTTGTTTCTTTAATTGGTTTTTAAAACTTTGATCAATCGGTCCGGAAAAACGGTTCTATGGATCAATTAAAAAATGTACAGGGCTATTGGGGATACATTAAGCTGAAAAAAACCTGGCAGCATTAAACATACCTGTCTTTCCGTTAATATTTATAAAGTAGTGGTAGATTTACTGAAAAACCATAAAAAGTCATATTGGTTGAACTTTTTTCAAATTGATGTTGACGGTAAAAAAAAATCTTAAAAATCAACGAAAGGGTCTTGTAGAAATTCATTCAAGCCTTCAAAGCTGTCCTTTAATTCCTTGTGCGATCATTGGTTGCTGAGATATCGACGATCAAAGACAAAAGGATCTTTTTTCATTTAAAGTCGGATATCTCAGCAAAAAATTGACGTAAAGAGACAAAAAAACAATTTGAAGCCGAATGAACAAGCTAACTAAACTATACATTGATCTAATTGAAAAAAAATCCCGAGTCCGTGGACCCGTGAGAAAAAAAAACAAAAACATTGCAAAATTGTTTTCTCCCACTATTTCTTATGATTGCGCGATAACCCCAGCTCACAAAAAATGTTTGCCAAATGATCTCGAAACAAGAAACTTGAAGCTTCAAAATGCTCTTCTTTCATCTCGATACGATCATTTTTCGCACAGATACAGCGCTTGAAAAAATACTAAAAAATTTTTTTATTTTTTCTGTTTCTTTAATTTTGTAGAGGAGTATATGTATAAAATAATTTGTAAGTATCTCCTCGGAGAAAGTATATCTATAATACTTTAGGAGTTTCAAACCCTCGAAAGACCGCTGTCATGAATCACGGTCTAGAAATAGTATTTAAAATTCGTTAAATAAATAGTATTTAACATCAATTAAATTAATAGTGTATAAAAATCATTAATTTAAAAAAATCAATAGTATTTAAAAACTAATACAAATTTCAAATCTAAAAATGTCACAAAGCATTGGTTCGCGAAGATTTAAATAAATATTTAAAAAATGACATATTCAAAATACCCATAGAAATAAAATAAAAATCATACATGAATGAGTGTCTCAATAACTCATCACGATTCCGAGTCGTATAGCCAAAGTACCGAGGAATAGAGTTCAGTACCCAGCCTCGGCCCCATATCCTAGATCTCATCCCCGCGACGCGATGAGTAACGCGCGTTACATTAAAATTTAAACAACTGTTCCAGACCGGATGTATAAGGTTGAGGGAAACGATGACTCCGAGACGAGTCAAAGGAGTTTGCCATCATAATGGGGATCGACAAAGTTTCAACCTGCGAGTCTTTCCATGCCTCACGGATCATAATGGCTTATCGCTAGGAGTCCCGGCCACCGCGCATAACTATCGGGCTTTATGTGCGCCGCGTATAAAGCGTTATATAAGTATATATATATATAAAGCGTATAAAGTATATATATATATATATATATATATATATATATATATATATATATATATATATATATATATATATATATATATATATACACACGTAGAGAGCCGATAGAGCGCCATTAACAAACGTTCTACAACGCGAGGCTTTTCACCTGGTCCACGCGACGGGAATATCGCTCCTAACACAGGAATTACCCTCAATCCTCTCTTCACCCTGCCAACCCTTCGTTTCCCGTCCCTTCACCGCGCGACACTCCGCACTCGTGCGAAAACATTCAACTGTGCTTTTGCTCCGGCTTTGGATCAGTACGAGAGAACTACGAGGGAACTAGAATTCCTGAGGGTGATCCTGCTGGAGAAGTTTATCGAAGGAGCGGAATACCGAGATCGTACATACATATATATATATATATATATACAGGGTGATACACAACTATTGGGGTTTGTTTGGTGAGCATACAGTGTGCCATGACGAGCAAAACGCTTTTTTGTTTAAACGACGTGCGACAAAAATTCGCCAAAATATTCGCTTGCTGAGCCTGGCGCTGAGTAAGAATTGGCACAGTAGTTGCTCACGCGCAAATTTTTATTTCTCAATTCATAAATGATAAACGAAAATTATCGAATTGTATTGTCGATTTGCAAAGCGAGTCTTCGAGTTCATGTTTTTGGACCGCAACAAAAATTAAACAAAAAAACGTTCATTCGTCGGAAGATGGACTCGATCCGGCTTGCACGTTTCGCGCCTGAGCAATTGCTGTGCCATCCTTTAGTATTTGGACTTTGGAAGCAATTATCTCGGCTAACTTTTGGTGCACGACATTTAAAGAAAAGCATTTTGCTCGCCATGAGCCACCCTGTACGTTTACAAAGGAAAGCCTGGTAGTTTTGAACCACCGTGTACACGAATAGGTATGAGAATGACAGATCCCGATAAAGCTGTGGTCCAAAAGGCTTGCCGGCACTCGGGGCGCGTATTTCGAATAAAACATCATTTGTGGTGTCGAGCTCGCTTGCCTTTTTACAGCAGTCGCAGTGTATTTTCTCGACTGTTTTCTTTTTATCCTGTACCACGATATTTTCTAATGGACAATAAAAGTTTATCACGTTTACCGCGGCAATTGAATGCTGAGATTGTTCCAGCATCCATCGTTTGAATGCAATGGGAATGCTTTTTTTTTCGTCGACCGATTCGATTTCTTTTCGCAGATTTCTCCTACAAAGACGGCTCAAGCATTTTTTCAAGGGGTCACTCGGAGCTCTACAATGAAAATCTGTAAATTACGATTTTGTGCAATAATAAAAATGAGGAAATAAAAATATAAAAAAGAACTTTCGTTGCATTTATTTGGGGCAGAACATATGAAGATTCGGAGCGAATACGTTTTAACGGGTTATACGCCGTTAGAAATTTCAAAAAATCGATTTTCTAATTGCATTTTTGGAATGTACAAATATGTGAGTATATTTCCTGAAAATTTCGAATCGATCCAGCGAATATTCTCGGAAATACATACATATTGGTAAGGACGCTCGGAGGCTATTTTTGTAAGCTTATTTTTTTCATTTTAGATAATCCAAATCGGAGATACTCTGCTCACCCTCGGACACTTTTTTTTCGGGGACCTCCAGGAGACTCCCTACAGGAGCAATGTTAATGAATTTTTTTGAAAATAAAAAATGCCATTCTAAAGCTAAAAGATGCCACTACACTGCCTAATACTTTTCGTTTTGCCCAAATGAAATCCTTTTTCAGAAAAAAATCGTGAAAAAAAAACTTTTTTGGCGTTGCAACTGCGCATAACGCCTTAAGGGGTAAGGCCACTGTAAATTTTTTGAAAAATCGATTTTTTTTTATTGGCTTAAAAAATAGTTTAAACCCTCTAGAATAAGAAAAAAAAGGTCCTGTGCGTCTTCTTTTTTTAATTTTTTCCAATAAAAAACTATTCGCAAAACTTTAAACGCGTTTTTCTCGAAACATGGTTTTTCAAAATGGCACGCAGCATAACTCGAACAATTTTCATTTTTTTTACTTGAAATTTTAACCAGATGTGAACATTTACATTATCTTGAGAATGTCGATCGGAATTTTCAAGAACTTTATTTATTGATTTTTTATTAACAAAAAACTTGCCGTTTTTTTCGTCAAAAATCAATTTTTTTTTTCAAACGCACGCCAAATCCACGAAAATTGATACTTTTTAAAATCCGATCGACATTCTCTAGCTATAGCCCTCTAGATTAATGGTTTTTTTTTGTTCTAGATTCAAAAGTGCACCAGTGGTGCTGCGTGCCGCGGAGCCCTGGAAGCAAAACATGTCCCGGGAAGACAGCTGTGGAACCGCCATTTTGTTTTTTTTTACTGTAAAAAAATTTTATAATAAAGTTTAATGTATGCCCGATAACACCATTAAAAGTTTTTTTTCAAATACCTTCAATTTCGGGAGCAAAAAATTAGTGAAAAAACCTTTTTTTTGGGCCGTTACAGTGGCCTTACCCCTTAAGGTAGTCCTGTCGCTTCACAGCAGTCATATCACTGATCATACTTGAGACTTGTACAATTTATATTTTCAACATATGCAAAAAAGTGATTTGTAATAATTTAAATAATTCCATGTGTAAACTGTTAAATGAATGTTCACATTTAATTTAAAAAATGAAAAAAAAAAAAAAAAAAAACAGTTATTCCAACGATTCGCGCAGTACTTATTTCTGGGTTAGATATTGGGCAACATCGGTTCTATCTTCATGTCTTTTTACTCAACCAGGCGCGTTTAACCTCCATGCTTTTCAACGTCGATCTGTCAAAACAATGGCAGGTGCAGGAAATATAAAGCATTTTATTCGGGCCACGACTGATAAAAAGCGTGGAAAACTTGTGTCGGCGAAATATGACGGTTCAAAATGAAATATGTGTGTAAATTACAATGAGTGAGGTGAGATTAGGACTACAGTCAGCTATTGCCTTGCTGTCACGTCTTTTGATCGTAGCAAGTGGTAAAGCCAATACCGGAAGTGCAAATTAAACTTAATATTGCATAAAAATTAGGTCAATAAGCGTAATTTTGTCTAAGAGCATTGGATTCCTATAAGCGTTGAGTGTGTAAATCCGATTATTTTTAAGAATCTGACGGATTCCCACTATTATATACACTTTTGTGGCGACCGGAAATTGGGTTTTTGCATGTCGTCTCGCAATTTCTTCACAAAAAAACGCAATTTTAATATTCTTTTTCTCTGTAATTAGGTCTATAACCAACCCTGAAATTTCACAGAAACGATTATTAATATATTTAGCGAAGCTGAAAAAAATATGAAAATCCTATGGATTGAAGTCTGGCGATTACCTTAAATAAAAACTTCTATTTATTCATTTCCACAATTCCAACGTGTTCCCTTGCAGATTCTTACGCATTATCCTTCTGAAAGAAAGCTCTTTCTATCACTTTGCACCCGCACTTCGTCAATCTAACCTACCTTCCGTTCCTTACAACGCCGTCTTAACCCTTGCCAGTCATACCTCCAGATTGTGACGTGATAGTCATTGGGGGTGTAATCAACCCCACCCACTTTGGAGAGTGATAAATAATAATTGAAAAAAAAAACACGTCGAAATATAAAAAAATATATATAAAAAAAACACGTCGATTTAATATTTAAAAAAAAAACGTCGAAAAAAAAATTCTGGAAGGTATCGCAGGTCGAAAACCGGCTGGGGTTGATTCAACCCCCGATGACTGTTAAGGGTTAAACTACAGTATACCGCGTTTGGGGCGGTCCATAAATTACGTCATTTTAAAATGGGGGGGGGTCTGATCGTTGGATGACGGTAACGATAATTGAATTATGACGATAGGAAGGATAGGATGATTTGGGGGGGGGGGGGGGTTGAAAATCAGCCAAAATCGATGACGTAATATATGGACGGCCCCTTTCTCGTCAGTATGGGAGGACTCCGGACAATCCATACCGATATAGGTGGCCCCGTATTCTTCCGATTCTCTGGTGCACAGACATTTTACTCGAGTATCTACATCAAGATCTCAGAAGTATTGGCTTTCCGCTGACTGCTTGATGGGCAAGCCGGTGTACGGCTAAGCGGTCACCGCTCGGAGTATTGGTCATGCACAACGTCGCTCAACTCGAAGGATTGCCGGAGCGCCGAACGCCGAGAACTCAATCAGGGTTGGTTTACTATATATATATATATATATATATATATATATATATATATGTATATGTATATGTATATGTATATGTATATGTATATGTATATATATATATATATATATATATATATATATATATATATATATATATATATATATATATATATATATATATATATATATATATATATATAGTGACCGTTTAATTGAGTGGGACGAAGCAGAGTTCGGCGTACTCGAACGACGAACCAAAGCAACGGCTCGAGTAAACGGCCCGAGGCTGATGTATCGTTTAAATGCATATAGGCATGCTCGGAAGCATACGTAAAGATAGACGAGAGAGCGAAATCGATGTCGAATGAAGATGAAAGATTTCGAGGTTCTCGTGAAAGATAATGTTGTTGAATTTGCGAATTCATGTTATGTCTCTTTTCCCTCTCTCCCTCTCCCTCTCTCTCTCTCTCTCTCTCTCTCTCTCTCTCACTCTCTTTCTCCCTTTCATACACCGGACCGGAGCAGCCCTCTGGGCAAGCGGTTCTCATCGTTACGCGTTTACAAGATGTAACATGTACGGCTCGTAAAACCGATCATCGTTAATACCGCGAATCCACCGGATCGTTACTACACCAATGGTGGAGAATCCAGGATCCCGTGTGTGTATGCCTCAGGGAGATTTTCCTGTAGCATGAACACTCTCGCCCTACCGGCGACATTTTAACGCGCGATCCTCGGCGACCTCGGCCATATGTGATTGCGACTGCGACCGTATATTGTGCCGCCACGCAACAATGGGTCGACAAAACTACAGGCTTGCTTAAAAAAAGGGGGGCGACCTTCGGCCTTGAGGTAGATACTCGCAAGTTTGACAACACGGGCATTGTACTTGGCTCTGAAAACCGTGCAAATATTTTTTGAATTTTTTGTCGTTTGGACCCACCGTTCTCGGGATTGTTCGATGTGTTTGCTCCACGCGGGCCGCGTTGTAGGTGACTAGCGCGGAATATTCAAATCAACTAAATCCGGTCATCTTATACTTATTTATTTGAGTTAATTAAGATTTTGGTCAAAATCAATAATTTTCTTTGCTTGATTTTACCGTTCCAGAGATTCGTATCAAGTACATTTATTTACTCAAATCAAAATCGATTTAACACAGTTGAATAATAAAAAAATGTACACGCTTTTAATAATTTTGCTATTTGGTTTTGTCTAGTCGAAAAAACATTCAGTCGTATAAACTAAACGGGGTCTACTCAGATTTGTTCATTTGAATCAACTAGCAAATTCGTAGATGCAGTAGTACGCTCTGTGGCCGGAGTGTGGCGCAGGCCTCGAGGCTTCTCTCCCGCAAGCTATTTGCACTCTGAGCGCGCGTACCACCGAGGCCGCGAAACGTATCGACGCATCACAAATTCCGCCCATTGTCGCTCGTGGACGACCAAGTGTATTCCAAAAGACGTGGAGATTACATGTTTCGTGGTACCCACGAAAAAAGAACTCCCGTATACCGGAATGCCGGTAGTGCAAAATATTTTTTTATATTTTTCCACTATTGAGTATTGTTAATAACACGGATGAATATGGATTGTATATGAGAAAACAAGGTAAATGTGCTGGTTATAAATGAAGATATTAGTAACTTGAGTACAACTTTCATTCGTTCGAAATAACAATATATGTGAAAATTTAAGACACATTTACTGCACGCAAGTAATAATATGTTTTACTCAAATATATCTTTTATACGTTCAAATCAACAATGTATTTTGATCAATTACGTATTTACTGAAAGAGATTGAAGTTCGCAATGTTGGAATGCAATGAAAATGATTACATTTTAATTCCTTCAATTTCATTCCCTGTTTTTTTTTTTTTTGAATGAACACTCATTGTTTACAATGCTCATTTGAAGATCTACAATTAAAATCAGCGAAAAAAGTACTTGATATGACAATTTAAAAAAATGGTATTTAAATATACAAAAAAAAATCGATTCCAACGCTACAAACTTCAACGCTATTTTATTAAATTGTCTACGTCGCGAAATGCTTAAAACAAATTCAAAAATATATTTGAAATAAATAGAATAGTGACAGATCGCGAGTCAGCGATTTTGTTTTTCCTTGCTAGTTAAATTAAGTAAACTTTTTGAACACTATGCTTGCTGGAACTCGGTGATCACGCGAATCCACCAACCACGATGCTCCCTTCCCCCTCTATCTCTCGGTACAAATATCGTGTGTGCTCCACATCAAATTTTCCTTTTTTTTTTTCAGTGTACGCGACACGCGTTTGAGGAATCATTGGTCCGTGTGTTCGGGAAAATCGTCAAAGAGCAATCTATTCGCCCGGATTCGTTACATACGCCTGCAGGGCTCAGATATATATATATATATACATTTGACTCGCTACGGGGGTTTGAGGCCGCCCTTCGCTTCTTTCCCGTCGTATGAATCCACTGACGGATCGCGGGTTCAACCGTTTCGACATCGCGTTATGAAGCGACCCCGCGTGTACGAAGGCCCATGGGGAGGGCTGGGGAAATCAATTGGAGCATGGCGCCAACTGCTGCACACCTCTGATTTTTATTCCTATGGTGTTCTTCCCTCTTCTCTGTATCAGTCGATACTCCATGCTCCTCCGCATTGGCGAACTGCGGGATATTCGTTTCGGTTTATCGCTTCGTTTAGCCGCGTTCGAACCTCGTTTTTTTTTCGCGATAACGACTTCGCGGCTGAACGTGACGAGTAGGTGGAACGTTGCTTTGGAACCAATATTAACAGGAGAAATGGAACTTTTATTATACGCCGCGGATTTGATACACGGAAAGGCTGGTTCTAGGATTTGGCACATTATGGAAAATCGAGGGTCCGCGGCTGTTCACGGGGTGTCTCGTTTTGAATGGTAGGGCATAACAAAAGTTATAACACGGAAACACAATGCTGAAATTTGCATGGTTGGAATGCAAAGGAATCTTTTTTTTACATTTTATTTCCCTTTTTTTAATAATTATAAATCTATTTGTTTTAATCATTTCTATTGCAGATCGTTAAATAAGTATGTTGAAAAATGGTGAAGAGATTTTTGTTTTTCAAAATCTGCAGAAAGAAATTAAAGGAATACAGAAATATTAATTTTCTTTGCATTCCAATGATACAAACTTAAAAAAATTGAAAACGATTAACCGACACGGTTAAAAAAGTTTATTTGCTTCAAGTAGTACTACGATTCTATTTATTTCAAATATATATATATATATATATATATATATATATATATTTAACTTCGAGCATTTCTTGATGATTCTCACCGATAAAAACGTATATGATGAAAATACATTATTGATTTGAACGTATAACAGATATATTTTAAAAAGAATATCTTTATTCGCATGCAGTAAATGTTTGTCAAATTCAAGTATATTGTCATTTCAAACGAATAAAAAACGTATATGAATTACTAGTATTTTGATTTCCAACCAGCAAATTTAGTAGATTTCTTTATATACATTTGTGTTGTTAACACTCTGCAATGGTTGAAAATTATAAAAAATCATTTGTATCACCACCATTTCAGTATACGAGAGGATGTTCCTCTTGCGTGGCTATCACCAAATGTGCAATTTTCACGTCTTTCGGAATACATTTGGCCGACCACGAGCGACAATACGCAAAATTCATTGTATGTCGATACGTTTCGCGGACTAGGTTGTCGCTCACTCGGAGTACAAGTGGCTTGCGGGAGAAGCCTTGATCTCGGCGCCAAACTCCGGCCACAGAGTGTACTACGACGTCCATGAATGTACTAGTTGAATCAAATTTTAAAAATTTAAATAAATTTATTTGAATAAAATTTAAATAAAAAATTTAAATAATAAATGTTTAGTCTGTACGACTAAACATTTGTTTGAGTAAACAATACCAAATACCAACATTATTAGATATGATTTTTTTACTGAACGGTGTTGAACGGATCTTGATTTGAATAAATAAATATATTTTTGATTAATCTCCGAAGTAATGCATTCGAATTTGAAAAAAAATCAATTTTACATAAATTGTTGTTAATCCGAATAAAAAAATTATGTTGAAGCTTGCATCATTGGAATGCAATGAAAATGAATACATATGAATTCCTCAAATTACTTTCGGCCGATTTTACTTTAAAAAAAACCCTAGAACATTTTTTAACATAATTATTCGGTGATTTACAATATAAGTCTACAATACGAGAAAAGATCTTCTACAATAATACAAATAAGGAAAAAGTTATGTAAAAAAGAGCTCCCGTTGCTTTCCAACGATGCAAACTTCAACACCATGAACAGCGAAATATCTCGAGCATGGGTAGACCGATGGAAAGAATTCTGAAACTGAAGTCGCAGGGTATCTCTCAGGACCGACACAATGGTCTCATTATCCACTTTGGCGTTGCCAGCGCCAAGGTCAAGCGGAGGTCGCTTCAAATTTTTCAAGGCAAGCCTATATTTTTCGTGCGCACATTGGTAGTGGGATCAAAGACTAGTCCAGCGAAAAAAGGGAAATGTCTCTAGCCCGAAAATTGCCAGAGTTACGGTACTTCAAAGCCGTAACAAGTGCCGCGGCCACCAAAATGGCCCCGAGTAGGTACCATCGCCTGGCATGAGGCTGTTAAGGATTGACATCTCGTGCGTGCAACCCGATAAAGGTTGGCTGCCTAGCGCAACAACGAATCGTTCTCCCGTTCCCATAAATCCACCGGCCGATAACAACGCTTCGGCAATTTTATTTGTGTTCCCTTTGATGAATTACTCCACCCATCGCTCTCTCGCGGCGCTTTTCAATCGGCAGGTGCGATCGTGTGGGCGGGATCGCAGCTTTTCTACGCTTTGGTCTCGGAGTATCTTTGCAACGGAATCGCGTACCACGCCACGTGTGTACAGCGATCATTCGGCGCCGGGGGGTGGGGGGCTGTTGGTCGTGGAGCAAAGCTCATAAATCCGCTCGGTTTCTAGTACCACACCCACATAGCCACGAGATAATGAATTTTCCTCTTTCTTCATCGCCAAATTGCGTGAATTTTCCTCTTCAGCAAGGAGCGTTCTGATTAGCTCCACACTTTTTACGCTGCTCTTTCTCACGCTTCGGCAATTCAACGCTCGTCAGGTTTCTTTTTTAATACATTTTTGCCGGGTCGTAAAGCTTGCGGTTTTTGGCTGTCGTATGGCGAAGTCACGACCAACTTTTTATAGCTGCAGTGATCGTTTTTTGCGGTAGCAAAGCAATCTTTATATTTCTAGATGCTGTCTCTATGTTCACCGATGATGAAAAAGATTTATTGGCATCAACCAAATGCTTTAATTTGGCTTTTTTTACTTCAATTGACCAATGTTTTCGTAAAGCTCATTTTTCGTTTACTCGATTCAACTATTTCGGAGATTTATTTCAAATATATTTGTTTATTTAAATCGAAGATCTATATAACATGGTTGAGTAATGGACATTTTATGTGGTTCTAACAATTTTCGTATTTGGTCTTGGTTAGCGAAAAAAGTATTTAGTCCTATAGACTAAATGGACCTATTCATATTGTTTCACTTGAATCAACTAGCAAATCATGGACGTAGCAGTCCGCTCGGCGGTCGAAGTGTTAGCGCCGGGCTCTGGAGACTTCTCCCGCAAGCCATTTGTACTCTGATCGAGCATACAACCGAATCCGCGAAACACATCGACGCATCACAAATTTTGCGCAATGTCGCTCATGGTCAATCAAGTGTATTCCGAATGACCTGGCAATTCGTGATAGCCACACAACGGTAACATACTCTTGTATACCGAAATGGTGAAGGGTAAATGTGGACCAGTGAATGGACAGGGACCAGTAAATGGTCCCTGTCAGTACCCCATCAGCCGAAAGCTGATTTATTTTCAAAATAAGCAAAGAATATGAGTTGTCTATATAACATCGAATCACTATGATTTAGCAAAAAAAAATCACAGGTGTCGTTGAAACCGGTTTCTCAGTTCAATATCGAATTCTGACGCCACACGGAATTTTTCTAGTTTATGGTACTTGCACACCGCACAACTTAGTTACTGTCCGGCTGTGCACAGTAGGTGTTCCAAAGGCGAAAACAATAGTTTTTATGAGTTTCGAAGGTAAGTATTCCTTTCATCACTTAAGATACCCGGGAAAAAAAGTTCATGCCTGAGTGGATATGCTCATATATGTTTCAGATATTGTCATATATGTTTCAGATATCGTCATATATTATTCAGATATTGTCATATATGTATCAGATATATTTATATCTGGCATTTTACAGTATCATATATGATTAGGTCTGATCATATTCCACATCACATATGCTTAAAGATCATATCTGATCACATATCCCGGGGAAAATGGTGATATCTGAGCAGATATGCTCATGTAGGTGTTTATCTGCAACATAAATGAATCTGATCTGATCATGCATGGTCAAAGATGAACATACATGTATTTTTATGCGCTCAGGGGTAGCTCTATATCTGGTCAGATATGATCGCGCATAAGTAAATATGTGCAGATATGAATTTGTAGCTGAACATGTCTGCCCATATGTGGTCATGTCTAACCAGATATAGTACAATTCACGACTAGATTCGAGCTCATGAGCTCGAATGTAGTCGTGTTCAGCTACAAATTCATATCTGCACATATTTACTTATGCGCGATCATATCTGACCAGATATAGAGCTACCCCTGAGCGCATAAAAATACATGTATGTTCATCTTTGACCATGCATGATCAGATCAGATTCATTTATGTTGCAGATAAACACCTACATGAGCATATCTGCTCAGATATGACCATTTTCCCCGGGATATGTGATCAGATATGATCTTCTTTAAGCATATGTGATGTGGAATATGATCAGACCTAATCATATATGATACTGTAAAATGTCAGATATAAATATATCTGATACATATATGACAATATCTGAATCATATATGACGATATCTGAAACATATATGACAATATCTGAAACATATATGAGCATATCCACTCAGGCATGAACTTTTTTTCCCGGGTGGTCTGATATCGTCAAATCTAATCATACATGCTCTGATATCGTCAAATCTAATCATGTATGCTCTGATATGGCCATTTTTCTTATGCATGATTAGACAAGATCCAGATATGATCAATCATATCTGGATCATATATAATCCAGATATAATCAGATGTGATTTGGTCTGATAATTTTTTCTCGGGATGATCATACATGCTCAGATATAAGCATACATGATCTGTCATGACACTATATGAACAGATATAGCCAATTCTCTTGTCTGATCACATCTGATTCTACAGATATGCTCAGATATAAGCATACTTGATCTGTCATGACACTATATGAACAGATATGACCAAATCTCTTGTCTGATCATATCTGATTCTACAGATATGATTCAGATATGTTCAGATATGATCTTTTTTTCCCGGGTAGAATCAATCCATGACTTCTGGCAAAAATTAAGAATAACTTGGTAATAATAGGTCCGAATTAGACATGTTTATTCATCGGTTCTGTATTCTAACTCCTTTCCAGTGAATTAACAGATGAGCTCTGTTCTGATAATTCGCAAAGCAGAGCAAAAAGTTAGCACATCTGCTCAAAATTGTTAAATTAATTACTGTCAAGACATGACATCGTACATTTCATTAAATGTTGTCGTAAAATTATTTTATGCGGTTTTTTTTTATTTTGGCGAAATTTAATTTTCAATATCTCTGTCAAAACAAACTATGCTAGTTAAAAAAATAATAATATCACGTTAAGATGCAAACAAGCTTTGTGTATATTCTACGGAATAGTCATAACAAACATATGACTTACGATGTACGAGAATATTATAATTTTTGTGCAACATAGTGATCTCCGGATCTAGCATTTGATAACAGTAAATAATGAATCGTTATCCTTTACAGCATTTATCTACACTACACGTCCATTTACTGGTAATTTCGTCCATTTACTAACGATTTAGTCATTCCGCTACTGATGTATAAATTCCTTCAATATTATTTGTTGCGATTACTGCGAATTTTTTTCCCACTATTACATTAATAAATTTTGTTAATTATAGCAATGTGAATATTAAGTTTCAGAATATTGCCGTTTTATAGTCCATCTGATTATGGTCTATCTGAATCCTACAGTGGCGTTATTGCTCGATTCACTGGGCGATTTACCCAAACGCAAAATATTTTTGATAATTTATCACCATTGAGGATTGTTTACAACACCGATAAATATGTATTGTGTTTGAAAAAATATGGCAAATTCGCTGGTTGCAAATCCAACTACTAATGATTCAAATACAATTTTTATTCGGCGTGACTCCCCGTCCAGTTATCGGACGAATAACATATATATATAATGGATAGAATGTGTTAAATTGTTAAATGAATTATCCGGACTAATCATTTACACGTATTCGTCCGAATGAAATCTTTATGATTGTGTTTGAGTTTGTTTGGTTTTGGTTGGTTGGACTCGTTTGGGTTTGTTTGTTTGGATTGGTTTGTGTGGGTTTGTTCGTTTCGGTGATGTTTGTTTGGGTTTGCTTATTTGGGTGTGATTGTTTGGTTTTATTTGTTTGGGTTTTATTTGTTTCGGGCGTTGAACTGAGCGTGAACTGCGTGAACTGCGTGAACTGAGCCGCTATCCGGACGAATAACATACGCTTATTCGTTCGATAACCGGACGGCTAGCCACAGCGATTTTTATTTGTTCGAAGTACCAATTTATTTATATTCAAGACACATCTTCCGTATGCAAATAAAGATATTTTTTTCTTTACACACACAGATATATATATATATATATATATATATATATGTGCAAATGAAAAATGTATTTTAATCAAATACATAATTATCGAATCTTCTACATCAAGCTATGCTTTAAAAAGATAAAAAAACATATTTCAAACAAATAGAATCCTGACTAGGCGGCGAGGCAACGAAAAAGTTTTTCGCCTTAAATAGCTCCTAGTAAAATAAAATATATTTTCTTCAACAGTGAGCCGCTGTCAACTGCCGCATTCGATGAAGAAATTCCACCAAAGCTCGAGAATTTTACCTGCAAAATATCATTTTCCGGACTGATTCATCGAAAATACTTTCCTCACCCAAATACTCATCTCGATTCCCTCCAATCGACGAATTCCAATACTTTGCCCGACCAAAAATTCCGACCGATCCTAGGAAAATGCCCTACACCCGATTCTCCGAGCATCGCTACACTTCTCCACCTGGACTGAAATCTACGTTAAGCAACATGGATTATGCAAGGGAGGAGTACCCGTCCATGGCATCGATTCCGTATTACCTCGAGCATAGACGACCAGAGTTTGCGACAGTTCAACGACATTCGTTGCTACCGATTTTCCATCCACGATACGTACTTCCGTAAACCAGTACTTATCGTAGGAAAAATATGTACGTATCGATATTATATGCGCAGTATATGCATCAGTAACGGCCATTTACACGCCCGGATCAATATTTCCTGCCGTACTTCGATATAAATGAATATAAGTGTATCGATGGGCTTGAGTCCGGTATGAGCGCTTGTCAACAAAACTTCAACGCTCTCGATACCCTTTGGACGCCATATATATATATATATATATATATATATATATATATATCAGCAGACCATGGGTTTGTCAGTTCTGCAACAGTTGCAATATTCCCTCGTTACATTTGTGGCTGTTCCCACTGTGGTAAGTACACTGTTATATATCGATCCGACACGGAGAGGGAACGGGGAATTTCCGGCGCAAAAGGAAAAATATACATCTCGTATATAGCAGTTCGGATCGAACGTTACCTGCAGGGATGTTCATATTGTTCGTGGAAAATACATGTGCCATGTACACTATATTTGTATATTATTGTTATTATTATTATTATTATATGGAAATTTATGGCCATGCATACAGACTCCAAACGTAATATTGCTGACTATTTCTCTCTCGCTTGAAATGCTCTTTTTCAGGCAGCAAAAATGTATAGCCGAAAATAACGGTTTTTCCGTAGCACGATATTTTTTCATGATGCCTTTGCCATGAGTATTTCGAAACTGGAGGCGAGGTCTGTATGGGGAGTATCGGTTACCAGTAGACTTTTGATAGGGTCTATTTAATTTGGCTAGGATCTATTCGAGCAAAATTGTTAATTTTAGGCCTACTATGACTCTGTTTGTTTCATGCATCCCTCGATATAATGACGTTGAAGTTTGCACAGTTGAAATGCAATGGAATTCGTTTTTTTTATTACAAAAATTCCTCTGCAAGATTTATGCTTGCATTATTAATTGTTAATTCACATGATAATAATGATCAAAAAGTAAAAAAAATCGATAGGCTCCAACAAAGCAAATTTTAAGCCTATTCGATGTAGACCATTCGATAAATATTTATTTGATCGAAATGCAATGGTTTCAAGGTATGAGAGATCTATTTGAATGAAAAATATCTATTTGCATATGATAAATGTGTCTTAAATTGAAATATATTGTTATTTCAAAGGCATGAATTGTATTTGAATTGATAGAAATTTGATTGGCGAGTTTACCTATTTTATTACTATGTTTTTATTAACTCGATTTCTCGGTTGTCTGTCTGTTCGGTACAAACTTTTGCAATCGATTTTAAACTAACTTCCGGATGAGCTAGAGACTTGAAACTTTAAACATAGCTCAGAACTGGATCACAATGCAATATTAACTCGCTTTCTTGTCTGTTGGTTTGTTTGTCTGTTCGGTACAAATTTTGCAATCGATTTTAAACTAACTTCCGGATGAGCTAGAGACTTGAAACTTTGAGCATAGCTCAGATCTGGATGGCAGACAAATAAACAGGCAGGCGAGTTTGTCACAGAGAGAGAAAAAATGTGAAAAAAATAATATTAATAGTGAATTAGTGACAATTTCTACGATGGTCAAGGACAGCCCCCTAACGCAAGTGACGCCCAGAGAAGAAGAAGCAAAATTTCATACACGCAAGACTAAAAAGCAGAAAATAAAATTATTTGAATAAAAAAATAATCTTTAAGCGACGTTTTTTAAAACGGACTAAAAAGTATGAAATAATTTCTCCTAGCCCCATACAGATTTATAACCCATAACAGATTCAACGAACCCCATACAGATTGTCCTGAAAGTTTGTGATTGTGAATTTTTAAGAGCTATGAAAATACTCGTTAGATTCAAAATGAAAAACATGGGGTGCATGCAATAGATGGTGTGTAGAGATAAGAGTGTAGGAAGTACACTTCGCACAAAAATTTAGGGAGCAAGAAAAAAATCCAAATTTTTTGGGGATTTTCAACAGGCAGTAACTCATACAAAAATGGTCGTACAGCAAAAAGAAAAAAAGAAAATTGTAGCTCTAAGTGTCTAGTTTTCGGATCTGAGTTTGAAAATTTTTTTTTGAAAATATTTTTCGAGTAATCATAAGAAAACCACCAAAAAAAAAATGTTCGAAATTTTTTTGGTTCTTTTTTTTAATCTACGGTGGTGCAAAAATTTTTTTCGACTTAACCTCTATATGGACCGGATAGCTTGTTTATTCAGCTTTAATTTGGTTTTTTAAAAATCTCGATACGAGCATTTCTCGCTGAGATATCGGTATTTGAATGGAAAAAGATCATTTTGTCTTTGATTACCAATATCTCAGCAACCAATGATCGCACAGAAATTTTGAGGTTGGTTTCAAAAACTTGAATAAACTCTCTACAAGGATTGGCAATTGAATTTTGAATTTTTTTTTTTTTTTTCAATCATTACATGAATTTGAAAAAGCGACCAAAAAAGGGCTTTTTGTGGTTTTTTGGAAAATCAAGCGCCCAATCAAAAATATTGCGGAAACCACTAATGTTAAGTGTGCCTTTTACTGTTCAATATACCCACAAAAACCCTACGAAGTTTCAATTTAATCCAGCCAACCGTTTTTTTTTCCCACTTGATCGAATTTTTTAAAAAATTAAAGGAGCAAGAATTTCGCTCTGAAAATGTCATAATTTTTATCAAAAATGAAAAAAAAAAAAAAATCATTTTTCTCTCAATTCTGTATTAGTGACTTGGAAAATTTAAGAAAAAAAAGAATTCCAAAATTTTCGAAAGAAATTTTTTTTATTTTTTTTTATTTTTTTTTTCAATTGGCCCTAAATTAAAGAAATGTAGCGACTCACATTCTCACCGATTTTCCTCTTCCGCACTTTAATTTTCCTAGTCACAAATTAATTGAATAAATTAAAAGTTGATACCCCCAAGGCAAGTCGAATATTCGTTCTACGAATATTGGGACAATAATTTTTTTGTGCGAATTTAAACAGTGTCTAAAAAAAACAGTTTTTCTTAAAACTAACCTGCTTTCTTGGTAATCGAGCCAATCAACAGTTTTTCTCAAAACTACCGTATTTTTTAATTTTTAGAAAAGCAAATTAACTGAGTTTTTGCAAGCTTTAGTTTTGTAAGGATCACGAGGATTTGTTGCACTAGAGTCACTATCTGCGCGACTTGTGGCGCGGATAAATGCCGCCTAGGCATTATGAAAAAAAATAAAAATAAAAATAAAATAAATTTCAAACTCAGATCCGAAAACTAGACACTTAGAGCTACAATTTGCTTTTTTTTTTTTTGCTGTACGACCATTTTTGTGTGAGTTACAGCCTGTTGAAAATCCCCCAAAAATTTGGATTTTTTTCTTGCTCCCTAAATTTTTGTGCTAAGTGTAGCTGTCGTTTAGAAAACTCACACAACAGTTCATATCATTTGCAGTGCGATAAAATTGTCAGTGACTTAGGTGAACCATCCATGCATCAATTATCTATTGCATTGGCCCCACGTTTTTCTTTTTTAATCTTGCAAGTATTTTCATAGCTATTAAAAATTCACAATCACAAATTTTCAGAACAATCTGTATAGGGTTGGGAATCTGTATTGGGTTATAAATCTGTATGGGGCTAGGAGAATTTATTTAATACTTTTTAGTCCGTTTTAAAAACGTGGTTTAGACATTTTTTTTCTATTTATTTAACTCATTTATATACAGTAGAACCTCGATTATCCGAACCTTGATAATCCGAACCCTCAATTATCCGAACGATGACTTAGTTTATCCGAACGTTGGCGCGAAAGATACATTGTTGCTCGCTGCCACCGCCGTGAGCAACAATGGGCAACCCAACGCAACTTTTCCTTCTCAAACGCCTGCGAGACTTAGCCGCTCGAACACACGTTACAGCCGTTCGTCAATTAAAAATGGACGATTTTATAAAAAAATATTTAAAAAGGCATTTGACTTTTTTCAGGTGTTTAAAATACATACATACATACATACATACATACATACATACATACATACATACATACATACATACATACATACATACATACATACATACATACATACATACATACATACATACATACATACATACATACATACATACATACATACATACATACATACATACATACATACATTCATACATACATACATACATACATACATACATACATATATATATATATATTTCAACGTCAATATGTATGTCAAATTTTAATCTATATGTATGTACTGTTTTTATGTAAAAAGGTGTTGTTTATGATCTCGTCCGAAAAAACCCACGTTTCGATTATCCGAACTAGTCTCGATCCCAATTGGTTCGGATAATCGAGGTTCTACTGCACAATACTTTTATCCGTGCTGTCAACAATACTGAATGGTGAAAATTTATAAACAATATTTCGTATTACCACTATTTCATACTACCAATACACTTGATCGACCACTAGCGACAATGCAAACAATTTCTAAGGCGTTGATACATTGTGCGGGAGAAACCTCGAGTCCAGCGCCATATGCCGGCCACAGAGCGTACTTTTATACCTATGTCTATATACATTTGCAAGTACGTATTTAGTCTGCACGACTAAATATTTTTTCGATTGAACGACAGTAAATACCAAAATTATTAGAAGCACATCAATTTCTTATTCCTCAACGGTGTTAAATAGATCTCCATTCAAATCAATAAATATATTTTAAATAAATCTCTGGTATAGGAGAGTAAAAAAAAAATGATTTTACGAAAATGTCAGTCATGGGATCTTCTCACTTTAGACACTAGAAAAGGCTATTTTCATGCATTTTTTTGATAGGTTTATATTATAGATATTGATTTTTAAAAAATTGTTACACTTAATAAATACACTTTCGAAATACATAAGAAAAAAAATGTATTTATTTAAGTCACTATTCATAGACGAAAATGGTAGTTAAAAAAATGTCCAAAAAAAATTGTAGGCCTGCGCTGTTGATGAAATCTCGGAGATGGATCATCCGAAACAAAAAAATCAAACGGTTTTAGATTCAGTATATTAATGGCTATAGCGAATATCATACGATTTTCGATATATGCAAAAATAACAAAATGGCGGACATTTTTGGAAAAAAACAAAAAAAACATTTTTTTCACTGGTTTTAGCAAAAAAAGTAAACATCAAAATTTAAAAATTTCTTGATATGCGCTATAGCTATAGTTGTAAAGAATATGTGGTCAAAATTTCGTAAGGATCGGTTCAGTAGTTTCGAAGATTTTATCAACAAGCCGTCGAAAAACGTTGTTTCGAGAAAAACGCGTTTGAAGTTTGTTTAGGTGACATATATACATAACATCCTAATAATAACATTTTTTTATGTGTATTTCGGAAGTGTATTTATTAAGTGTAACAACTTTTATATCAATATCTATAATATAAACCTATCACAAAAAATCATGAAAATAGCCTTTTTTAGCGTCTGAAGTGAGAAGAGACGCAACTTAAATGAGAAACGATCGAATAAACGCAATTAGTTCATTTCGATAAATATTTATTATCGTTCCCTATTAGTATTTCCCTCACCTGTCGCGATGTTCGACATTTCCAAGGCGTGCTTTCCCTGTGCTATGACATCCTGCACTAACGCCGCAAAAAACACACACTTCCACAATTTTATTTCCTTCCTTCCGTCACTTTCCGAAGCTCTTCAGTTGGGTCACTTTATTCCGAGGTTGTTCCACTTGAAACGAAAATTCGCCTTTTTGTCGGAGATCGCGAAGGCGACGAGAAGATAAACTTGTACAGAATTTCGTCAGAGATGCGAATCACCAGCGAAAATTGAATGACGCGTAAAAATCGTCAACCAGGATGCACGGGAGAAAGACAGAGAGCTGGCATCGTGTTAGCTCGGTCGCAAGAACGATACTACGGGAGACACGCACGTTACGAGAAAACTGTGTGGTACGCCCAAGGAGAAGCACCGATAGAGAACGTTAAGTTATACGGCCCACCACCGCTTCTAAGATCGCTATATGGCGTAAAACTTGGAGTCTCCGTGAGTCAGATGGAGTGACACGAGAAGCGTGTATCCGAGAATTCATTGGGCGTCCCGGTGTGCGTATGATTACGAATGCGGTGTCTCAAACTTCTCCCTTCCCACCCAATCTGCTCGAAGCCCCTCCATTTTTTGCCCTCTCTCGATCCATGACTCGCTAGGAATACCGAAAGAGTTTCTTTTTCTCCTGTCGCACGCGTATAGCGATGCTCAGTAAATTTATGTGGGATTGATGATTCGAGACCATCGTTGGAGATTGCCTGCGGATGAGGTTCGAAACTTTTGCTATGAGGGACTGGAAGGTGCGTGTTTTTTTCTTTTTATTTTGCCGTTTTTTAAACTTTTTTACAATTTCTTTATATGCTCTATCTCTCCCATTCATAATTTTCTATATACATATTATTATGATCATTATTATTGTGTGTGTGTGTGTGTGTGTGTATATATATATATATATATATATATATATATATATATATATATATATATATATATATATATATATACATGTGAGAAAATTATTTATAAAAGAAGAAAGAGAGAGGAAGGAGAAATTTTTTTTTATATACGCTAAACTAAACGAAATAATTGATTAACTAAAAGAAAAGACATAAATAATTAATGTAAAAGAAAGAGGAAGGAAAATGAAAACCTAAGGTAAGTATATTTTCTAATCTAAATCTGAGTATCTCATTATATATAAATATGAAATGAATTTTAAATATATCAGTACACATATTTTCATCCCTTCTCTTTTTATATTTTATGTTTTGCTTATTATTATTTATTATTTTGTTTTGTTGTTCATTTATTGTTTTATTTTTTTATCCATTATTAATTATTATTTCGTATTTCGTTTCATTTTGATTAAATGCTTGATACATAGAATAATACAAATTTGACACATCGCCTTTTTAAATAAAACCTTTCATAAAACTATGTATACAATCCATCAGTACATTTATTTTTATTCCCTCGTATGCTAATGCGCGTTATTTCTTTTTGTTGTTAAGTTTTGATGAAAATTGTATGAATATAGACGAACCTCGATATAGTGAATTTAAGGGAAGTTCGTTATATCGATTTTTCGTTATATTGCAATTTCGTTATACCAAAGTCATGTCCCTTAAAATGTTCTTTAAAAAAAAGATATCAGTATTATAAATATAGTGACATTTTTTAAAGAAAAAAATATTAAAATTAGAGCTTTTTTCAAGCAATTAGCAAATAGATTATAATCATATACATTATAATCTCTTTGCTAATTGTTTGAAAAAAAGCTCTAATTTAAACCTTTCTTTCTTTAAAAAATGTCGTTGTATCAAGGTTTTGGGTACCTATCGGAAGGGAATGGACAGATCGAGGATTTCGTTATATCGAGGTTCGATTTTTCAATAATAAAAATTCGATACATAACTTTTTTAAATTAAACTTTTGATCATATGATATATAAATAATTTTGTCAGTCCTATATAGCTCTATGCCTTCATATTAATATGTTAATTTTTTATCTTGTGTTTGATTTTAAGGATTTTATTCCCTTTTATTTTTGTTCTCATTATTTTTGTCCTTTTTTCGTTAATCGATTATTCAATTACTTTTTATATATTTATGAAATTATTTCTCTTCAGCTTTCATGAGAGCTTTAAAGCTCCCTCTCTGTTCCTTTTCTTTCTCTTTCGTAGATAATTTGCACACATCTGCATACACATATATACATATGTGCGTTTTACACTATCTTTTTGGGAAACTTGTAGTCGAGGCAAGTTAATTCATTGCACTCTCGAAGTTGGTTATTGCAATTATGCGTCGTGATTCGTCGTCGAGCGTTGCCCATCGTGTTTTACAAGTCAAGTTTCGAGGAAGGTTTATGACTGTTCGGAAAGAAGTAGTGAGACTGAGAGAGAGAGAGAGAGAGAGACAGAGAGAGAGAGAGAGAGAGAGAGAGAGAGAGAGAGAAAGAGAGAGGGAGAGAGAGAGATGAAGAAACAGGAACATTGAAGCGGAAATGTAGCACCTCGGGTGGCCATTCTCGTTCGACTACCGGTAGTATACTGAACTTAAATGACCCGTGGAGAAGTACACAAGAGGATTGTAACATTCCTACGCGTCGTTCCGATTGAGTCTCGTGGTCACGTTTTCAACGACGTATATACCGAGCTATAGGTATACACATTCATATATGCGAGAAACCTGTCGGGCATATTGGAGTATACGCCGTTCGAAACGAAATACCTAAGAATTACACCCAACGAGAACTCGACATTTCAATTACAAAAGCAAAATTTTTCGTTAAATATACCAGTTTGTTGGAATGTTTTATTGATAATAAAAAAACAACGAAGTCGTACTGTATAATATTTTGTATGCTGTCATTTTTATTATTTTTCTCTTACCCGTAAATCAATTATTTTTCGTAATTATTCGGCATAATTTTTTAAATCCGAAGTGCGCTGATTATTAATTTTATTGCTGAGTTTTTATAGAAATTGAACATGGAATAAAAATGAATGATTATTCAATTGACAATGATTAGTGTAATTCTTAATTAAATCTCGGCTTTAATAAAACTTTCGCTGCCCTGCGCTTCTTTCCTTTCACCTGGCAATTTTATGACACGCAGCACGAGGGCGTTTTTTTTCTCTGTCTGTGATTTCACTTTGACAGACTGTGGAACGAGCAATGACTGGGCTGTAAGTGCGTTGAGTCAGCGACACCAACGAGTCAATGAGTCGAGTCGCTTTATAATTTACAATGGACGCGGATATCTGTGTAACGAGGCTCCACGGCTGAAATACAGAAGTATCGAATCCCCTATCTGTGTGTACACCGTGCGTCAATGCCGTTCCATTCATTCAATAAATACTTCATGACTGAGCAAGGAGCTCCTCGAGCGACCTGGATTTTCTCGGGGAATATTTTGTTCTCACCTGTCTCAGGGAAGGTGATCGTTTTAAATATTCCGCGGGTCATTGTCGTTTTTCGTGTACTTTTTGAAAAATGTCACATTTAGTATATTTCGGCATGTACGAGTAGCGTAATGTGAAATAACGATTGATAAAAATTCAATCTTATTTATCTCGATTACGTTTGTGTGCAGGTTTTTAAATTCTAAAAAACAATTACTCAATGGCTTTTAAATCATTATTCGAGGGGTCTGCGTAAACTTGAAATTGGGAAAGTACGATTTTTGGGTAGTTTAAGGGGTTACGTGCGTTTGAACATTTCAAAAAATCCATTTTTTCAAATTTTATTGTCTAATAGTACAATATATCTAGAATATTCTCCCAAAGTTTTAAGTCAATCGGAGTAAAAGTCTGGGGGAGAGAGAGAGAGAGAGAGAGAGAGAGAGAGAGAGAGAGAGAGAGAGAGAGAGAGAGAGAGAGAGAGAGAGAGAGAGAGAGAGAGAGAGAGTTTGGGGAATTCCCATCGTTCTCAAAACACTATTTTTGAAGTCAGTGGACACGATTTCTCATAAACTAATGCACGGATATTATTGAAATTTTGCACACTTTTTCAAAATAGCATTGACCAGTTATTGAACGAAGGTATTTTTTTCGGTTACAACTAATTTTACAAGGCTATACGTAGTGTAAATTGTACTAAAAATTGAACTATTTTGCATACAACTCTGCCAAAGATACAATTTTTTTTAAATCCATCGTTCAATCACGAGCTATATTTATCTAATGATAAAAAAATGGTTTTTTAATTTCATATAAAATTATCATGAGTTATGTTGACCACCACGAGGACACTTTTTTAGGGGTCTCTGGAAACCAGGTCCCCCCGGCTGAATTTCCCAAATTTTTGGATGATTTTTTTTTTAATATTGTTGAAATGTTGCTCTTTTATGTGCTTAACATTTTGAATAAAATAATTTATATATTATATTTTTTTTAACAGAGAAAATATGCTTTTTTAGGCTTCGAAACTCACGTAACCCCTTAATAGCCTAGGGTCTTAACTTTAATGTGCAAAAAATATTTTGGACAAATTCCGAAAATTTACCGATTTATGATGATTTTAGTGAAGAGTCAGATCGTCTACTGCACTACGGCGAACCGCCACGCTGCGATCTACCCTTTTTCCTTTTTCTCGAACATGTTTTGTAAAAAGCTACAAGTCGAACCTCAAAATCTATTCGTTCGCTTTACTTCAAATTCGGACGGAGAATAGTTTATAACATCTCCTATCGTATGAGCGGATGTATGTTTTCATATGTTTATCCATTTGTTAATGACGAATGATTGAAGTTATTTTTTTAAATTGAAAATTGAACTCTTCTTTCTGTGCCTTGCCATTTTCGTCATTTTCAATATGTGAAAAAAGTATCTGCTTATAAGAAATTTGTATTATTATAATAGAAGTACTTTTTTATTTCTGATTTCAGACGAGCCTAGTTGCCAGAAGCAAATACACCAATTGGCCACGCAGCAACGGCGGCACTTTCTTTAAACAACAATATCCCGACTGTTCATCAATATATTTCAATTTAAAAAATCCTCAAACTTGACAGGACTATGTATCAATTGTGTGTAAAATAGCGACCGGTGCGCCCCTATAATCTCATCAGAAGAAAATATTGAAAAACAACCTATTTTTTGGCCCCAAACTTACGCAGGCCGGTTAAAAAATGATTTGAATTCTATTATCTGGGACAGCGTCGATTTTTTTTTATATCGACATTTTCGTTTATCATCGGAAAACATTGTCGACTATTCGCGGTCGTGCGAGGGTCGTAAAAATAACCCTCTGATCGTGAATTCGATCGTTATATCTCCGGTATTCACTCTCGACTGTCCCGCCAATAAACTTCGCTCTCTGTTTTTCCCGGCTAGAGCCACCGGTCGCATATTCTTCAACGTGTATTCGAAAAAATCGTAAAGTTCGAGAGGTATCGTTGCACTCCGGCCGAAGAGTATTCGTTTGCGAAACTTTCGACTTTCCCACGTGTCATTTGACAGCTGCCCACACTGGCACTCCAGTGGAAAATCGAGTGAGGCACTAAAAAATAGAATTAAATTGTTCCGAGTTGGTTCTGTACCCACGTAATGCGGAAATATTCCCAAATGGGCGAAAATATCGACGTCTCGATCCCATTGTTCACGATGTAGCCCAAAGAAAAAAGTGAAAAAAAATCCAGAGGTCGAGAAGGTAGCGGAAAGAGAGAAAAATCTTTTACGTACACATCTCTGTGGCATTATACTGCAGCAACTGTAGTATCCGATCGTAAAAGTTTTGTGGAGAATTCGCGACTCGTCACGGTATGTGGACATAAAAAAGCCAGAGGGAGAGCCAGAGAGAGAAAGAGAAAGAGAGAGAGAGAGAGAGAGAGAGAGAGAGAGAGAGAGAGAGAGAGAGAGAGAGAGAGAGAGAGAGAGAGATATTGAAAGAGTTAAAAAGTGTGCAAAACGGATTCCCCAGACTCAATTAAACTTGTCGGGCTCACTTCGGGGTAGACGTCGTGCTGAACGAGGGAGGAACTTTAAGGATGAGGTACCATGACTCACGACACTCCCGAGGGTGAATTCTCCCCGCTCCGGCTATACTTTTTCCTTCATATCTTTTTTCAAATTATTTTTCTTGTAGCCCTGAGACGTTCCCAGGGGTGTAATGACGTCACCGCTCGTTTATCTTGTCTCGTTTTTTATCGACTTAGCACTGTTATACAATATCATGTTTCTGTGTGTGTGTGTGTGTGTGTGTGTGTGTGTGTGTGTGTGTGTGTGTGTGTGTGTGTGTGTGTGTGTGTGTGTGTGTGCGTGCGTGTGTGTGTGTGCGTGTAATAATAAACGGGAAAACTCTGTACGTCCATTTTCCGCTCGATCACATCTCAATGCTGCAATGAATAAGGGTGACATTTTGCATGCAGCTATACTGCCGTCGTATGGGAGAAGGCGGTATATACAAAAAATCAAAAATGCGTTTTACTATACAGAACGATGGGAAATTTTTTTACTGATTCCAACGGTACCAAAGATGCATTTTTGATGTACTTCTGTAGATGCCGTCTTCTTCCGTATGATGGCTACATGATCCTCAAAATGCGATAAAATCGATATATATATATATATATATATATATATATATATATATATATATATATATATATGGTTCGGATATTCCACGTCCTTTCAGCTAGCCCGTGTGACCCCGACCATCTTTGACTTTCCTGTTTTTTTTTTTGTAAAACTGTACTTCATTAAAGAAATATCCACATCAATGTTTAGATTTTTATCTCTTCTCTTGTAGTTATAATTTTCCAAAAATGTCGATTTCAGAAGTTTTGGACACGTTCAAACGCTGACAACTCCTGAACTTATTATGATATCGATGAGTGGGCCTATATATTTTTTTTGTTGTTATTTCGAAGCATATTTTCAATATGGAAAAAATAATCAATGATCATTGAAAACGGTGAAATTGGTGGTTTGTTTGGGTTATCGAACTAACCCAAACAAACGCAAACAAACTCACACCCACAAACACACGCACACTTAGGATACGGACGTTAAAGACTTTACCTCCTCGTGATATGTACCGGTATAACGTTGAAAAATTCATAAAAAAAATTCCTACCAAAGTTAGTGTTGGCCCGACAAATTTGATGGTGAAGAAAAGTCATGTTCCCATTTAAAAAAAAAACATTTCGGTCACCGCCAAAACGTCGACATTTTTAATTTTTAACCGAAGTTTTTTTTTTAACGACCGCTTTATAGTATCCTAAAACTTTTACTATACTCAATACTTGATCGGTGCAGTACTTTTCGAGATAAATCAGGTGCAAGATTAAAACCGAACATCCGGTATATCAAAACTCAGTCACACATCACTATATTGTGAGCACGTATCTAATAGGCAATTCTCTGCTTCTTTCGAAAACTCCAATTTACACCTTCGGCGATGTGAAGAATAAAGAAAAAATGAAATATGGAGAAGTATTGGAGAAAAAACTGACGTCTTCATTTATACGCAAAGAAAGACTGTAAGCTTGTCCTGTAAGAAAGATGTATAGCTAATCAAATTAAAATTCCAAATTCAACTGTTAATCTGATGCTTCTTCCTGTCTTTAGAAAGAATGCGATCCCGATTATTCTCATTTAAAAAATACCGGTTTACTAAAATATTCTGCATCGCGATAATATTGGAAAGAACATTCTGCGAGATTTTTTTTGTTTCCTGATCTTTCACCCGCGTCAGGTTAACGTCCACTGGAGAAGCCGAGAAGCCGAACCATTTAAGAATCAATTTTTGTACACTTTAATCCTGCTGCCTTTTTTCCACCGCTTTCCGAGAATTTTGAGGAAAAAGCCTTTCATCTCTTTTGCACGTTCAAAGTATGCCTCTCTACGCATACGTGTTTTTTTTTCTTCTTTAGCACGAAAATGTGCATCGTCGATGAACTCCACGAAGAGGAGAGACCGAACTTTCGAAAGTTTTTCGAGCGAAAGGATCGCGAACGGTAGACTTCCCTGCGAAGAGCTTTTTTTCTCTGGTACGTGACAGGGAAGCTCGGGTTGAGCGGTAGAGGCGGTGTTTGCCATCAAAAAGCGGCGAGCCGAAAAGGTAAATAGTTGCATGTAGTGTACCTATCGTACAAACAACTTGTACAAATCTCTGATTGAAGTTTGTATCGTTCGAATGAGAATTATTCTTTTTATGTGATTTAGGTAATCCTATCGCCAGGCTTCAATCCATAGGATTTTAATTTTTTTGTGCTTCACTAAATATATTAATAATCGTCTCTGTAAAATTTCAGGCTCAGTTATCGACGTAATTGTAGAGAAAGAAACCCAGTTTATAATCGTAGATTCCATTGTACAGGGTCTTCACCCTGATTACATTTGCCACTATATTCCACTTCACATAATCACCTTGTGGCCGCAGCTGACTCCTCCCTCTGTATCGCATTCACCGTGACATTTTTGCCATGGGTATAGGGAAACTGCGGAAAGCCTATAACAATACAGCCGGTCCCAGCTTCGTTCTCAGTTTCGGAGCTGGTCGCGTTTCGTCGAGAAATAAATCACAGGCTATAGTTATACTCACAAGATCAGATGATCAAAACTAATTTTTTTATCGAAAATCGAGCATTTTTCTACAGCTGGAATTTACTTAATGTTCAATTTTTTTTAAAAGTATTTATTTATATGAACGATTTATTATTATACTGGAAAAAAAATTCATTATTTGTATCGATAAATAATAAGAAATATTCTTTTTTGTGTATAAAATAAATATTCATGTTGTTGAAGTTCATTGAAATGCAACGAAAGTTGACATTTTTTATCCATCAAGGTTGTGGATCTCTAATGAGGATAAAAAAATCGTTACGGTGATTTTCGTGACCTAAATCGGCGAAATAATCGTGAGGAACTTCGACATCATCGTATATCTCCGAATAAGTATCTCAAGAAAAGATCAAATCATTTCTGTACGCAACATTTGCAAAATGTAATTGAAGGAATTCATAAATATTCATTCCCATAAATATTCGCGATTATCGTGAAAGTTGTCGCCAGTCTTCGTAGCTGTTTTTTTTTCGCTAATTTCTGTACCAGAGTACAACGAGATATGACCAGATTTATAGTCAAGCTAGTGTTCCGGGTTTGTTGCGCGGAAAAACTCTCGCGGGATTCCATCCAATTCCTCTTTTTTCCCGTCATCCGTACAAAATCCAGAACGCAATTCACCACCGTATTATATTTTCTTTCCATCTTAACAACCTGCTCGCGTTCTTCGTCACCGTATTCTTTGCATAATTTCTCGTTTCTTAATGAAGTGTGCCCGAGGGGGTACGACGGAACGGGCTATTGGGGGGGATTATAACGTATAAAAAGAGGTTTTCTCTGGCGGGTGCTTGTTCGGGACAGCCGTATGGAAGAGACGAGCGGAAGGAAGGGAAAGGTGAACGAACACCCGAGGCTGAAATTGAGGGAATAAAACTCCAGCAGCTGAGCGGATTAAGCTCGAGAGTAATTTTCACAGGCAAATTGTCGCGTAATTCCGAATTATATTCGTGCTTTTGTATTCCGTATTTTAAAAAAACAGCGTCAGTGTGAACAAAGAATCAGTGTTAATCAGACTAATTTTCGTAACAAAATTTACCACTGGAAAGAAATGTGCATGGAATGAAACGAGGATGAAAAAAAAATTACAATACAGATAATTAGTGGGGATGAAATTGCATTTTTTGCATTGAAGAAAAATATGACATTAGAGATAATTAGTGGGAACAAAATTGCATCTTGGTTGATCATTTAATGCACGTACATTGTGCGTGGGCGCGCGCGTGCTGTGTGTGTGTGCGTGAGTGTATGTGTAGTTGTAATTATTATTCAATTTAAATTGTACAAATATACATATGTATAGTGGGGTCGTTAAAAAACAATCGATTTTTTTTCTCAACAGAAAGTTGAAGTATGTTAAGAAAAAGAAAATTTTGCAAAATTTGAGGGTTCTAAACTATTTTTGGTTACTGCTCAAACGCCTTTTTCATATTTTTTCATGATTATCGGAGTGTTAATTGTTTTTCATTTCGATGCAAAAAATGTTAATGCGTCGTTCAATGTGTCTTGATTTAATTTTTTGTCCACCAATACACGATGTTTGGTTAAATATTTTTTTTACCGTAAACAATTTGTGTTTGCAGATTAAGAATCAATATATGTAATTCGGTTGTGGAAATTATATCAACCACTTGATGAACAAGAACATGGTGTTTATATCACTCAACGTCTAGCAAGTATGTGTGTTTTTTTGGAGTAATATGTTGTTTTGGAGTAATATGTTGTTTTAGAGTAATATGTTGTTTGGGAGTAATATGTTGTTTTGGAGTAATATGTTGTTTTGGAGTAATATGTTGTTTTGGAGTAATATGTTGTTTTGGAGTAATATGTTGTTTTGGAGTCATAAGTTGTTTTGGAGTGATATGTTGTTTTAGAGTAATATGTTGTTTTGGAGTAAGAAAACAGTCATACGGATTGGAGAGATACAAACTGCGGTGCTGTTGATGCTACTGCACCTTTGTTTCTCTGACTGTCCGTGAGTTCTTTTCGCGATTCATTTGACTGTTTCCAGTAGTTGCTGTATTAAGGTACGTCACAGTACACGTAAAAATAAAAATGCAAAAAATTATTGCGGGTTTGGATGATAATGAAAATGCCGAAATTTATGTGACTGGGTCAGAAATAGAAGAATTTTTGGAGCGAAAATTACCCATGAATAGAGAAGCATTAAGACTATTCTTTCACGATCAGAAAACGTTATCTATTATTTTTACCTATTTTTACCCCTTCTACAAGCATGTCAAATTTCATCGAAATCGGAGAGATCGACCTCGCAACCTTTCCTTGTAAGTATATAAACAGCGTGAGCATATAGGGCGTGTTATTGCGAGCAAAATCCCTTTTTTTTAAACATCGTGCGACGAAAACTGACCCGGATATTTGCGTGCTGAGCCGGACGCTGAGTAAACAATGGTAGAGTGGTAGCGCACGCGCAAATTTTCTTTCCCTCAAATACTGAATGATTAATACAAATTATTCAATCGTATTGTCAATTTGCGAAAAGAGCCAACGGGTTTATTCATTTTCGCGAAAAAAAAATGTGAAGAAAAAACATTCTCTTGTCTGAAAGTAGAATCGAAGCCGCGCTCCATCCGGCTTGCACGTTCCACGCGTGATCAATTACTGTGCCATTCATAACTACTTGAACTTGAAACGCGAATATCTCGGCCAATTTTTGTCGCACGAAATTAAAGAAAAAAAGTGTTTTGCTCGCTATGACACACCCTGTATGCTTGCAACGGTTGTGAATCACCCTGTACATAAGTAGTATTATAAAGGTGCATCTTTGTGCGCGAAGTGGAGTGACTGAAAAGAGGCGTGTAAGAATAAAAAACCGAACGCGCAATGCAAATTATTTTGGTCTCTTATCCACGTGTGACGATCTTCGCTGAGGGCTTTACGTAATTGCGCATCGTCGCGAGGACGCACGCGTCCTTGGCTAGCAAGAACAATGCACTTATCGTCTTGTTATCGAATGCACCCGTAGTCTCTCTCTCTCTCTCTCTCCCCCTCTCGCTCATTGTTTCCGTTCTCGTTATATTATTATTACGTATGCGCGAGCTCGTGCGAGCAATTCGTACCAAGTTACGACTGCTGATTTGCGACAAATAAGCCTTCTTTGCGATCTCGCGCGATCTACCGCGGTACGTGCAAGTTGACTTAATTCGCGTTCGGCGTTTGCGCGAAGGTCGGCTATAGCGATTCGACGTAATGACGCGCAGTCGCATTTTTATTCGGTCTCACTTCTCCGCGTCCTCGCGGGAAGAAAATGAGAAAAAAAACACCAACATCCACCCAATACACTTCTGACATTTTTATTTGAAAATTAAAAAAAAAATGGCATGCACCCGAAATCGTCAATTAGGTCGACTTCTGGATCATGTTGAGGAAAAACGATCATCACTTTGTTCAAAATATAATAATAATAACAATGGGGATGACAATAATGATAATTATTATCATGTTAGTGTATTATTATTAAAAATAAATAATGATGATAAAATATAATACTAATAATGATAAATAAATCAATAAAAAATAATAATCATAACGACGACGACGACGACGACAACGATGATGACAATAATAATAATTATAATTGTTATTATTGTCAACAATTATGTTGTTGTTGTTATTCTTATAACAAAGTAGTAATGATACCGCTGTTGATAATAATAATGATGGCGATGATGATGATGATGATGATGATGATGACTATGATGATAATAATGATATAAATTGAATAGAAATATGTGCCTACTTTTGACAAACAAACACTCATGTAACTGTTGAGAGTAAAATTTATTTGTTTCTAATCTTCATGAAACGATTTATGTATATATATATGTATAAATGAGGGAAAAGAGTTGATACCAAAATGGCTATTGGTATAAGCAGGTAGTCTCTCCTTAGTTAGAGCCGAAGGACGGGATGTGGATCGGGGACAATTTGTATCCGGACGCCAGTATCGATGAGCCTCTCTCTCGCTCATGCTCTTTCTCCTTTCTGGCAGTACACTCCGAGAGTCTCGTAGTTTGCGACAAGTTCTGTTTCCCGGGCGCCTTAACCATCCTCCCAGTTCTCCATGGATACTGGTCCAACTGTATACGAGAAGCACGTGACTACGCGAGAGCTGACTCAACTGTCTCGGATTCTGCGGCTATTGAGACAGACGTTCCTGCTTCAGCGTTTCTCTCTAGCTCGCTTTCTGGCTGTCTTGCTAAAAAGAAAACCCAAATCTCGACTCGTCTATGGGAGTAATCGTGAAAAATTGAATTACCTTGAGGCGATTTTCCGGATCTTTCTCTCTCTCTCTCTCTCTCTCTCTCTCTCTCTCTCTCTCTCTCTCTCTGGAGAAAAAGAGATGGAAAAAAAACAAGTGAGTCAATTCTCTTTCTCTTAAAAATCCGTTCTGCTTTGGTTTGACATTGTTCGCGTAATCTTTACAAAACTTTTTCGCGTCAAATACCCCTGGCTCGACTGCTAGCTCAGCATGAAAAATACTACATACGTATACAATATATGTATATATGAAATTTTGCCGAATCTTTGTCCAGACGCAAACGATCAATCGAGAATACGGTCGATCACATTACGGGACTTCATTACCCTGCTTTTCGTGCGACCTTCACTGCGGAATTTACAAACAAAAACAACATGTCCGATCGGTTCCACCTGATCAATTCTATTTGTTGGAAAATACGATCGAAGCATTTTCATTTGCCGCTTGTTGTTACAAACACGCAAAAATATGCAACTTTGGTTGATATTTTTTCGACCAGCCAATGCGTTTTTTGGGATGTTTCGCTTCAAATTGGGCACCCTGTATAACAGAAAATTTCTTCAATTTTTGGAGTGTTTTTTGAAGCGCTGTATTGTTGTGAAAAATTGACGTATCGAGATGAAAGAAAAAGCATTTTGAAGCTTCAAGTTTCGAGATTTTCTGGCAAATTTTTTTTTGTTAGCCACGGTTAGCGCCGAATCATAAAAAATAGTAGGGAAAAAAAATGTTTCCAATATTTTTTTTGTTTTTTTTTTCAAGATTCCCCGGGCTCGGGCATTCTTTTCTTCAGTTGAATTCATTTATTAGCCAAATGTATTCAGTTAAATCAATGTATTTTTTCAGTTCAATCAATGTACTAGGTCAGTTAGTTTGTTTATTCAGCTTCAACTTCGTTTTTATTGTCTTTCTACATAACTTTTTTGCTGAGCATTTAAACACATTAATTAAAAGTTGATACCCCCAAGATGTATTCACTAGTCGATCTGAGAACTTGCTTGCGACTAATTCTCGATTTTTTCTGCGAAGGTTATTAGGGTTACAAAAAACAGTCTTTTTTAAACCGACCTTTTTTAGAAGAAAAAACCACTTAGTAGTTTTTTTCAACTAATTTTTTTTGGTAATTTTTCACCAAGTAGCGAATTTTGTTTCGCTACTCGCTACAAATGTATAGGGTAGCGAAATTTTTCCGCTACGGGCTACTCGATACTTCGGTATGATAGTATCGAAAATGTATCGAGTAAGCGAAATTTTGTTCGAAAACACGGAATACCGATATAGCACGGTAGTGGCGAACACAGACACTTTTCGCCTTCTTTTTCTCTCTATATATAACCGACAGTTAATCATAGGCAACACAACGGCACGTGATATTAAAAAAAAATCAAGTTCGATGCTCATCTTATATAGGGGAGACCGGGGCAAAACAGGATGCGCAAACAAATCACGGATTTTTTTTCAAATTTTTTTTTTTTCAAGTTATTTATAGTTTTTTAAGTATACAAACAGTAGCATTGGAAACAGTACACACCGCAGAAATGAATACTTCTTTGCACTACGTTCCGAGTCGTGAAAATCGATGACTGACTTTGAAAATTCGCCAAGAATCAAAAAATTATCCGATTCTCGTGTTCCAATTATCTCGTGTTCCAATCGCATTAAAAAAAATAATTACAGTAATTTGAATAGAAGCATAATTTAACGAAAAATCGAGAATTGTTTTTTCGTGTTTTAATATTGATTTTTTGAGATTTCGATGAAAACTCATCGTGATTCGTGTTTCACAGAAAATTTGCCATAGGATTGGCTTAAAAAAGGACCCAACAGAAGAAGGTCACCTTTTTCACTTTGTCACCAGAAGAAAAACCTTTTTAAATGGAATGATACATTTTTTTTACCCATCTTGTAGAGCACCTCCAGCCGCATAAAAAACACTAGGGGGTCAGAGTCGTTCAAGGTCAGTTTCGATGATACAAATTTAAATATCTCGGATCACTACCAAATATTAGATAGTGTTCCGAGATATTTAGATTTGTATTTTATTTTAATAGGTGTTCGAAATGACCTTGAACGACTTTGACCCCTGGCATGTTTTCTGTGTGGCTTGAGGTGCTCCACAAGATGGCTGAAAAAAATCTACTATCCATTAAAAAAAGTGGAGTTGACCTTTACTGTGCGGCAGCGCCTTCACCGAAAGAAAAAAAAATTGGTCGCATTTGATGGCTCCCTTTACACCGTACAAACTTTTATCTGGAACATTTTTTGTGACGTCGATAATTACCGAGTTATTGCGGGTGGCAGAGATAAGAGGGACACCCTGTATATGTATATAAGGAAGACAGATCACGTAACGTAAGTGGATTGTTCTCCAAGCCCACGTAACGTCCGTGCATCTCTGACCGTGGCCTGGATTAGCAAACGCCATCGTAATGTGTAATATATATATATATAAATGCACAAACGATTCGTGGGTTAGGGCCTCTGCACACGGCATATTTTCTACGGGCAGAAAACGCGCGTTTACGACGCGTTTTTGAGTCCAAGAAACGTGTGGATCAAGTGCGTATCGCGTCATCTGCGCGTAGAAAATACGCCGTGTATAGATGCCCTTAACCGCGAAAACCGTGCCAATAGGTTTCTCCGCACTGGGCACACGCGTACACGCACTAAATAATTTAAACGTCTCAACAGAAGTAAAAAAGAAACGCCGAACAATGAATTCAAGTTCGTTGACGAACGACAAAATGACAAAAGAACGCGGGTAGCACCAGACGCCACGAGAAAAAACAAAATTAATTAATTCAATGAATTTTTTAATTGAACTATATATATATATATATATATATATATATATATATATATATATATAGAAGGGCAGAAAGTTCCGCGACTTTTGGGGAAAAAAGATGCGCGAGAGAGCATTATAGAAGGAAACTTCTCGCACAATATTTCAGGACCTGCGGGGAACTTTCGGTCGACTCATTTTATTTTCGCCTCTTCCCGAGCTGGAATATCTCGTTGACGGTGATATTTAATAACGCGAGAGCTGTATCTCGCGATGTTGCAATTTTCTCTCGCGGCGGGTACCAAGTGTCATTAGCCGGTATTTCATCTGCGTACTGAGGAAAGAGAGACTGGTAATTTTCATCTTTTCTTCATTTCCATCTTTTGCTCCCTCACCCCCTCGATCTTTCTTTTTTCTTCCGCCTTGTTCGTCCGTTTAGTCCGAAACGGCAAACTAATTTCTTCTCTGTACCAAAGTCCAACTCAATTTCGACTATATACAAACACACACACACACACACACACACACACACACACACACACACACACACACACACACACACGCACACACACACACACGCACACGCACACGCACACGCACACGCACACGCACGCACACACACACACACACACACACACATGCATATACACACATATATAAATATATATATATATATATATATATATATATATATATATATATATATATATATATATATATATATATATATATATATATATATATATATGGATACAGGGTGATTCATTTCACTAGGTTGGCGAGCATTTAGGCTGTGCCGTTGCGAGCTTTTTTTTCTTCTAATGTCGTGTAACTAAAATTAGTCGAAATATTCGCGTACTGAGTCTAACGATGAGTAATGAAAGGCACGACAGTTGCTCACGTGCGATATTTTTTTCCTTCAGGTATTGAATAATAAACGAAAATGATTGTACCGTACTACTTTTTCCTAACTAATACTAGAATGTTTAGATATTCAAACAAACTTTTACCTCATACGGAAGGAGTTGTAACTGATTCATTTCGTTAAAACTAATTTTTGGAACAAATCCAACCCAAAGACAAGCAGCCCAAACTTTAACCTAATTTCGGAGCAGTTTCAACTAATTCATTTCGTTAGAACTAGTTTTTCCCATGTAAGTCAAAATTTTGACTAACATTCAAATTTATTTATTAGTAAACTCTAGTTTCAACTAGAAAAAACTCTAGGAAACAAATTAGGGAAAAGAAATAGTTTGGTAAGGACTATTTTTGTATTAGGGAAAACGCGTTTATACTGCGTTTATTCTTGTTATGAATAGATAATCTTGCAACTGCCGATAGGTCAGATCATGTCCTACTATATGCTGGAATTTCAGTTTAGTAAAAGTTCCAAGGTTTTCGAGATTTTCGGCTTTATGTTATTTCTTGAGAAAAATCATCTGCTTTTGGTTTCGCATGGCATTTCTACAAATGATAAATCGACAATAACTAAGCATTTTCTTAAAGTAATTGGCCTGATATGCGTAGTACATTTTTTTACAATGCAGGCTATCAAAGTCAGATGTTCGAATTGGTTTGTATGAAAATTCTGCATGAGATATTTTTCTCATACCGTTTCCTTAACATTTAAGCTTAAAAAGAAGACTATTTGGATAAAACAAATAACCAAGATTATTTTAAAAAAGCCCGGATCAAAAAAGGGTTATCGCTTATAGAATCGGAAATCAAAAGCAGATGATTTTTATCTCGAAAACCGTGGGACTTTTACTAAACTGAAATTCCAGCATATAGTAGGACGTGATCTGACCTATCGACAGTTGCAGGAACGTTATCCATTCATAATAAGACACCCTGTATATACCGGGTGTCCCAGAACTGAATTCGTTCCTTGAAATGGGGGGTTGGGGGCGAAATTCTGAGTCGATTGATATAAGCATGTGTGGGTCTCAGATCAATCGCTGAATTATTGTTCATTTTTAAAGACGGGCCAATCAGGTGCAGCCGATGAGCCGGCGGAAGCACCGCACCTACAGGCGCCACTACATCCGCGTATCGCTCGCCGACGTACGCCGGCTCATCGGGCGCACCTGATTGGCCCGCGTTTAAAAATTAATAATAATTCAGCGGTTGATCTGAGACCCACACATGCTTATATCAATCGACTCAGAATTTCACCCCCAACCCCCCCATTTCAGCGAACGCATTCAGTTCTGGGACACCCTGTATATAGAGGGTGTCGAAAGTTTTCGGCCCCCGGGCACGAGAGCTGTAGCTCAATATTTCGACTCATTGTTTCATCCCCTGGCCAGTCCACCGTGTCACTTCACTCTTTTCAGAATCGGCAGAGAAAAATTCACAGTGGAACATTGGCCCGGGGCAGAAAGTGTACAACGAGCGTCGTGGTTTCACGTTCCTCCATATCAAGACGTCCTTAAGGGGGGAAACGAGAATACCGTATCGTTACAACGCTCGACAAGAAGTATTGCCGTACACCCATCATAGCGAACGTGCCAGGGGAATAGTAAAAAAGGAAACGTCACTTAAATTTTTCTCTCCCCCCTTCTCTCTCTCTATTCCTTTCTTCGGTAAATTAGCTCGTGGCGGCCATTATCCCGTCGTCGTAATTTTCTCGGTTACTGCGCGAGCGAGCCCTCACGTTCAAGCACGGACTACTCCAATTCCCCCCTGCCTCCGGCCTCTTTTCTTTTTTCTTATTCAATGGCAAGGGACGCTACGTGGACGCCTCGCAGATTTCTTTCCCCGACGACTTGGGGAAAAAATTGCCCGGCGAGGGGAGACCAAGGATGAGAGCTCAGGCTGAAGCGTAAAGGGGTTTATTATTCAACTGCCCGTTTGCAAAGAACGTCCGGGTTGTGGACAATTTGAAATGAATAAAATACATTTGCATATATATGCACAAAGTTGATTCACAGTTACCGCAACGCCGTTAAAGCGTCTGCTCGAGCTTGAAATTTCAAAAACACGACTTTTTGTTATTGTATCATTTTATAGCCTGGTTTCTCGAATTCAATATGCAACAAAAATATTGCAAAAATTCGAAAAGTTGGCCAATTTATTACGATTTTTGTGAAGGATCAGATCACCCACTGCGCTATGGCGAACCGCCCCGTTGCGGTTTACCCTCCTTTCTTTGGCCCTTTTAACGAACACTACGTTTTATGAAACGATGCAAGTCGAATCTCAAAATCAAGTCGTCTGATTTACTTTACATTCGGACAGGGCATAGTTTATAACATTTTCCATCGTATAACCGGACAATTTTTTCATATATTTATTAAATTGTTAATAACAAATAATTCGAGATTTTATTGTCGGAAAACGATTTTTTTTCTACAGCTTGCCATTTTCGTATTATTCAATGTTCCAAAAAAGTATCCGGTCATACGTAAGCTTTGTATCGGTAAAAAAAGTAAATGTTTTTATTTTCCATTCCACATGAGCCTAGTTGCCAGAAGCACCTTCACTCATTGGATAATGACAACTTAAGAGTTTGGGTTTATTTGAATTGAAAAAAAAAAAAAAAAAAACTTTTTGAATAATAAAAAAAACTCATAAAATCCCGACCAGATCATCCCGATACTCCGATAAGAAAAAAATATAAAAAAGCACCCTGTTTCTTCAACCCCAAGCTTATGCAGACAGGTTCACTTTTAAGTCAACCTATTCTCTTTTTTTCATTGCACTTCGACCGCGATTGTGCGTAACGACCAACGCAAGTGTTTCGTCGAAAGACCTGATATTGTCTTCGTCAGACCTTGACGCCTCCAGAATCGAAGTTAAGAACGCGAACTTGTTAACGTCGAATGCGCTTCTCGTAAGCTCAAAACTTTTGTTGGGAAAGTTTTTCGATCGGCGTTACCATTCGCGGGCTGCTTTGCTGTTCCACTTGACGCATTACACCCGGTATATACGGCTGTGCACAAAGTGTTGGATACGGTAGCGCGTGACAGGCCCTTGATCCATCGACAATTAGCTCGCTCGTAGCGCCGTCGATATACCTCCGATCCTCGGACCAACCTTCGCCCCTCCCCCTCCTCCTTTCCGCTACTCCCCTTGAGCCTGTCGCATGCCGCAGATCAACGTGGACAATATGCGAACGAGCCATGGAGGGATTCGGAGGTATCCCTCTCGGTGCATGTAGTCCCTTCCCCGTGAGTCCTCTCTCTCTCTCTCTCTCTCTCTCTCTCTCTCTCTCTCTCTCTCTTCAGGCACGCGAAAGCCTATCCCCAGGACCTCCTGTCCCCGGTCGCCTCACTGTATAATTAACCATTCGCCCTACACCTACATAAGCGGTTCAAACGCGCCCCCACGAAACGAGCGAGAAACAGAGACGGAGCAGGAACGCTTTCCTGTTCTAGTAGCAATTTTGCGGTCTGGACTGCGGGATGCACCGGATCGCTCAGCTGCTCAATCGAATTTCACCGACGACTAATTCTCAGCGATCCGTTCGGTAAGAGAGAGGCTCGGAAATTCGGCATTTCTGGGTTTGTGTATAGATATACGTAATATCTATAGGGTATTGGTGCTCAACTCACAAGAAACATCGCTCAAGTGTCCGCCTTCGGTTTTGTTGAAATTCATATATGTGATAAAGCATTGAAAAGTATTAGACTCGTTTTTTTGCGGTGGAAAAACGTTATTGGAGGGCCACTCTTCGAAGAACGGTGTGACACCCCTTAATTTAATTTTTATTCAATATTTCTATTGTGGATTTTTCATCGCTTTACATTAGAAGAATTATGGTTTTTGTTTCATTCAGATCAGTGTACTGCTTATGAGTGAAACAGCAAAATCACCCCTTAACATGCCTTCCTTTAAAATTTCCCTTAAAACCATTTTTTCTGCCGATAAAAAAAAATACGTGTTTGATAATTTTCAATGCTTTACCACATATATGAGTTCCAACAAAATCGAAGGCACTCAAGTGATCCTCCTTGTCAGAGAACTATTTCCCTCACCACCGTTGAGTGTAGATTTCCATAGTGGAAAGCATCACTCCTGGTGTAAAAATACACCTATTTTTTTTTTCAAATTTTTCCCCTAGTCCTGGCCGCAAAACATCTAAAAGTCCACTCGGGCCGCTTCCAAAGTTCTGAAGAAATTTATATACGTTTTAGACCGGTTTCGTGCAATTTTCGACAAAGCTCAACTTGTGCTTCCGGTATGTACTTTTCTTTTTGGTGAAATGTCGATTTTAGAGATTATTATTCGGCAGTTTTAAAGTCAAAAGAGATATTGCGGATAAGAGATATTATTAGCAAGTAATATTGCGGATAACTTTTTTTCCCTATTTAATTAACGCCGCAAATTCGCCCTCTACGGTAAAACTTGTTCAGCTCGACAGCTGATTGGTGTTTATAAATTTATTTTTAATCCTCATCTCATTTTTCATAAAAAACAGCTATTTGGAGAAAAACAATTAATTTTGACAGGAATGCATGCATTTTTAAAATAGCTGTAATTTATGTGAAAATTATGATGACGAGATTAATAAGCGAAAGATTCTTAAAGCTGTAAGGGCGAGATTCGAGACCCTTCAGCCGGATTTGATAAATATTCACTCGACAACTAGTTGAGTTATTCAAATGAGGGTGCAAAGAGAGAGGGTTGGGACATAAAAGGCGATCTCCTGGGCTAAATAAGGGCTGAGAAAGGATAGGAATGACAAATTCGTGACCGCGCAAAGATTTTGCATCGAAAAGAATCTTGCCAAATCAATTTGAGCGAGGAATAAAAAATGGGGGTAGCGGTCAAAATGTCGAATGACCAAATATAGAACGACAAAGATTTCGAAACGACAGAATTATGAACTCTCAAAATAACGAAGGTTAAATTATACGAAATAGTATTCTTTGACTGATGACGAAATCAAATGACTATTGCACCAAAGGATTGTTTATTCGAAAACTCATTTATTCGAGAACAGATATTCAGATAGTTGTAGTTTCAGTCATACAAATACAGATTCGAACGATCTACAACATTCATACCTCCGAAATAGAAAAAAGTGAGTATCTAATATTCGTAATACCGTCCATAGCAAAAAGCCATATATCGAGACTACAAACTTCGAATGTGTAGTTCTCAGAAACGCAAATGATCGATAGTCCGAAATGGCGAATACCTAAATGGCGAACATGGCATGGCTGCCTGACCCGACTGACCACTAACGCCATCTGCCATCTTTATTCTGAAGCGCAAGTAGAATTGCTCGACCCCAAGTTTTCGCTATCCGGACCGTTCGCCATTTTGACCCATCGCTATTTTAACGCAACGACTTTTTGGTCCTTCGCTTTAATGAATTCGAAATTGTAAACTATCGTAATATTTACAATCCGACGATTTGACATCTCGAATTGTTTGGTGTATATACAGGCGAATCGATATTGTATCTTTCATTATTTTGTTAAATCTGATATTTGTTTTCGCTTTAAATCAACTGCGAGCGTTTTGTATTCACAATTTCGATTAACTATTTTACAGACTACCATGAGATTGATCTATCTATTAGGTGAACAAATAAGTTTTAGGACAGTTTTCAAAAAATTCAAGATTTATTAAAAAAGAAGTAAAACACAGTTATTCATCGAAGTAATCTCCGTCGCACTGAATGACCTTCAGCCATCTCTCAGGTAACTCGCGGATGCCTTTCGCAAAGAAACTTTCGTCTTGCGAGGTGAGAAATTTAGCGACCCATTTTTCCACTTCTTCAAATGTTTTGAATCGCACGTCAGACAAATCGTTCTGCATTTTCCGGAATAAATGATAATCGGATGGGGCTAAGTCTGGTGAATACGCCGGGTGTGGTACAGCTTCCCATCCAAGCGCTAGTAACGTATCCTTGACCGGTTTACCCACATGAGGCCGCGCGTTGTCATGGAGCAGTTTTACTGGACGTTTTCCTTTACCAGAAAATGGACGTTTCTTCTCAATTTCTTGATTCACTTGCATCCAATTAATGACAATAGCGATCGGTAGTAACTGTTTGACCAGGTTTGAGAAGTTCATAATACAGTACGCTTTTCATATCCCACCATATGCACAGCATGACTTTGTTACAATGAACATTGCGCTTTGGCGTGGATGTTGTCGGCTCGCCGGGGTCAACCCAATGATATTTGCGTTTCGGATTATCAAAATAAATCCACTTTTCATCGCCGGTCACAATTTTCCACAAGAAAGACTTTCAGTGTTGCTTGTTGTAAAGACTCACACAAATGTTAAGACGGCTGTTTTTATTTTCTTGAGTCAGAAAGTGTGGTACCCACTTTGTTCCTTATCGAATCTTACCCATTGCTTTTAAACGATAAGAAACAGTTATTTGAGTTACTCCAAGCTGTTCCGAAAGTTGTTTCTCCGTCTGACAAGAGTTTTCATCCAACAACGCTTGCAGTTCCTGATCGTCCACCTTTACAGGAGGCCCCGTGCGTTCACGGTCACTAACGTCGAAATCAGCTTCTTTGAATCGCTTATACCAATACTCACATGTACTTTTAGATACAATGTTGTCTCCAAGAACAGAACATATCGATTCACACGCTTTCCTAACACTTTTTCCTTGATGGAATTCATAGCGAATGCAGTGTCTAATAAATAGCTTATCGGTCTGCATGTTTAATTTACAGAATTTATAGGTTATGTTTATGACTCCTTTACGTTTCGATACTACATATCAAGTGCCATCTATGATAAGTGAGCGGGACCTTTCAATTAATTTAGAATAGCTGTTATGATACAAAATCGAAGTGTCCTAAAACTTATTTGTACACCTAATATATTGGAACGTTCGTCATTACTGAATTCGAAATTTCGGTCCTTCTGAATATTGAACGTTCGAATTTCCGATCCCCACCAAAAAATGGTCAAATTTTAGCTCTATCAACTTTATCGATGCAAAATCATCCGTTTGATACGATTTTTTATCCCCTTCCCCCATGAGAGTGACTTCTGATAAGTAAAATTATTTCATTACGTTTTCGAGACTCCTCTAGATCTGCAGTACATACGATAGCGATCTAAAAACAATCATTCTCGTGACGCCGGGGGATACGATTTTGAATGATAGCCCATCATCTTGTTTTTTGAACGTATCTACTTTTTGTTTGAAATATTTTTTCTCGGAGTGCATCCCACTCGATATTTTGTTGTCCCTTTCGTTGTGTCAGCTTGAATAACACGCCCGGTATACACGATTTTCACATATATATATATTTTTTAATGTTCTCCATCTTTGCCGTCAACGTTCCTAAAGTTGTCAGACAAGCGCGATTTTTTTTTGTCGTGGCCAATTTTTTTATGAGATTTTTATCCGTTTGGATTTTTTGACAAAGAGGAATAAAAAACAGTGAGTGAATGAGGCGATGGTGCTGGGGACTCACCTTGATACGTCCTCTTGAGAAACGGCTCGCGGCGTTACCGCCCCGTGAAGGGCTAAGGAAGAAGCGTGTCGCGATTCTTGGGAGTACGTAAGAGTGTTATTCTCCAGCGCTGAAACCGAACCATTTTGTTTACCTGTTAGACCCGGAACAGAAAAGAAACAAGAAAAATGCGTGAGTTTGCGTGTACACCGTTGAAGAATATTCTACGAGCGATCGGAAATTCGTAAAGGGGTCTGCGTAAGCTTGACATTTCAAATGATCATTTTTTATATAGTTTCATAGCCTTGGGTCTCAACGTTAATTTCCAACGGGTATTTCGTAAAAACTACTAAAATTGACCGAATCATGACGATTTTTCATGAAGAGCCAGATCGCCCACTGCGCCACGACAAACCGCCCAGCTGCGATTAACCCTTTTTTTTCTACGATTTTTTCATCCGATTCACTTCGAATTTGGATCGAGCATAGTTTATAACATTTTCTATCGTATGATAATTCTTTTTTCACATGTTCATCCATTTGTTAATAACAAATAGTTAGTTTTTTTGTCGAACATTGAACGTTTTTTTCTAGAGCTTGGCATTTTCCCAATTTTAAACATTTCAAACAAGTATCCGGTCACACGAGAGTTCAGTTATTATACTGAAAGCAATCTGTTTTTATTGTTCACTTCCGATGAGCCTAGTTGACAGAAACACCTACACCTATTTGGCCGTGCAGCAACGGCGGCACTTTCTTCAACTAATAATAACTTTATTGCGAATTAATATTTTTCAATGGATAAAAAACCAAAACCCGGAATACCACAGATCAATCGTGTGTAAAATTCCGACCTCATCGTCCCAATACTCTCATCAGAAAAAAATATTGAAAATCGACCTGCTTTTTGGGCTCCAAGTTCACGCATATCTGATAAATTCCTATCGGCAAGTATTGCCTACCCTTTTGTCCTTTAACCATCTTTTTCAAATGCTTATTCAGAGATCTACAATCTAAATATGCAGAAAAGAATTTCCATCGTCATATAATGAGCACATAAAACAATTTCTGGTTGGATGAATAACAAAAAAATGAGCCCGGATAGAACAGTATTCATGAGAACAAAAAACACATGGCTAAATGACTATTTATTACAAATAAATAATATTGATTAAAGGAAATCAATATTCGTCTAAAAAAATAATTCTCAGGGTTTTTCACCGAAACGAATTATTCTCAGTAATGTTCATTGAAAAAAAAGGAAATCAATATTCGTTTAAAAAAAAATGATTGACAGTGATTTCCACAGAAACAAATTATTTTCAGTAATTTTCATTGAAAAAAGTTCCTTTTAATTATTTTTATGGAAAAAATACCAAATATTTCTTTTTGGATATGGAATAAATATTCACGGCGTTAAAGCTCCTTAGCATGCGTCGAAATTTATTTCGTATATTTTCATTTCCTCATTTTTCTTACTGTGCAATATGTATTTTTCTCCGCAAGACTATATGTATCAGTCGTGTGCAAAATTCCGACTTCCTCATCCTGATACTTTGATCGAAAAAGAATATTAAAAGCCGACCTGTTTCGTTTGAGCCCCAAGTTTATGCGGAACCCCGTTAAGTGCAAAACTGTATACGGAATGTTACCTCGATAAATTGCGTTCGCGTTTGGGTTTTCCATCTTTACCCTTCGATTTTCTCCATTACCGCGAGCAAACACGATTTCGTTAGCGCGAGGCGCCCATAGAGGGAACAAAATGCTATCTCTCCGAGTGTCTCGTTCGCTCGTCTTCGATAATTTATGGTCGCCCGGTTGATTTTCAATTTTCCGTATAATTTGCTAGTTCTCGGGGCGCTTCGATCGTGCCGCGTTTCAACGGAAGGAAGTTTCGCGTTTGCACGAGTATATATCCTTGGTGAGCCCTTTCGCAAGGGCAAACAAAAGAGAAGACAAGAAGGGAGGGTGGTAGAAGGAAAACGGTCCATAGTCGACACCGCAAATTATTCAGCTGGATTTCACGTGTGAACATTTTATCCACCATGCATGAAACGCTACGAGTTGGCGTACACAAATGATAACCAAAAATAAATTTCGAAAATGCGACACCTTTGTTCACCTTCCGACTCAACGAGGACGGAAACGGTATTCGAGTAATGGCCTGGGCGACGCAAATATAACTAGCCTCCTATGTGTGTATAAACGTGTCGAGAGCAAGATTCAACTGTTTGTAAGATTCTTACGTGGTTGCGGCGAGACGGAGTGGTCCGAGGCTGGTGGCGGAGGTGGCAATGTCCCTTCCGGTTTGGCTACCAACAGCACTACCCGATCCTGGGTCGCTTTTAGCGTCGCCACCGCCTCCTCGTGTGTCACGTTCTCCAAGTTTTTATCACCCTGTTCCAGGAGGCACAAACAAAAGGGAGAATAAGCAGACGGAAAAAAGGGCCTTAGTGCGCGTATACGCGGCGTTTATCTCGCTGCATGTCAATGAGAATCAATTAAATATGATATACTTCTTTTTGTTTATTATTGTTCTAATAATTATATATCTGTGTGGATTATTATCAATACAAATAATGATAATGGAATTATTATATGTAAAAATATGTAAAATAATAATGTATCTGTGAACATTATTATTATTATTATTATGTATATAATAATGACGAGAATATATTCTTTTTATTTATTGAGGTCTCAATTAGTTGCTGAGTTCCAACGTATACCCTCGCAGGTTTTTACGTATAAACCTTCTCAATGAAACCCTTTTCTAACACTCCCTACTCGTACTTCGCTGATCTAATCTAACTTCCATTGTGTTCACGGCGGTCTTGAGGATGTATTGCCCGTACATTCCCTACCAAAAATTAGTTCCGGTGAGAATTTTGAGTACTTTGCGATGACATTAAAATCTGAAAAAAAAATAAATTAACCGTATTCAAGATGCTAAGAACATTGGTTTTAAATAATAAGAATGCCGAAATTTTATAAATAAATTGGTAAAAGAAAAATTTGTTCACAAACTCACCGGTAAACTCGATTTTTTGTGACATTAAATGAATTATGATATTTTTCTGAATACATGTGATTTTTTAAAGCATTCCGTTTTTCCCGTTTTTGGAATTTTTCAGAGGTTGCACCTATGACACGGTTCGTTCAATACCCCGGACACTTCTTGGATTTAATATAGAACATTGCTCCGGAAACGCATTGAAAATTTATGACTCTTCATCAATTTTTCTTAATTACAAAAATTAATATGAAAACCGAAAGATAATTCTTAAAAAAAAAATTTCTTTCCAGAAAAATCTACAAATTTATTTTATAATATAAAAAAAGTAGTTCACCGGACATTTGTTGAACAATTTATCGTTTTGACTTGTTGAATTTATTCAAAATTCAAAACAATTTTGGTTTTGAATCTGTTTTAACAATTTACTTATAACTTTTTTGCATTATTATTACCGGAAATTGATGTTCTTGGTATCTTCAATGTGGTTGATTTTGAATTTTTTTAAATCTCATCGCAAAGTACTTAAAATTCTCGTCGAAAACTACTCTTGGTAGAGAATGTACGGGCAATACATGGTTAAGCTACAAGATACCGTATTTGCCGAGGGTACGGGGAAACTGTGGAAAACCCGTAAAGGTATAGACGGTTCTATATTTTGCTGATTCTCTAGTACTCAGCCTTTAACTCAAGTATCTATACCATTGGCTCAAGTAGATCAAGAGGGGGGGGGGGGGGGCGTGGCGACCTCAAAAATAAATTATAATTTTTTAGTTAGGTACATTGCTGGTAAGCATAAAAAAATATGCCTACAAAATTGAGTTAGCAATACTGCCAAGGAGGCGCGAAGATTCAGGGAGAAAATTTGGGGTCGTGACTAGTAAATGGTTGGGAATCCCTAATCTACACGAAGGTATCACAAGTATTGGCCTTCCGCGGGCTGGTTGATGCGCCAGCCGGTGCACGGCTAAGCGAACACCGCTCCGAGTATTGGCCACGCACAATGCTGCTCAACTCGAAGCACCGCCAGAGTCGAACCCCGACTGCCCGTCCACCAGTGTCGGCTTAATGGGAATATAATATATAATCTATATTTGAAGGAAAAAAATATTTAAGACATATGATAATAATAGTCATATGTCTGTATATATTATTTATTATTACTGTTATTAAAAAGCAGCACTGGGCATAGTAATCATATATGATAGGCCTATTATAGAGAGCCTATTATAATATAATAGGCGTTATAAATATCTTATTAATAAAATATTTCCGTTATTATTGTTGTCATTGTTATTATGTTGATAATGTATTAAAATGATTTCATTTCTTATTTATCACTATATATGAACATTTGTTATTTTTGTTATAATGATATATCTGTATGTTATTATTAGTATTATAGAGGTGTAGGGTTGTAATAATGATAATACCTCTCCATACCTCGCGTTATAATTTTCCTATGAATAATATAATTCTTTTATTATTATTATGTTCATAATCTATTACAATTGTCATTTATTATTTATTACTGTGTATGAATATTTGTTATTTTTGTTATAATTCCATATTTGCATATTATTATTGTTATCATTATTATAGAACAGTAGAGGTGCAATAATAATATTACCGGTCAATAATTGGTCTCATAATTATTCTCTCAACAATGGATTTTTATTATTATTATTACGTCAATAGCTGATTATTATTATTTCATTCGTTATATGTTATATGTACACATTAATTATTTTTGTTATGATAATATATCTATACATTTTATTATTATGTATATATGACATCGGAATCCCTCAATGAGTAATTTAATTATCGCGTTGATTAAAGAATGGGAATTCGATAGCGTGTACAGCAAGGGCGGTGCTTCACGTTTTCCGTTTCCACTTTCAATTTGCCATTTCGCGTATATGCACGGAAGCGCGGTCGGACATGCAAGTGATACGAGTATCGTGCAGCAAGGGAGAAGAGACCGAGAAGGGGCGCGGGCGGAAAGGGGAGGAAAAAGAGGGCAAAGGAGAGAGAGGACGAAAGGGAGGGAAAGAGAAAAATCGGGAGATTAGGGAAAGGAATAGGAGTAAGATCCGATCCAAGGGCTAGACACGGGTCAGTTTGGTCCGTGCGAGCTTTCGTGCTTTTCGCGTAACGAGATCCCATATGAGACTGTCCATCAACGTTGCGCGGCGGGATCGCTGCGGTAAATGGTCGACGTGACCATTTTCACCAGATCCCGCGGGCTTACCGACAGATTTTTTTTCAGGGCATCTCCACCATCGCGTCCTTCTCTCGACATCTCGATCTCTTTTTTCTCTTTCGAAACGGGCGAGGGAGGGGGAAAGAGAGAGGGAGAGAGAAAGAGAGAGAGAGAGAGAGAGAGAGACAGAGGAAATGATCGATTCGTCTTTCTTTAAAAAAATGCTCCAAAAAGCACCTCCATCGGGCTCAGCCGGACGTTTATCGTTTATTTATCTATTTATTTATTTTTATAAATCAATTTTTTTTAACTTTTTTCTTTTGGCAAGTGCTCCCATTTTTGTATATCTTGAATAAACAGAACTCTGAAAAATGTTGCTTTGGAATTTTTTTCGTAGGTACGTGCGAAAAGCAAATTACACCATGAAAAACAAGAAGTCTGGGCGAATTAAGCAGGATTGTTATCATTAGCGTATTTATTATTCATCATTAAAAATAGTACCTTTATTCATCCTTGTGACTATTTATCAAATAATTGTAATCTTTATTATTATTAACATTAATTTCATCACACACGTTTTACAAGTCGAATGCTAATAAATATTGCAATTATTTTATAAATAGTCAAGGGGTTATTCTTAACTATTATTATTATATTATTTAATTGCTCCAGGCAGCTCCCTTCCACACAATCATAATAATAATAACAATTATTATTATACCCGTTCTGCAAGTCCAATAATAATAATAATCAAGAATACCACAATAATGTAAATAGTAATAAGGGTTATTCGTTATTGAGGACAGGTCACTGGTCATGACGATGAAAAATTCCATTTTTTTAAAACATAATTTGCCTTCTCAAAGTGTTTAGAATCCGTGAGTTTGTTTGTGTGGGTTGTTAAAGACAATCATTAAATGCGATTTTTTATAACGTTAAACTTTAAATGCGTTTTTCCGGAAACAGCATTTTTCTGCGTGCGGGGCGCTCTACAGCAGCAACCGATGAACCGATTCATATGAATATTTGCGCAATTGAAAGGAAATTCGATTTGCGAGGCAATCGGGAAGCGATTTTTGTCAAAAATTGAATAAAAAATATTTGTATCGTTCGTTGAAGCAAAAAAACCGGCCAAAAAATTGATTTTTTTTTCAAACGGCTGCCATTTTGTTATCCAAGCGGTTTAAAAAAAAACAACTCGATAAGCCTGCCCAAATGTAGTCTAGTTTGATTATTATCTAATCCGTTTTTGTTTCAAAAGAACTGGCAGCCTGTGGAACGCCTCGCGAAAACCAAAACACGCCGTGGATGGCTTTTTTTTACGGCAGCTGGAGCCGCCATATTGGATTCTTTTTTTAAATAAATAAAATTGGCAATTTACTCTCTATTGATAGAAGAATAAAATACTTTAAAACCGATTCCCAAAAGTATTTATTTTATATAAAAAAAAATTCTGGAAGTTCATGCATTTGTCATGCCTCTCAACGGTAACCTCCCGTTAATATTGTTATCCGATTTTGTTGCTCTCGCCAACATAATCACACATGATGGAAATAATAATAATTATTACCGTTATATTTATTCTTACTATTACTATTGTTATAATTGCACTCGTCTTCCAAGTCAAATAATAATAACAATAATAGAGAAAACACAATTATAATATAAATAGTCGCAAGAGTGATTGTCTAAAATAATAACAATAATTATGATAATTATTATTCTCGACACGATATAAATAAAACTAACCTATTTTTATCTTACTATTATCTTTTATATATTGAGGGGTCTTCCCATTTTTTACGCTAAAAAAGGCTATTTTCATGAATTTTTATTATAGATTTATATTATAGATATCGATAAAAAGGTTGTTACACTTAAAAAATACACTTTCGAAATGCATTTTTTTAAAATGATTTTTAAAGGCACTATTTATAGACAAAAATGGTAGTTAAAAAAATTGCAGGTCTGCTCTGTTGATGAAATCTCGGACATGGATCATCCGAAACAAAAAAATCAAACGGTTTTAGATTCAGTATGTTAATGGCTATAGCGCATATCATACGGTTTTTTATGTATGCGAGAAAAACAAAATGGCGGGCATTTTTCGAAACAACAAAAAAACGTGTTTTTTCGCCGTTTTTGGCCAAAAAAAGTACATATCAAAATTTAAAGAAAGAAAGATTTTATCAGCAAGCCGTCGAAAAACGTTGTTTTGAAAAAAAAACGCGTTTAAAGTTTGTTTGGGTTACATAAATACATAACAAGTTTTAAAAAATGTATTTATTAAGTGTCACAACATTTATATCAATATCTATAATATAAATCTATAAAAGAAATCATGAAAATAACCTTTTTCAGCGTCTAAAGTGAGAAGACCCCTTAAACTACATAAAATATTAATATGAAATGTCATGCACGGTATAAATGATAGATGTAAATATTAAATATTATATTCACGAATTTTTAAACACTCGACGATACATTATTATTACTATTATTATTATTATTATCATTATTATGGGGACACGTGAAAATAATAGCGGCCTGTCGTCTCGAAAGGGGATTTAATCTTCGGTCTGTCCCGATCCGTCCAATGTACTTCCCAAATCCACGTTTGACCATTCGTCGTCGCTGGTCACCCGAGCGACCCTCTTTTTCCCATCTGTTTTTCTCTAGCACCTATCACGCTACCATGGGCTCGTGAAAAAAAGAAAAAAAAAAAAAAACGACGACTCGTGACGAATGACGCCGATTTTCGTTATTCCTCGAGATCGAAAAGCTTTCGCACGTTCGTACGGGAAAAACGAGGGTAAAAGAATGACGGGGTGAGACGCGAAATAAAGTGTCACAATCCTTCCTGCCAACGAGAGACGTTCCGACATTTTTTTCTTCCTTTTACTCCCCGGACAGACGTGGAATACGGAAAAGGAAAAGAAAAAGTTTTGATCCTCGGTGAGATTTGAAGAAAAAAAAAAAAAATTGAATACCATTGCACGCTCGATCGAATTATTTCGCGCAGTAATATCCAGACGCGAATTTCATCGCTCTCTTTTTGTATGGGAATAAAGGAGGAGAATAAAAAAGTACATTTTCTTCGTGAAGTAATGCGAAATGAGGAAGGAAAAGCTGAAAACGAGAGATCTCTCGCCGGCTGGTAATGTCAGAGACTGAACGAGCGTACCGAGAGGCAACCGGGGGCAAAAATGGATTTTTGTACTTTCGACGATAACTCGAAAGAGACTTCGTCTCGTATTATCGATGTAACGACCATGCCGGGTATTCTTGAATATACCTGTACGAAGGAACTACCCTACGTACATGTATAGCGCACACCAGGGAATCGAGAGAAATAACACGAAAAAGTGGATCCTTCACGAAAGCTGGTTGATACATTTTCGAATGAATCTTGCGGTGGATCGCCTTTCATGCCTCATAGCATTGTAATGACCACAAACGAATTATTTTCTACCTGGGTTTCCACCGATAATCAATTAAGAAGTCTTCTCACTTTACAATTTTCAAAAAATCGATTTTTTAATTACATTTTTCGAAAGTATACATATCAAAAAGTATCATACTAAAATTTTATGAAGATCGGAGGAGTTTAACTGTATTTTTGTGTAACCTTTACTTTACTACCTGAGCACGTTCATCTGCTCGTTCAAAACTTTAAACGCGTTTTCACGAAACAACGTTTTTCAACGGCTTGTTGATAAAATCTTCGAAACTACCGAACCGATTCTTATGAAATTTTAACCACATATTCTTTCAATTATAGCTATAGTACATATCAGGAATTTTAAAAAAATGTTATATCTACTTTTTTGCCAAAAGCGGTGAAAATAAACACGTTTTTATTTCGAAAAACGTCCGCCATTTTGTTATTTTTGGATATATAAAAAATTGTATGATATGTGCTATAGTCATTGACATACTGAACTAAAACCGTTTAATTTTTTTGTTTCAGATGATCCATCTCTGTGATTTCATCAACAGCGCAGACCTACAATTCTTTAGGACATTTTTTTAACTACCATTTTCGTCTATAAATAGTGACTTGAATAAATGTTTTTTTTAAATGTATTTCGAAAGTGTACTCATAATATTATTATATATAAATTATAATATTATTATAAGGGTTACAATTTTTGCATCAATATCTACAATATAAACCTTTCAATAAATTTATGAAAATAGCCTTTTTAGCGTCTAAAGTGAGAAGACGCCTCAATTATTGCCTAAAGAACTTTGTTATGTTTGCTTATATTTATATTCTTTTATTTTCTATAGGCAATGTATGAGAAAACGTAAGAATGGTTTGGAGATTCGCGTTGATAAAAACGATGAAAAAAAATGTCTTGGCTACAAAAATCTTTTGTTATTTGGTTATTTATATTATCCAGTCCAAATCTGCAAAATTAAGTTTGAGAAAAGTCACGCCCGGGAGGAAAATCTAGATGCCTCTGATCAATACTTATCCTACGTTCTACGATCTTTTTTTACTTTTCGAGAAAAAAAAACATTTTTCATCGTTCTTCTGTAGCACAGATTTTAATTTTTTTCTCTTTTGTGTATGTAACTTCTCTTAGAAGTTTTTGAATGGAATTCGGAGCTATTTAGTCTAATATAAGTATTTTTTTATCATCTAAACTTTAGTGACTGATCCTCTTAAATCTATTTTTGTTAAATGTTGATAAAAATCTAAGGCAACAACGTTCGTGTCCAGTGGTTATTTATTTATTGCTTAACAGTGTACTTAGTAAAGATAACAAAAGTTTTAAAAATCGAGAAGAAAATACATACACAAAAGAGAATAATAAAAAAATGCTTTTTTCTCGAAAAGTAAAAAAAAATCGTAGACGGGGGTGATTCGGATAGGTCTTGATACAAGGCATCTAGATTTTCCTTTTAGACGGCACTTTTTGTGCCACCCTGCATATAAAAGATGCCTCAAAATTACCTGACATTTTTTATTGCGCGCCATTTTTTTTTTTTGTGGCGAATATAGTACTTTACCTTATAACTTCAACATAGTACTTTGTACTTTATGTTAAAATAAAAGTATTCGCACTTTTCAGAAAAATATTATGTTTTATTAATTAATTAAAATGTCAGGTCATGTTAACACTCTATAAATACACTACCGTTCAAAAGTTTTCGATCATTTTGGATAATAACGAAATTTTCGACCGCTTTGGACAATTGCAACATTATATTAGAAAAATTAAATTAATTTTATTCCTTATTTTACCCAGGTACTCTGTAACTATGGAAAACGAATAACATTATTCGAATATAATGTTGTAATTATCCAGAGCGATAAAAAATTTGGCCAATTTTTCGTTATGGTAAAACTTAGGTACGAGCATTCTTGAACCATTTTTCCAGTTGCTCATACAGAGATCTACAACCTTAATGTACAACAAAAAAGTGAATCGAATAATAAAAATAAGAAAACGAAATATGAAAAGTCAATTATCGTTGCATTACAGCGCTGCGAAATTCGATACCACCCATATATAAATATATGTATATATTAACAGACATATATAGTTTAGAATGACCGATGAGTAATTCAGGCACGGATGCGCGTGTGTTTGATCTTACCAGAGCGTTTCTCACGGCCACCAATTTGTCACCGACGACAAGACGACCGTCAACCTGGGCTGCCCCGCCGTCCATAATCTTCGTGACGTATATACCATTGTCGCCGGGTATGTGCTGATTACCGATTCCACCCGCGATACTGAAACCCAGTCCCTTGTTGCCCTTTATCAGCTCGATCTCGATCAATTGGGTGTGACGTCGTCTTCGCACGTACTGCAAAAATTAACGGCATACGGTCGCGTTACTTCCGACTCGATTGTGTCTCAAAGCTCACGAATTAGGTCATTTCATACGATGCACAATCGGACATTTTTTTTCCGTCCAGGATATACTCGGCTCGTGGATTCAGAACCGAGAGAGGAATTCATCGTTTGGGCTTGTTGCGGAAAATGAGGATTTTGTACGCGGGGGGAGGCGGAAATGGGAGCAGATATTTGCCTAGGGATATTTGTCCCTAGGAATTCCCCACTTTGTCGATTTTTCTCTAGTTTCTATCGATTTGTTAGAGAATATTTGACTTTGATAAGGTGTAAGCAGATTTTTTCCTAGGAACATTGCACTTTGTTGATTTTTGTCTAGTTTGTTTGTTGGTATTTGGAACTATATGAGCAGATTTTACCCTAGGGACATTTCACTTTGCTTCTCTATTTGCACGATGTTTCTCTAGTTCCTTTCAATTTTTTAGAGGGAAGTCCCTTTACCCTAGGGACACTTTCACTTTTCAAATTTTCTTCTAGTCTATTGGGGTGGGCTTGTTTGAGTTCCTTACGGTACACTGAAAAAAAAATTCAGTTGGTTTAACAAAATGTATCTTTAAATACGTTCAACTTGATTTTTGATTGACATAACAAACATTTTGTTAATCTAACGATAGTTTTAGTGGTGTGAACTGTAGCTTATTTAGCTACAGTTCACACCACTAAAACTATCGTCAGATTAACAAAATGTTTGTTAATCTGACTGAATTTTCTTCTGACTGAATTTTCTCAACTGAATTTTTTTTCCAGTGTACAGCTAGACTTTTTCCCAAGCACATTTCACTTTGTCGATTTTTTTTCCTAGTCTGTTTGAACGGGTTTTACTTGCGTTTATCTAGATACAAGGAGTCTTGTTTCTAGGGACATTTCACTTTGTCGATTGATGTCTAATTCATTTGGGTTTCTTGCTCTTCTATCCTTGCTGCCTCTCGCTTTAGTGATCATTTTCGTCAATGAACTAATGATTAAATGTATTCCTCTTCTCGATATTAGAGTGAAAGCTAACACGATCAATTCGTAAGAATATCAGCCAGACAAAATCACGAAATTGCGAATCCGAGTTTCGAATTTTCTCACAACCGATGAGAACTGGTTCAATTTTCACAAACCCGTGGCTCCAGGTTTTTATCCACGTAATTGGATATCGGTTACGGCCCTTCTGAAATATTCCATTATCTCTACACTGTGTTCGCTTATGCGAACGAGTTGAGGCGCAAAAAGCGAATATAGAGAACGAGGGAGAGAGGGAGAGAGGGAGAGAGAGAGAGAGAGAGAGAGAGAGAGAGAGAGAGAGAGAGAGAGAGAGAGAGAGAGAGAGAGGGAGAGAGAGAGAGAGAATTATACATAACGGGCTATTTGTTTTCCAGAACGAAGAAAATGGTCTCTCTATCTCGCAATGTCGATTTTCATCGTGATTCTCCCTCCCTCTCTCTTTTCCTCTCGGTATCGCGGATTCGCCGCAAATGTCTCGCTAACCTCTATACATTGGAACTTTTCGATCGTCCCTTTCGGAATTACCAATCGAACTTTATGTATAAATCGGAAGGTCCCTGCAAATAGTGTCGCGTACGGTGAATTCTTAGGAAATGCAATGAAAACAAAAATTGCGAAACTTCTTTCAGGTGAAAATGCATTGTTCGGCACGTAGAGACGGAGAGCACGTCGATATTCAATATAATATCGGTAACGTCTTCCCCCTTCCCCCTCCCGCTCGCCAAGGGACATCGGAAGAATACAGAATACTGAGAAAAATGAAAAGAATGGAATGGACGCACCTTCAGAACGTTTCAAAGATACTCGCTACGATATATATAAATGTATATAAATATATAGACAAAATTGCAGCAGGGACGATAATTGGGGTTCGAACATGTCAGGAGACGAGACAAGGCGCGAAAAGAAATGTCAGTTTTCTCTATTTCCGTGTGTGACGCGAATTTTCCCGGGCACGATGGAAACTCCGCGAAGAATTGCACGGCGCGGTGAATCTGTGGGAGTACAAGTGCAGATCGACGGGGTCGAATACGGCTGTTGTCTCGTTGGCATTTCTTACCAACTCGACAAGTTCATGCGTTTTTAGCCAAAAAAAAGTTAAATACAGGGTGTCCCAAAACTCAACGATAATCTGAGACCGGATGAAAGGCCAAGTTATACCAGTTCTGGAAAAAATACAAAAAAAAATCCATATCACTCAGTTCAGCGATAATAGACATTTAAAAAAAAAGTTGAAATTCGACACCCTTGGTCGCATTTTCAAGTCCTGTGATCACCAATGTCACAATTTCGCTGTGATTTTTTAAATTTCGTGATCTTCATTAACGATGCTATTAATCGCAACTACAAATTAATGCAAAAAACATTGTTAATTTAATAAAATAAGTTAAGTTTTAGTGAGTCATGGTTCACAAAAATATTGTTACTTAACTTTGACAGTTCATTTTGAAAAAAAATGTACTACACTACCCTTGGCAAGTTGTTTCAAAAGATGGCGCATTTAATCAAGATTTCAAAATGGTGCAACACTTGCCACTTTTCTTGCCATTAAAAATTTTATTTCTTATTTTTTTCAAATTGAGCTCATTTTGAACAACTCAACATTAGGAATTTTTGTTACTAAAATTTGTTATTTTTTGTTTCTGGTCTGAAATAAAATTATTATTTTTAGTAAAGAGGTGATTGAGTCAGTTAATAACCAATTTTTATTGTAAAAAACATATTTTATTAAAAAACATATTGTAAAAAACATATGTTTTTTACAATAAAAATTGGTTATTAACTGACTCAATTACCTCTTTACTAAAAATAATAATTTTATTTCGGACCAGAAACAAAAAATAACAAATTTTAGTAACAAAAATTCTTAATGTTGAGTTGTTCAAAATGAGCTCAATTTGAAAAAAATAAGAAATAAAATTTTTAATGGCAAGAAAAGTGGCAAGTGTTGCACCATTTTGAAATCTTGATTAAATGCGCCATCTTTTGAAACAACTTGCCAAGGGTAGTGTAGTACATTTTTTTTCAAAATGAAGTGTCAAAGTTAAGTAACAATATTTTTGTGAACCATGACTCACTAAAACTTAACTTATTTTATTAAATTAACAATGTTTTTTGCATTAATTTGTAGTTGCGATTAATAGCATCGTTAATGAAGATCACGAAATTAAAAAAATCACAGCGAAATTGTGACATTGGTGATCACAGGACTTGAAAATGCGACCAAGGGTGTCGAATTTCAACTTTTTTTTTTAAATGTCTATTATCGCTGAACTGAGTGATATGGATTTTTTTTTGTATTTTTCCCAGAACTGGTATAACTTGGCCTTTCATCCGGTCTCAGATTATCGTTGAGTTTTGGGACACCCTGTATAATAACGCGACAAAGTCGTGTTTGTGGAGGAAATATTTTTTTTTAAGAGTAATTGTTGCGTCGTTCACTGAGCATCCGAAGGTCGAGACAGGCATTTTTTTCTTTTCTTTCAGGCTCAACATCCCTTAGGGTGGCTCAAAATAAGCGATTAAAAAAAAATCTTTCAAACTATTCATTTTACTTGATTGAAATTTTATGTATATATTATTACTTCTTTTAATTTTTCGACTTTTTTTTATTCGTAAATGGCGGCCGTACGAAACTTGCCTCAGAGACGGTTGCCGCCTGGGTTGTTCGACGGCGCACAACCTACCGTCTAGTGCATTGATGTGAAACATCACAGCCAAGGAGATTTAGATTTCCAAGACCCTCACGCTCTACGCGAACCTGAAGTTCCTTGAAAATTATCAAAAAGAACTACTTTTCATCAAACAATACTACGGTAAGAATTCCACAAAAAATGTAACCTTTTTTCAAACACCGACCATTTCTCGAATACTGACTTTACTTTCGATTTTTTAAGTTCACATAGAGCGTGTGGGTCTCGGGAATACAAAACTTCTAGGCTCTGATGTTTCAGTCCAATGCAACAGACGCTAGTCTGTACGCCGTGAAACAACTCTGGCGACAGCTATCTCTGAAGCAAGTATCGTGCAGCCGCCATTTTTAAATGTTAAAAAGACAATTTTTTTTCTGGAATATTACATGTATTAATATGTAGATAAACTTTGAGTTATGTAAAATGAATAGTTTCGACACGAAGAAAATCTGGAGCATTCGCTTAGACTTTCCGATAATTCTGGACTTGGAGATTTTCCTTTGCGATTTTGGTTGTGATACGTAAGCCAAACTAATCCAATGACAAAGTCGACGCGGACAAAGTCCCGGGCTCAGTTGGTGTACTGATATATGGAAATATAAATATATATGGTTATAAATGTATGAATGCTGGATAACGTACGAGCTTGACGGTGTTTCCGGCTCTCTTGAGGGCATCGACGGCACTCGCGTGCGGCACATCGACCACTGTCACGTCATTGACCTGAAGTATCGTGTCGTTGACCCGCAAGCGACCGTCCGCGGATGCCGCACCACCCGGTATGAGTTTCGTGATGTAGATCGCTGTGTCGTTCCCAAAGTGCGGATTGTCGGTACCACCGGCGATACTGAAGCCGAGACCGGCACCGCCTCTCTCGAGAACGATCTCCTCGTATTCCCAGTCATCGTCGCCGTTTGCCTGGAAATAAAACAAGAACAAAAGGGAACACGATTAGTCAACCGAAACCAACTACGAACGTCGCGTTTTGCCGTGAAGTATAACTTCACGGCAACAATGGGAGAATTAACCTTCTTGATCTGGCACGATTCGATCAAGCTCCATAATGAACTTTACAATTGGACAAATAGGTATGGAATTGTATTATTCATGTTTAATCACGATATAATCAATGGCGTCGAAGTTTGCATCGTAGTAGCGGAAGTACACTTTCTTTCCTTTCTATTCTCTCATTTTTTTATAATTACACTTTTTTTATAGATTGAGATCGTGGATCTCTGATAAGCATAGGAAATTCGAGTGATTTTCGTACCCCAAATCGGCGGAAAAGGGTAAACATGTTTTAAAAAATTCCGCTGCCTTACACCAATGCAAACTTCAGCACCATAAATAATAATTACTGCCCAAATGGCAACGATTTTCAAGAAGCCTTTCCTGAATTTCCACGAGAATACATGCATCGTAAAAATCGCTATATTTTGTGTAAAAAAATGGATACAATTTTGACATGATTTCTTTTGATACCTAATAAGTAGTACTACCTAATGAAGTGAGAAGTCATTTTTTTTTCGTCGCAGCCTAATACGTCGAAAACATTCAATTTTTAGGTTCAAAAGATAGCCTGCGCCGCGATCACAACGGTCCACCCTGCCAGACCAAAGTGTTGAGCAAGCATATCGAGATTTTGGGCTCGCTGAGAGGATCTCGAGAGTTGGGCAAATTTGGTCGCTAGCATCGAAAATACGAGAGCCAACTCAATTGTGTCGTAGTAGCCACGAGGCTAGGGGGCGGAGGGCAAAGAGCGAGGGTGCGAGAGAGAGAGAGAGAGAGAGAGGGAGAGGGAGGGAGAGAACATTCGTTTATTTCGTACTCTGAGGCTAGAGCCTCCTAAAAGTACCGTACCGAAATACATGACATTTAATCAATCAAATAAAGTAATCCGACAATAAGTCTTGCATTAAATTTCAGTTAAAGTGAAAACAAAGACTAATAACTAATACTTAACCTAATAAAATAATAATAACAATAATAATGGAACCGGTGTGCTGGTCTAGTGGTTAGTGTGCTTGCCTCTGAACCAGAAAATCGGGAAGTCGCGGGTCCGAATCTCAATCTCGTAGCCTCGGAGAAAAATAAATACGGGCGTGACGTGGCTCCAGTTCTACACGGATGTCACGCACACGGACTGGCAAGCCGACCTGGGACCGGCTGTATTGGCATAGGTTTTCCGCAGTTTCTCTGTACCCATGCAGGAAATGTCATGGTGAATGCGACGCAGAGGGGGAAGTCGGATGCGGGCGCAAGATGGGGATGAGAGGTTAGAAGAGATTAGAAGCCTCGTCTTCACCGCATTTAGTATACATTTAGGCATAATAAAGTCGCCACTTCTCAGTCGCCCCCGCAGCTCCCTTGTGGGCGCGCACTGAGAATGGAGCAAGCGCGTTTTCAGATAATCTGGCTGTTCATGTTTGCATATCTGATATATAAACGTCACACGTATTAGTTTGCCATGCTCAGAGACTCGCCAGTCTTCGAAAAAAAGGCTAGATCGGTTCATCATAACGCGCGTCAAATATAAGTCGGACCGCAGTATTTAGCGCTCTCTGCAGCTTCGTGTTAAATTCTTCAGTGACATCGGTCAGTAGAAAGCAGCAGTAATCGAGGTTATGGCAAGATCAGAACAGCGGCGAGCCTTTTACGGACACTCAGAGGCATATTTCCTCTGCATGTTTCCAGTTGGTAGGTTGTTGCCCTTATCTTTCCAGTAACCCTCATTACGCGCTCGCGCCATGAAAGTGTAGGCTCTATGCATATGCCAAGACAGTTGACGGAGTTTGACAGCGAAATGTCAGGTCTGACACGGATCGGTACAAGTACACTGGCATCCAGTTGCGATAGATAACGGGCTGATCCAGTGGTCATTGCTTTCGTTTTGCCAGAGGTCAACTTCAGACGCATATCCCCTGCCCAGTTACAGTCGGCCTCGATGTCCTGATTCACGCGCGTGCAATCCAATTTGCAATCTCTGATGGGTAACAGTGCATATAGATCTGCAAATCATCTGCATACATGCTGTGATTGAAGTCTTGTATGACAGCGTGAAGACGGTTAACATATACCGAGAAATATAGCGGGCCGAGCACTGATACCTGTGGTACTCCTGAACGTAGATAGCCCTATTCAGATTCATTTGCTCGGCCATCATATACTCCTTGACGTCTATCTAGATGAGTGCGAAACCAATTCACGGTACTTCTGGAAAAGTGCATATCTAAGAGCTTCTGAAGTAACAGGATATGATGGACGTAATGACCTTACTGAAGTCGAATAAAATGAGTATTGTCGCCGCTCGTTTGTCAACGGCAAGGCGTCCATCACCCACAATGCGTATCAGAGCAGATTGAGTGCTATATGGTGTCGTTCAAAGGCTGATTGATAGGGACCATTCAAATTGCGCGCCATCGTGTGATCGATAACTTGATCAGCGACAATGCATTATATGATTTTGGATAAATTACAAAGTAACGCAATGAGCCGGTAGTCTTCGAGACAGACGCTGGTGCTTTTTTCTTGGGAATAGGACGTACAAAGGCCATTTTTCACACCGTCGGGAATTCTGAGTGCATATGGTTCATGAGGTAAAGAACCTGGTTTTTGATGACAGGCCATGCTATATGTAGCATCTTCATAGATATACCATCTACACGAGTAGCATTCGCTTTAATTCTGAGAAAGGTCTTATCAAGACTATCCGGCGTGATATGTGCGAAATTGAAAGCCTCATCGCTGAAGTCTGGGGTACCATCCTCGTTCTCTTCAGGGTGTTGTCCATCTAAGCTATCTGTGGTACCAGCTGTCAGAAAGTGTCGGTTCAGATCATCAAGGGACGAGGCCAGTGGCGATGTCAACTTGATACCAAGGAGGAGACCTAGTCTGCGAACTAGATACCAGGCTGTTGCAGGTTCCCTAGCAAACGCAAAGCTCGATCTATCAAAATTGTTTTCCGCGCATTTAATATCCTTTTTGATCAGATCTCGGAGGGTTTAGAAATGTTCAAATTAATGACGCCTATTTCCTCTATTTTTCTGAAAAGATCTACGAAGACGATCACGACGACGCATACATTCACGCAGTTCCGCCGTAAGCCACCGAGCGGGACGATGCTTTGTTATGACTTTTGTCACAGATGCATAGCGGTCAAAAGCTGCGATAATTGCCTTGTTCAGAAAGTCATCTTTTTCGAGTCCACTGCTCGAGTATTATAAAACGGCCGCCAGTCAATTGAAGTAAGTTGCGTAGATAGTGACGCCTCGTCCAGCTGCTGTAAATTGCGGCAATAGAAGGAGGTGCCTGCGGGCCGCGGTACCTTCAAGTCATAGTTTACATAAATTAAATTGTGCGTAGATAAAAACGATATGGGATATTGACAAAAATCCTCAATTCTAGAGGCAGGATACGCTAGACAGTGGTCAATACGTGTGCTACAGGAGATAGTGTGATGCTTGTTTCAGGCGATTTTACTGCTAGATCACAATTCAAATCTCCCAGAATAAGCCCTTGTAAATGTTGCTTATTTCGTAGTCTGTAGCTAGTGTTACCTAAAAGTACCGTGCATGTTCATACATTGTGGGTATTTAGTCAATAAGCTTTTTATACAATAACTTTAAACGTACGAACTAAGCCTAGAGTTATATTCGAATGATCTAATAACAATAATAGTCATATTAATACATAACAACAATTAAAAAAAAAAAAAACTAATATTGATTTACGATTGTTATCGGACTGGCTAGATCATGCTCTTTGTTGAACAATCTACGGGATAGAGCTCACGTTGTAGTTTAATTTGAGCACGCTCGCAAGTATCGATCAAGCGAATTAAAAATAATAATTAGTCCGGCACATGGGAATCACAGTCACCACTGTTTCGTGGCCGTCGGAGCCGTACTAGTAGCGCACGTTTGGGTCGCACAAAACGCTGTATCAAAAGTAGTATGGCTGCTCATGTTTGCACATTGTCTGCATGAACGAAGCAAGCAGTAGCTTGCGAAGATCAGCAGTGCTTAACCACCCAAGGGTATAATAAATACGGTGTGATATGCTCATCATGACGAATGCCGTAAATAAACTGCACGCCTACATTTAACGTTCGTTGTAGCAATTGGTTCAGGCCATCGGTAATATCAGTTAGGAGCAGACAGCATTAGCCGAGGTGTGGTAAGGCGAACGACTCCACTATCATTTTTGGGTTTGTTTGGGTTGAGAAAGCTGACAGAAGGCCGCTCTCTTCTTCCCTCCAACTCCCATGACATGTTCACGCTGGGAGAATGTTCGCTTTAAGCGGACCCTTAAACAGGTGACTGACTTGGACCAGTTTATTATGTCGAAATCCATTTAGAAGGATAGAAATTGTGCAGCATCTATGTTGAGATAAATTACGTGAGGAACCAATAATCATCTCTCTGATTTTAGAGGAATTTAACCTCAAACATAATTTTCCAGCCCGCAAAGTGATCGACCCGATATCTCTGTTGACCTTGTCAATCCCATCAGCAAAATGCGACGGATGACGGTGCAAATCAATTTGCAAATCGTCAGAATACATGCTGTATTGGCCCTCCTTTATGGCCTCACGTAGATCGTTCACAAAAATAGGGAAAAAGCGCAGTCCTAGGACTGACCCTTGCAGCACTCCTGAGCATAGATGGCCCCACTCCGATTGATTTCCCTCATTAGCAGAGAGCCTGATTGCGACATGCCAAGTAAGGACGAAACCATGTCACCGTGTTCAAGGAAAAAAGTAGGTCAACTACAACAGGATCGCGCAGATTATGCTTCTCCAGGGGAAGTATTACCTGGTCTGCCATCATGCGTTCTAACTCGCTCTCTAAGAGAGAGAAGGAGAGAGAGAGAGAGAGGGGGGGGGGGACAAGTAGAAACGACGATGGATCGCGCTTGACCGGATCAAGCTTAACCCCGCGAGTAAATTTGGCAATACAGGGAAAGGGCATCGCGTAGCCTCAATCCGGATCAGTCGGCTCTGATTGCATCCGCGACATACATGTATATACGTGCGAGCGCTTTTGTGTGTGTGTCCGTGTGCATATGTACATATTGACATATATATACACACATACATATACAACTACAAATACATATGAGTGTCGATGTGCTACAAACGATGCCGCATATGGAAAACGCCGGGCTGAGAGACAGTTCAGGGATTTCAGTGCCTTTGGTGCATTTCTCTAGCGGGAATAATGTTATCGAATGCACTGAACTTCGCCTCTGTCACCCCTGCCCGTCCTTCTCGCCCATCACGAGGCGTTGCTCTTTCTATACACGCGTTCTCGCGAGCAAATACGATATTCGCGAAACGACGAGCACGCAGAAGTCACTCTTGCGGATATATACATCTACGGCTTAAATCGCATCAAACCGAGAATATATCCGGAAAACTTGTACAGTTATAAGCTTGGCAACGAAAAACACAGAGGATTTGTCGACAAAGAGTGAAAGCCAGAAGGAAAATAAATGTAGGAAGTTCGAAGCAAAGAGCGATTTGAAAAACGAAAAAAAAAAAAGAAAAAAAAACGTCGACGGTATCCGGATGCGTATGGTATTTTCGCGGGGCGTGAATCGCTTGAATTTTGGACTTTCGGTTTCATGGTAGGGCGATGAATTTTTTGGATTCAATGGTGGTTCGAGTATTGGACTATAATTGAAGATCATTGGAAAGTCTTTCACAAACAAAAAAAAAAGAAAAACGTAATAATCTCACAGTCCAAGTACTGGATCTCATGGTTTAAGTACTCGACCACCATTGAAGCAAATCATTGGACTCATTGGAGAAAAACTAAGCATCTCATCGTCCAAGTACTGGACTATGATTGAAGCAAATCATTGCAAAGTCATTGGCAAACAAAAAATTTAATCGATATGTATGGATTCGTATAATCCATGAAGCATTTTGGAGATGGGAGAGACCAGTACGCTTAGCAGGAGGACCGAAAGAACATGGCGTTGAGCTTTGATTGTTGGAATGCAACGAAAATATTTTTTCCATATTGTCCAATTTTGCCCATTTAGGCTACAAACATCACAGAAATATTATTGAAGGTCCTCATCGGGGTTACATAACCTAAACTTGGGAAAAAAAGAGTTTAGATAGTAATAAAAAAAAAGAAGAATTTTCGTCGCATTCCTACGATGTAAACTTCACCACCATGCAATGATGTTAAAGTTTGAATTGTTTGTATGAAACGATTTCCGTTTTTTTTTCTTTTTCATTTCTTTTTTCTTCATTATCCAAAGGGTTTTAAGATCGTAGATATTTAATAAGAATACGTTTCAGTCATTTTCATAGACTAGATCGACGGAAAAACTTGTCATTACCTTCGAACGATGCGAAGTTCAATTCGTGACGTCGAATGTTTAAATGTTTACGCAAAAAAACCCAGCATCGACTAAACAAATCGTGTTGAACTTTGCGTCGTTCGACTGCAATGAAAATTGCCCCTATACTTTTATTTCCTTATTGTTCCTATTCCACAATGTTTTCTGCATGTTCACATTGTAGACCTCTAAATAGGCAATCGAAAAAATTGTCGAGTTTTTCTCCTAGCCAAGATTTGCTAAAAGTCATGCGGAAAAAATCTTTCTCGTCGCACTACAACTATGCAAAGTTCAATTTCACAAAATAACACATTTATGCTTAGCAAAGGGTTAAAGCGGTTCGTTTTACGCAAACGTAGATTAGATGATCCGCTTATACACGTAGAGCGTATACTCGGCAGGATTATTCAGTATATAGAGCATTGTGATATATTATATACTGTATCACATCATACATATACATACTCAACATATATACAAGGCAAGTTTGCGAGGTCTGGAGTATGAACGTTCCATCCAACTTCCTAACATTACATATACATGCGAAGGCATGCCTGCCGTTACGAATTTATTAATCTCATATCTCCGTCTGTGGCGCCTTCTCCGACGGGTCCACGTTATATTAGGCGGGGCCCTGCGCGACACGATGATGAAAATTTAAAGCCTCGTAAATGCGTAATTAAATTCAGACGCCTTGGAAGATTGTCTTTGGTCTATCTGCCCTTGTGCGACGAGTGCGTGTCTATGTGTGTAGAGGTGGAGTACGTATATTAAAGGCGCACACCCTTTTCCGTTTTGATAGTCAGTTGTGGTGGAAAAGTAGACAGCCTAGTCTAATCATCGAGAATGTGTGTGTGTGTGTGTGTGTGTGTGTGTGTGCGCGCGCGCGCGCGCGCGCGTGTGTGTGTGTGTGTGTGTGTAGTAGTAGTAGTAGTAATTTGGACATTTGCATACAATTTTGTGTAACGAAGTTCGCGAGAGTGCAGCAGGAGAGTTAAGACTCCTGGCGGTACAGTGGGGTTTTCGATTTAACGAATTTAGAGGCTAAATAGTAGCCGGCCGACGAGCAAATTTGACGTGCGCAGTCGATCTCATGATTAATGCAAGGGCCTTTTGGCAATGCCGTTTGACTTTACTATTGCAATGAAGATGGGCACGGGTGAAATTTGCGGGCTTGAGATGCCGGTGGGCTGCCCCTGACAACGAATAGCTAACATGCGTCGTCTACGTTCTTAAGTATTATATTTTGACTTAATTTGTCGATATTAATTTAATGTATTTTGGTATTACAATGATAAAAAAGAATTATTGAAATCAGGTAAATGTGTTCGTCCTATCCTTTTTTATTCGAATGACACGAAATTTTCGCAAATCCAATGTTTTTTTAGACGATTCAACTATTTCAGAGATTTATTCACAATATTTTTATTTATGTAAATCAATGTGTATTGAATAATCACCATGTTTGATATAAGGGATACTTGAAATAAATAAAGCAGTCGTGTCTGAGCCCTATTTTTCCCGTGAAAACCTCACGATCCCCTCTTGTGCGGAATTTTATTTTAGAAAATACAAGCGTTTTGTTTGGATGCAATTTATTTTCTTTACACCAAGAACATTTGAGTCATTATTCCAAGCTTACACTCTACACAGTATTGGTTTATTAATACGAGTATATGTAAGTCACTTAACTATACTCGCACAAATCGAGGTCAGCTCTCACTTTGCACCCCAGCAGTCGGATTGTCCTCCGTCGCTAATCTTCTTCGGCGCTCTCACGATTGCTTGGTGTTGGACTTTGGGAGCTTTTTGGCTTCCTCTCGACATTCCCTTTCTTCTGATTTTCATTTCTTTCGATTTTGATAATATTTTGTTTCATATATGTCGACAGTATTGTAAAATTTAGGTTTTTCAAGCCAGCGCAGTTAAAAAAAAATCGTTGTTGAAGCCGATGTCACATGAGGTTCAGGAAGAGCATCTCCAGCGCTTGCAAACGACACCTCGAGCGTCCTCCTAGCTTCATACGTTCGCGAGATAGGGAGCCCGCAACGTATGCGTGCCCGCATACACTGCGATCTCTATTATCGGGACCTCGGCAGTTGCCCCCCCCCCCCCACTCTATGCCGCATGTCGATGGGTGTGGCGCGTGGTGGGAGAAGCGTCAGGCCCCACCGCGAGGCTCGATGCATGCTAGACGGTAATAGAGAGTTCTGAGGGCTACTGCTATCAGCTACGTCAGCTGCGCAGAGCTGGCACGAGTGGATGATGGGAACCTCCATTTTTGCAAGTTTGATGCGGAGCCGGTCCCGTCGCTGTACCGATGATAGAGGTCATAGAGTATTTCCATCTGTCTCTTGCTCGTCCATCACAACAAAAGATTGCGTCACCCGCTATAAAGACGTCGTTCGATACAATGTTACAGATGTATCTTTTCTCAATTCACTCGGTTCATTGCGATCGGATGGTATTCGCCGAGGTATCGCGTCCTGAAATTCGGTATTATTTCGTTGCATCGTAAATTTTGACCTGGCTACCAAACTGAACTCAGACGTTTTCACATAAAAAATCATTTGGCTTAAGGAGGTTGGAACGGTCCAGTTGAGTCAAATGATGGTTTATCATTTTTTTTTTTCAATGAACCCAAAGAAGATGCGTACGAGCTATAGATTTCTTCCAACACCCTAATTTTTCATAAAATTTATAATTAAAAGGCAAAATCATGCATTTTTATATTTTCATTACGTAACTTACAAAAACTTTTACGTTACTACCAACTTGAAAAAGTAGAACATTATCGATGATAATTATGAAAAAACTGCGTCCTCGAATGTTCATACAAGTCAGAATGAAATATTGAGTAATTTATAATTATGTCTATTTATATTTTTCTCGAGATGATTTATTATGACCATTAATTAATATTAAGTGCTGCCGAAATACGGCGACTTCGCGGAAATTCAGATTGGCAGCAATGCTCATCATTCGTAATCTTTCATCAAACCTTGATGGTTCAATATTGCATATATATGGTTTGCGATGGGCAAGATGGGTTTTTTTTTTCAATGTTTACAAAGGTTTAGTATTCGTTAATGCGTTGTTAGAAATGATTTATCTTGGTGCTAAATAGCCAAAATAATCCCATCACCCATAACGTGAACGCCGTGTCGATCTAACCGCACGTAAAATTACTTAAATGAAGCTATTTTTGTCTGTCGTGTTTTGTGGTAAAATAAATTTTGAAAAATTTGTAACGACTCAGTATAGTCTCGACAATAACATATATTTAAAGAAAAATTAATCTCAGATTGTGGCTAACGCTAGAACCTCCTTAAATGTATCCTAGTAAAATTAGGTAGACTTTCTCAATGGTGTATGCATTTTATTCTGACGTATTTTGTTTTTATCAATATTATTTTTATACGTATTATTATGAAACCCCCTAGTTATCAATTAAACACCACGGAAAATTGGAGTACCGGCTCGAATTCACTGTGACACGGTGCGAAAAATGAAGCACGTACGCTTCAAATAACTATAAATATGTACTCGTATATTTATGCGATTGGTGTCCAGGCAGATTGATCCCCCTCCCGGAAGTAACTGCATTCAGCACGAACGACGCAACATCGTTGTCGCATGGTCGTGGAAATTTCGCGGTTTGCGTGACTTTTACCCAGTGTTCGCTTATTCGAGGTGCGGTGGAGGGGGGGGGGGCGACCACAGGGCTTCAGGGCGGGCGCATAGTTTCGAGTGAAAGGATTTTGTCCGAGTCGTCTAACGTTTAAGGACGTAACTTCATAGAACGGAGTACCCAATTCCCGTCGTTGTGTATGTTTCCGAGTATCTGTAAATATTTACCCGGGGGCGTATATTTAAATATTTAAAGGGCGCAACTCGAATAACTTCGACCGGAAGTCTCGTCGAAGGGGCCCTTTTTGTCAAGCCGTCGATACACGGAGGACAGGCTGGCTACATGTATAGAGTGATATTAGCCGGTTGGGGCCATATCGGGTGACCGTTTCGGTGTCAAATATGGAACGGTGAAATATCTGAGCATTGTTAAAAAAAAGTTTATTTGATTTTACCAGTCAAATATTTCATACAAGTGGAATTACTTTTTTTCGTTACCTCACAGTCTCGTACGAGCGACGGCAGTACTGCGTGAAATTCGTGGTGCGTCGATACGAATATGCTGGTTAATTCAAATTAAAAAATCTCAACATACGTATCCATACGACTAAAGATTTTTTAAGTAAATAATACCATATACGAAAATGATCAGGAGCATAGAAACTTTTTACTACCCAACGGTGATAAATGGATTTTTATTTAAATAAATGCATTTTAAATAAATCTCTGCATTAGTCGAATGAAATTTTGAAAAAGCATTCTTTCTACCAACATTGTCGTTAATGCAAATTAAAAAAGACCAACTAAACGCATTTCGGTGATTTAATTAAATTATTTCTATTAGGGAAGAACGGTCCGAACAAAAGTTGTAGGCTTTTTGAGCGAGAATACCACGGTCATGGCATCTACTTTGTCGCTCGCGGTGTCAAGGTCAAATGAAGTCCATCTCCACTTTTTCACAAGCAAGCTCCCATTTTTGAAGAAAAGAGCTCGTGACTGCGACTAAGAAATGACCGGTTTTATGGTGCATCAGAGTCACCTGCACTCGAGAAATTTCATGGTTCAATTTTTAAGGGGACGCCCTATGTATGCGGATGCCTCGAGTACCTCGCAAAGTCCGGAAGTTCCGGAAATATCAGTGAGACGGGCGTGGTTCAACGACACGCACGTATTGTATACGCCGCGTGTGCGATCCTACATATTTCCGAGGAGCCAATGTGTATACACGCGGCGCGGCCTTCCGTGAGATCCGCCGATTCCACAGACACGCTATCGCGAACCTAGTCGAATTCCAGCTCTTCGAATATGGATCGGAGAGTTATTGGTGCGAATTTGGACCGAGCTTGGGTTTCGATAGGGTGTTGACGAGCCGATTGGTCACGTGAGGTGACTTTATTAGGAACAATGTTGGTTGAAATCCAGTTCATTTTTTTAACGGGTTGCACGTCCGTTGGGTAGCCAATTCTCCGATGGAACACCGAGAACCTGAATTTGGCTAGGGGAAGAAAATTTTTCGGGTGCTTTGCTTTTTGTGATCGTGTACAGGGTGTTTCGGATAAAGTGTTACAAGCTTTCATTTCACGATATTAAAGTTTGCATCGTCGGAACGCAACGAAACTTCTTCTTTACATTTTATTTTCTATATTTTTATTATTATACAAGATCTTTTTTCATAAATTTATGTTGTAGATTGCTGGATAAATTTCTTTAAAGATGGTTCAAGGATTATTGTAGGCAAAATCTACCGAAAGAAATTAAAGAGGAATTTAGAAATATTAATTTTCAATACATTGCAACGATGCCAACTTCAACCTCGTTTCATTTCACAAAGCACGGATTGCAATGTAAAATGTACCACATAAAAGTTGTTTCGTTCTGAGAGGAAAAATGTGGCAATGTCAGTTTGACCTTGGGCATGGCCATTTTTTATCGTATATTCTTATAGCTTAGCTCAAGAGTTTGTCAAAACACTATGGACAAGTACTTTTTTTTTTATCGAGTATTTTCATAGTTACAAAACTTGAAAGTGACGAGTCTGATAACTGAAAAAATACCCGATAAAAAAATACTTATACGTAGTGTTTTGAAAAGCTCTCGAGTCAAGCTATAAGAATATACCGTAAACAATAACCGTTGTAATTGAGGATTGCGGAATTGACTTTTATATGACCGTGATGATTACATCCAAGGTCAAATTGACATTGCCATCTTTTTCGCCGCCTGAAACGAAACAACTCTTATTAGAAACATTTTTCATTAAAGTCTGTACTTTTTAAGATATATGCTTATACCAATTTATCTGCGACACCCTGTATTATATTTTTTTATTAAAAAGATATGTTCTGACTATTCGTTCATTGAGAAGATTAAAAAACAGCATAGCATATTTAAAAATTGATCGAAACAAATGCTATTATTTCATGAGTTTGAAGTTTGCATCGGCGAATGTGACGATTTGTTTTTTCTTTTTTACTTCGAATTTCTTTTGGCCAATTTTCTCTACAAAAATCCCTCGACCATTTTTGAAGACACTTATTAAGTGATCTACAATATAAATCTGTAAAAAAGATTCGGTATAATAAAAAATAAGGAAATTAAAATATAAAAACAGCGCCCGTTGCATCCTTTAACACCATTTTATTTCATTAGTTTTCCATAGAAAAACAATATTCAAATATCCTTTCGTGTAAAATTAGTTAACCAAAATACTAATTAATAAGTCAACTTCCTACATGATTGATCATATTACTAAACAATTAGTAAATCTCTTTATTAATTAATCAAATTAGTAATGTATTTAAATTAATTTCGCTCAATGAATACTCATTAATGAATTGAAGACTAATTAAAAAGAAACCTTCGTTTTGAAAGCTCACAGAAATTTCCCTGGAAACCTTTTCCTCCCCATGGAACTATCCTATGGGAATCGATAACACATCATTTAATTATTTATCTTCAGCTTTGATCGTCGACCGACGTATGACGACCGCGACAAACGAACTCGCGCTGCACATATGCACCCGTGTGTAGACCGGTTTTATTGCGAAATTCGAGTCGAAGCGGCGCCGAGGTACATGGATGGAAGGGTTGATTATACGTGAATTACCATTTCCCGCGTGGGGCAATTTTGTTGGAAGAGCTCGACCTGGAGATCGTATTTCCGGGGCAACTTCTATCATCGAGCCCGACGATCCCTCCTCGTCACTCTACGCGCGTATATCTGGGATTAATATTAATACAGTTATTATCGTTGCGGCAACGGCCTCTCCGATATCAACCAGTCACCAATCGCATATTCGCCGGGTGGAATTGTTTTACCATGTTGCGAAATTTAATGCACATAGGGCTGTGTTACTGTGTTTGGGTTACTTCGCCGAGTTGGGTTTGTGCAAGCGATCATATATATATATATATATATATATACACACAGGGTGACAATGATAAGGTAGTTTTTGTAGGGCCTCCGCGAAGATTTTGCAACCGAGAATAATACGTTATTTAATAGTTTTTCAATCCCTCTTCGAAAAAAGGTAAATTTTCGGAAGTGGAGCTCCTGCTAGAATCCGGTTAATTTTTTTTCTTATTCATTTTTATGATCATAGAAGATGATACGAAGTAATATTATGAGGGCACACGACCTTTTTTTTAAATTTATGCTTTTTACCCAAACATCATGCGCCGCTATAATAATAATGAGGATGATATTTTTTTGCCATATTGAGGGATTATATACAGTTAAAATTTTCGAAAAATCGGTTAAAAAACAATTCGTAACGTACAATGGTACAAATAGGGTCTTAAATCTCTTCTAAAAATACGTAAAAACGTTTGAACAATTTTAACAGCCTAGAACGGCCAAATAAAATTAAGGCAACGAAAAAAAAATCGTTGCGTTCCAACAATGCAAACTTCAACAACATTGAAATTCCCTTTATCCACTCTAAAACGCATCTTTGATCATTTTTTCCTTGATGACGGAATGAACAAAATAAGTGTATCGTATTCAGAATTTAATTATCTTCATTCTGCTGTACTCAACACGGAATTTTGATTTTTCCCAGAGAGCTCAATTTTTTCTAGCGAATACTACACGTACCAAAAATACGCTAAATTTTTTTTTTCGAAAAGGACTTTTAGAACCATTGAATATGATGTTTTTCTCGGCCACGGAATTCTTGCGCAACACGCTTAAAAACCGACGGCCATCCTACGATTGTCGCCCGATATATATAAAATGATAAAATTGATATCACAATATATGCTGTTATACTTTGTAATTATTATTAATTCAGTTGATTCAATTAGCAATTATTAAAATTACTATTATACGTCAGAAATCTTGAATATATATTTAAACAACTGTAGTAACATCTTATTATTATGTTATATGATTATATTCGACATTACGTTCTTACTTCACAATATATATCACAGTTGTAATATATTGGAAATTCACTACTATATATATTATATGGGAGGTTGATGTTTGCATCATTAGAACGCCAATGACAATTAATTTTCATGCAATAACTCATCTTTTTTGCCACATTTAAAGTACGGAAGAAACATTCAAACGTTCTACACAATTCTTATTACGATCTGGCACTAAAAATATGCAAAAATTCATTTTGACTTGGAAAAGAATTGAGCTAATATTTTTTTTCGAATGAAAAATAATATTCGTTGCATTCCAACGGTGCAAACTGCAACTCTATTATTATATAAATTTTATAATAATATGCAATGCAGTCACATACAGACATGCACACACACACACACGCGCGCGCGCGCGCGCACACATGGACACCCGCGGAGCGATGGATTACAATTACGGGAAGGGTGAGTATATTTAACGAGGAAACGGAGTAAACTCCAGTGGCTCTTTCGACCGGAACACGCTGCAACGCCTCGACGATGATTTTATTGTGCATATCATTTCGAGTACATGCGTGAACCATCGAGGCCACTATTGAGTCGTTCGATCGGCCTCAATCCCGCTCCTCTTCCGTTTTTCTTTTTTTTTTCTATCGCTCACGCGCACTCACCGCACAGCTCTTATACTCAAGTGTCTAACTCGCGTTGATTCTTCACGTCACTTATTGGTATATCGAAAAGTTCGAATGCACCGCGGACGACCAAAAATTGCACAGTCGCTGGCCTCAATCGAATTGGTACAGAAAGGAAAACGAAAAGAGGGTAGCGATCCGTGACGAATTGACCGACAAGTCAATGGTCAGCTTCATCGAAAACACTGGACTCTTACACAACACTTCGAACTGTCGACCTTGAGCTGGCGATTGATGCCGATCGCGATCGTCATCGAGATCATGGTGGCTATATTCGCGCTTTGAGTCACACCAGTCGGTGTCGCCATGTACGCGGGCGCAGTCTCGCGCTCTCATATGCCCGCTCGCGTGTATTCCCAGCAACGATATTGGAACGACTATTTCCAACCGACTGTGAAAATACGAGGCGTCGTGAGAGAGAGAAAGAGCGAGAGCGAAAAAGAGAGAGAGAGAGAGAGGGGAGAGAGAGAGAGAAACGGTGAGCACAGGACCAGCTAAGCTCTTAGCTTGACACATTGACGTGCCGAAATAACTCGCGACCGGCAGTCCGTGATGGAAGGGAGGGGATAGAGGGGGGGGGGGGGGGGTGTGCGACGCGCAGAGGTGTTACCCACCCTGCCGCCGCTTGACCATCTATTTTTCGAGTTTCATTATTATTCCTTCGTCAGTCTCGACACATCGGGACAAGACCGTTTTTTTTATAAACGATGATCGATCGAGCTTTCGAAATAATCGCCTCGTTCAGATTCACACGCTGATTTGAGCAATAAAAATAATTTCGGGTGCATTCCAACGATACAAACTTCACTGGTGAAAAATGTATCTACACATACATGGATTTCCTCCCTACCCGCACTTCGCTAACCGAACCAACACCCGTTGAGTCCACAGTCGCCTTAAGGGGGGAGATACCTTTAGGCAAGGAAAAATTTGCTGATTTTCTTGATTTTTTTCTAACGGGAAAGATTTCTTCACCATTTGTCAGACTTAGGGTATGTTTTATTACTACTTTTAGCTGTTACATGGTTAAAAAGTTTTTTTTATTAATCTTTAAAAATGGCGGAATTATGGCACGGTCTTCCAAACTGAATTTTCAAAACTGACGTGACGTACCTGCAGTTAAAAAACTTGTCGCCCGATCCTGATGAAATTTGTATAAATATTTCCAACCTTGTCTAAAACATAAACCTAATTGTTTTTAGAAAATAAAAAAAAAGTATTTTTTGATTCCTAAATGTAGACATTCTTGTTGGAAAACTCTTTCTTCTTGTTTCAAAAAGTAACATTCCATGAATTTCCAACATTTCTTTTTTTTTTCTTAGATCACAATCTGTGTATGAGTGTTAACAAAAAAAAAATCTTCGTTGTTTTTTTTTCAGATTAATCCCACCGACGCTAACTGCGATACAACCCGTTTAGAAGTCCGTGCTATGCCTCTGAGATTTTGGAAGATTAATTTAAAAAATATTATATGTAACAGCCAAATGTAGTAATCAAACATACCCTAAGTCTCAAAAATGGAGAACTCTATTATTAACAAAAAATAATGAAAATCAGCCCTCTTTTCCTCGCCTAAAGGTATCTCCCCCCTTAAGCTACATCATAGCGTGTTTGTCATGGGCACGGGAAAAATATGCAAAACCCGTACCTCGTGTATTTGCAGTTTTTTTTTTATAATGTCCAAGTTTCCATCGTTGGATCACAATGAACGTTCGTTCTTTTAGGCACAAACTTGTTAACATCGAAATTTTTGCGGCACTTTGAGGCTGCCAGAATTTGTTGCATGTTTTTATTTAGCATTCTTCTCTAAATTTGCAAACAAATATTGTTGGGGATAACTAAAATTTAAAAAAGTCAAAAACGATTTTTTGTTGTGTTCCAATGACGCACACTTCAAGATAAGTATATAGCGATCCTCATAAACGTTCGAGCGACTTTTGTAGCCACAAATTTACCAAAACATGATGTGGACAATTAACGGGTTTCACCTCGCTCGTGGCCGGAAAAAATTGAATTTTCATCTTCTGTTTAAAAAGTTTAAATAGAAATGTTCAACATTTAAAGTTGATCGGTGCAGCGATTTTTGAGATACCGCGGCCATCGATTTCGAAAAAGCCATTTTGAAAAAAACGTCCTTAAAGTCCGCCGGTTGGCGGTATCTACCTATAAACCCCCATAACTCCTTCAATTTTAAACGGGTCAGCTTGAAATTTTCGGAGAATATTTGTTCAATGTTATTAGGGTTACAAGTAAGTTTTAAATAATTTGCAAGAGAGGGAGGTACTGGTATTAAATCGCATCGAACCATAACCCAACTACCTCATGTTAAAGCGTCATCAATAGGCTTTCGTTTTCAGTACGCCTCATTCTGTCGAAGTAGAAACAATATAGTCTTTTTTAACTCCAAATATGCTGATTTTTATACCAACGAAACGCAATTTTCGGGAAGCTTTAATTTCTGCTTCCATTTGAAAAAAGCAGCTGGATGTCATCGATTGCTGTATGAGTCTTATGGGGATCATGCTCTATCAATCTCAACTCGTGAATACTGGTTTAGATGGTTCAACAGCGGTGATTTTGACACGGGTGATAAGGAACGCGAAGGAAGGTCACAAACGTTTGAAGATGCAGAATTGGAGGCATTATTGAACGAAGTCTCGTGTCAAATGCAAAAAGAACCTGCAGCATTATTGGGAGCCACTCAAGAAGCATTGTTATAATTTTTGCACAATAAGGCCCCTATTTTTACAAAAAAAATCCTTTAAGGGGACCAGTGCGACACTTAAAAAAATCGATTTTTTTGCCTTTTTCGACAGTTTATTCTTCCAAGAATGTCATTATCTTTATGTCATCGGAGTGTCTCCCCGTCCAGATATCGGACAAATAAGCGTATGTTATTCGTCCGGATAGCGGCTCAGTTCACGCCGTATTTCCAGTAGACGTACATATTATTGTGATTCATGTCAGCTAGTATCCGGACGAATAATATATATAATCATCCGGATAGAATGTGTTAAATTGTTAAACAATCTATCTGGACGAATAATTTACACGTATTCGTCCGAATAAAATTTTTATAATTTTGTTTGGGTTTGTTTTTTTGTTTGGGCTTGTTCGGCCTTGTTCGAGTTTGTTGGAGATTGTTTGGTCTTGTTTGGCCTTGTTTGGTCTTGTTCGGTTTTGTTTGGGTTTGTTTGGGGCGTTATGCAGCGTGAACTAAGCCCCTATCCAAACGAATAACATGCTTATTCGTCCGATAACCGGACGGCTAGCCGCAGCGTTATATTATTTTATCTTGCAAAAATCGATAGTTACATTTTTAAACGTGTTTTTCTCGAAATGAGATTTTTCAAATTTGCTGACATTGTAACTCAATGAGCAATTATGCGATTGAATTGAGATTTGAACTGAGTACTATTGAATATATTTACTCTACAATGACAGAGGATATTTTTGATTGGATGAAAATTGACGATTTTGGCATTGAAAAAAACGACCATTTTATAGGCAAGAAAACAGACTTTTTCTTCATAACTACGCCATTTTGTTAGATTTTTATATTTTTCAAAAATCCTACGTCATTGTACAGGAAATACCTTCCAGTTTAACATTTTTCTTTTTTCGGTTTCCGCTACTCAACTGGCCGGAATCATGTCAGCAGTGGAGGAACTTTTTTTTTGCGCCTGTGAAGGCAGCGCATAAGTCGCTTGGATCTCAATATTTTTCTATGAAAAAATTAGAAACATTTAATTGAGTACTTTTCTTCCAAAAAATTTCCGAAAATCACCCAAATTTTCAGCGTGCACACTGGTATAGCGCCTTAAGGTTGTTACAGGATTAAGTCAACATGTTGCCACCAAGGTGAAATTTTTGCTGGACCTTTATAACCTTTTTGCTGCTCATCCTGTGTAGTTTGAATACGACACACAGTAATGTTTTATTTAGAAGAAAAAAATCGACGACTCGACGTATTGAGTGGGCTAATAATTACATTACGCTTATGAAAAACTCTCGATCATTTTTCAGTACATTATTAACATCTGCTAAGTGAATGTTACCACGGAGCTGGAAAATCAGGGGCGGTTCGACTAATTATAACGGACTAACCCTTGGTACCGTGAAAATGAGAATTCACAGTGCCGTTATAAAATTACTAACGTTTCCGATAGCCAATTTGTGCGAAAATCAAGCACACAAAATATTAGACTGTGCAATCATGGCAACGTCGTAGACGGCACAAATGCTACATATCTTATCGGTATTCGCTAATTATGCTCGGGAACCTCAAACTACTCGGTACGGATAATTAACACCGAATATTATTGCTACTTATTCTCTTGATCAGTAATAATTACTTAATATTAATTTGATAGCTATGCTCAGAAATTATACATTTCTAGGCAAAGACAAAATAACGCGGATTTTCTTTCATACATACATTTTTTTTCTTCAGAATATCGGAAAATGATTAAAATTTTTGATTTCTTCGAGATTATAGACAGCGTTAGTTCACACTTTTTTTCCAGCGGATTTTTTTTTACTCGGACCGATATTCATTTTTGACAGCTCCTTGGGCCGATATTGAGGTTACGACCGGGGCGCATATGTCTCCAACTTCGCGACACTTCTGCCAACCTAGGCATTATGATATACCACGATTTACGACGTTGCCAATTCGTTTCGTGTTGATTGAGCGGGAAAAAGTTATAGATAATAATTATGAAAAGTAATGAAAATACTTAATGTAATCACCGATTGTTTAAAAAAGCATATTTTCACAAATAGATTACGAAAAATAGTTAGAAAACGCACGTTTAATATGACAATCATTAGAAAGCTAACAGTTGGTAATAGTCAATCAGCTCCGTGCATAAGAATAGGGCGCTCCTTCACCCTCGACGGCTAAACCCCATAGCAACCTTAACGGCGGGGTAAAGTTAATTCGGCGAAAAAAAGGCATGTTTTTAAGATTTTTTTTTGACGTAACGAATAGTGTTCGTTTATTGATAAATTTATATATAATAAAGTAATATTTGAACAACATTCTCCTAAATTTGCATTGCAAAATATTCAAAATTGAGCGAGTGAAAATTAAACCCCGTAGGCGCCTCGAAAAAAAGTTGGTTTGCGGTGTGCACCATAACTCGCAACAGAATCATTTGAAACAAAAAAATCAAAATGCATTTGTTAAAGGAGATGTTTCTCGAGGTAATGACGGGAGGATTTTTTTTCTTCGATTTTTCGATTTTTCGTAGCACTTGGGAGCCAAAAACCCGATTTTCGATAAAAAAAATCGGCTAATTTGTTGTTGAAAAATTAGTAATTATTAAAAAAAAATAAAGAAGCTCTCGACAATACCTGGTGAATTATGTGAAGAAGTACTGTGCAAAATTTCAAAGCGATTGGTCCAGTAGATTTTGAGTTATCGTGCACACGGACTTCAAATATGACAAGTCTCAGAAAAACGGTTTGAAAAACGCAGAAGAGAAGAGAACGGCATGGAGCAATAGACGCTCAAATACTCATAACTTCGTCAATTTTACTCCGATCGACTTGAAATTTTAACACAATATTCTTGATATATTATGCATTCATTTTAAAAAATGTTTAAAAATGAAAAAAAAAAATTTTAATACTTTACCCCGCCCTTAAAACACTTGTACCCCTAGTATATTTTGAGAATCCGACGAAAACCAAAAATCAATATTTAAAAAAAATTCACCTAGGCGTGAGCCTTTAGAAAAAATGCCATTTCAATGCGTTCCAACGATGCAAACTTCAATATCATAACTTTCTTGCATTTATCTTATCTAATGGACATCTACATCACCTACTACACAACCCAACAAACAAACACACACATACCGTTACAATGAGTGAAGAATTGCCATGCATGCACAATTTCCAAAAACGTAATCCCCGGGAGCCTCTTGTCAGCTTTTCCTCGCGTAAAGGGCCCGAGCGAGAACCAGGCTGAGAGTTCGAGCGGAAGAATTCACGAGAATTTGATATGCATGACAAAAATGCAAGTTCTCGCGAGCGTGCATACGCGATGGGGAAAAATGTCACGAGGACCACGAGTGCCCGAGCACCCGCCCGCCTCGCGAGTCTTTGGACTGCTACATCGATGAGAGCCAGCGATTTATGAAAATCTCGCTGGTGAAAAAAAGTGTCTTCTGTGCGCGTATACGCGGTACACGTGTGTGTAACACTCGAGGGGGTTGTTATCGATCGAATTGGTATTCAATTCGCGTGAGCGAAGGCAAATGCTCGGGATACTCGTATGCACGTACGTGATATCTCGTGCGCGCGTGTTCAACCGGTGCGAAAATATCCGGGAGATTTTTCACTCCGCGCGAATTTCGGATAACCCCCGAGAGCTCGGGCTTTATAGAAGTTTTTTTTTTCTTTTTTTTTCATTGTTCAACGGACGTGTACGATAAATGGGGGGAAAAATGCGATTCTCGGGCACGTCGGTTTGTATGATTTCCAACGAAGTTTGAGCCCGAGCAATTGTATGAAATTTGCGGATAATCCGAGGTAGCGACGGGTCTGGAGTTTTCAATGATTTTATTTTATTTATTCTTTCGTGTCGATACTTTTCGACTTCATCATGTCCGTAGAGGCCATACAAAACGGTCGAAATTTTTTTGGGGACCAGTATCCACCCTTATTCACGGGTTGAAAGTGGGAAAAAATAAATATCTCGGACGGTACAGACTTTCTCAATTTGTTTGTTTGCTTTATAAATTCTAAGTGCCTAAGGAAAGCCACCAAAAAATTGGCAACGACTTTTAACTGCCCGAACTCACCCTTATCGAGGGGTGAAAGTCGAATGAAAAAACGCTGAAACTGTTTTCATTGTGTAATTATTCCAAATCTTTATGGAAAAATGAGGAAACTAATTTAAAAAAAAAGTTTTTTTGCGAGGTTTTACATTAAGGAGTCTGCGTGTGCTTGAAACGTATTGTTTATTGGATAGTTTCACAACCTTAACTTTAATTTGCAAGAACGGTTTTTTTTAATTACGCAAATTGACATGAGAATGAAGTTTGCATCGTTGGAATCCAATGAGCATTCATTTTTTTTTTTCATTTACTCAATCTTCTTATTGCCGACCTGAGTTACGAAAATTCCTCAATCATCCGCAAGATACCTATTCGAAGATTCACAACCAAAATCTGCAAACAACATTTCGTATGACCAGAAAAATAAGGAAATAAAAATATAACGAAGATGTTTTATTGCATTCCAACGATGCAAACGTCAACCCCATAAACTGACGGAGTTATGACGATTTTTCACTCAGATCG
>OZ023312.1:3001208-3085798 GCA_964007375.1 Ophion obscuratus
TTTCTAATAAGAATACGTAAAAACGTTTAACTGATTTTCGTAGTCTAAATCGACAAAAAAAAAACTTCTGAGCAACGAAAATGAATTTTCCGTTGCATTCCAACGATGCAAAATTTCTCGAATTCCAACGATGCAAAGTTTTCTCGAAAAATAAAAAAAGATCGCAAAACATACATGGGGGTTATTCGGATAGGTATTGCCACGAGGCATCTAGTTTGTCCTTTAGGATGACACATTTCAGGCCACCCTGTATATAATACATTGGAGATTATAAAAAGCGACATGGGTTTGTCAGAAAGACATTCGAGTGCAAGAATCTTCTGGATCCCAAAATCAATAATTTGTGATTTTCCTTCGACCGTGGAAAACAACAAACATTACATGAATATAAATACCGTTGAAGATTGCATCATGGAAATGGAACGAATTTTTTTTTTCGTTGAATTTGTTGTAAACCGCTAAATAAGAATCCTTAAAAATGTTTGTGTGATTTTCGTGGCTCGTATCTGCCAAAAGAAATTTGGGAAAAAAATATAATTTCCGTTGCATTTCAACGTCATAGATATAATCGGTTTCAAAATATCCATCACCTATTCTGCGCGCATGCGCCCGTGTGTGTGTGCACTCTAAATACAATATTCTAAATACAATATTCGAGTTTAAAGAAGTGATTCGCTAGGCAATGAAAAATCTAATGGAAGTCTATATACAGTCGCCGTGTCTGACACGACAATTCGGAACTTTGCCAGTTGGAACTGTATATCCATATATAGTATATCTATAACGTCTGCCGTAAACTGAACACATACACACAGACACATGGGGTCCAATATTGACAGACCAAACACATACACGTACCCACGTAATATTTAACCTGCTGTTAAAGGGCGCGTTTTAGATTTGCTCTGTATATTTACTCTGATCGTGCTTGGTATAAAACTTTGATGTAGCAAACGATCGGCGACGAATAGACACACACGCGCACACAAGCACACGCGCGCGCGCGGATCTTGTCACACGTCGGCCTGACGAGTTGGTCGATGTTGAAATTGCCGCATCGGTCGTGTATCCCCAAAACCGTCGGTATAAATGTGCCCTTGGAAACGCGATGTACAGATGCGTCACGATGAAAATTGTAGCATACATCGCTAAGGGGAGGATAGGGGTTTGCACTTTTAAAAACTCGACTTTTTTGTCGTTTCTTATAGTTAAACATTTCAAGAATAATCCCAAAATTTCAAGTCAATCAGGACAAAACACTCGAAGTTATTGATTATTTAGTCCCGCTCCTCTAACACCGTAGCTCCGACTTTTCTAAACTTCAAGCGCGTTTTTATCGAAACAACTTTTTCAAAGTCCGTGGTCACTGCCATTTGAAAACTACATGACCGATTTATTTCAAACTTGGTACACACATTCTACATATAAGATACCTCCCCTCAATGGTTAGTTTGCGATTTTTTTTTACATTGAGGGGGTTTTATTCACTCCCAAAATGGCGAAATTTTTCGTAAAAAATAGCACTTTTCACTTTACATGACCATCAAAAATTCAGAAATGAAAAAAAAAAAAAAAAAAAAAAAATTATCAAAGACCGTTGGGGGGAGGATTTGATGATACTTTGACTAAATTTCAATGGTACGGGATTTCAGATAATTTCTAGCTGAGATACAGTGAACACCGCAAATCGTGTTTTTCCAAAAACGTTCTTGGAAAACCTTTGCCACCGGCTTGTTTGTGGATATTTTCGCGTGCAAATTTCACCGAATGTTCTTGAAATGACGCGTAACAATGTACAAAAGGTTTCAATCAATTTACTCTATCCATACAGATGAAAAAAATTCACAAAAAAGTGTTTTTTCTTTCACGCTGAAACCCCTACCCTCCCCTTAATCGTGAATAGTCATTTATTGGGGGGAAAAAATCGTCCACTTCAGCTAAAAGGCGTAATAATATTACGAATATTTATTTACTAAAAAAAATGAAAAATACTCGTCTATGGCAAAAAAATATTCGTTTGTTCCATGAACGAGGAGTGAAGAATTTGCGAGTACCCGGCTGGAAATTTGTTCAGGCTCGCCAGATTTATGATCGGGCCGTATTGAGGGAGCTGTGTGGCTATCCGCATTACCGGAATTTTGATTCGGCCGTAAGCCTGCCGTGAACAGGCAGCCACAGGTCAGGCAAACTTATGGCAAACGTGAAAATGGCCATTATGTGGTTTGCCTTATCAGTGCCCTAATATGGCTCTATTAGGAGGCCCATGCATGGCAATGCTCAGGCTAGCGCTAAAGTGGTGGCGCCAGTGTTGCATTCAAAAACTATATATATATATATATATATATATATATATATATATATATATATATATATATATATATATATATATATATGCTTGCACGTATGTCATATTGTATACCCGACTGCAAATTTATACATCGTGTTTGCGTTAAAACTTGAAAGTTTTCACGAAATATAAAAAGGAGCACATAAAGTGACAACGTTATGAATCGCAAAGAAAGGGAGCGGTATTTGACACGGTTGCGTGGTAGGAGATGTCGTTCGAAGAAAAAAGTTGACGAGTCCCGATCATCGGTACAAGTACCAGGTATGTATAACCTTACTTTTTTCAACTTTTTCAAAATTTATGAATTTTTATACACTTGTGTATAGAATAATATCAATATAAAATATAATTTGAAAAATGAGAATGATATACGTTGTTTTGTTTACGAAAAATTTTAATATTTACAGAAAGAGGCCCGAATGATAAAATTCAAGATCAGGAAAGTCTTGATAAAGCTGCCAGCAAACAATATCCTAATGCCAGCGGAGAGGATTGGAACACCAGCGAAGACGATCTCCATGCCAGTAGAGAGGGATTTAATGGCAGCGAAGAAGATCCCCGTGTCAGCGGAGAGAATCTCAACCCCACAGAAGAAGATCTCCATGTCAGCGGAGAGGGTTCGAACGGCAGCGAAGAAGATCTCCATGCCAGCGGAGAGGGTTTTAATGGCAGCGAAGAAGATCCCCATGTCAGCGGAGAGGATTTAAATGGCAGCAAAGATGAAGAGCCTGGTCAAGAAAATGTGCAACGTTGGAACAGAGATGAAGTTGAAGAACTACGAGAATGGGTCATCGAATGCTCAAGTATCAGGTATGTATAACCTTACTTTTTTCAACTTGTACATAATTTATGAATTTTTATATACTTGTGTATAGAACAATATCAATATAAAATATAAAAATATTTAAAAAATAAAAAATAGTATAATATCAATATAAAATATAATTTGAAAAATGAGAATGATATACGTTGTTTCGTTTACGAAAAATTTGAATATTTACAGAAAGAGGCCCGAATGATAAAATTCAAGAACAGGAAAGCCTTGATAAAGCTACCAGCAAACAATATCTTAATGCCAGCGGAGAGGATTCGAACACCAGCGAAGAAGATCTCCATGACAGCGGAGAGGGTTTTAATGGCAGCGAAAAAGATCCCCGTGTCAGCGGAGAGAATCTCAGCCCCAGCGAAGATCTCCATGTCAGCGGAGAGGGTTCGAATGGCAGCGAAGAAGATCTCCATGCCAGCGGAGAGGGTTTTAATGGCAGCGAAGAAGAACCCCCTGTCAGCGGAGAAAATCTCAACCCCAGGGAAGAAGATCTCTATGTCAGCGGAGAGGCTTCGATCGGACGGCATCCGATCAGGCAGTCGTATACACGGTATCATGAGGCGCCAGGATAGTGGCCCAATGAGGCTGCCAGATCCCGCCGTTATCGGGAACAGCGCTACATTTTTGTTCACGCCGTGATCAGATTGCCATACTAGCGGCCCAATGAGGCTGCCAGATTTGGGCGTAACCAGCCTGCCAGATTTGGGCGTAACCAGACTGCCAGATCCCGCCGTTATCGGGGACAGCGTTACATTTTTATTCACGCCGTGATCAGGTTGCCATACTAGCGCCATATAATGGCAGTCTGGCAACCTGATCCGAGCGTGATTAGCGCCATAACTAAATTTCCAGCCGAGTATGGAACAAAAAAATATTCGTTTATTCCAGGAAAGAGGAATGAAGAATTTGCGAGTACGTAACAAAAAAATATTCGTTTATTCCAGGAAAAAGGTGATCAATTTGCCGCACATGAAGAAAAAAAATTCGCTCATTTCAGAGTCTGCCTTTCTGGTTTCACGAACTCTTATTTCATTCTTCCATAATTGGCAAATATATACATATTGACGTATATACTCAATCGGTGTATACAATAAAAAAAAAACATTAATTAAAAACAAATGTAACAAAAAAGAACACGGCACCCGCGTTTTCCCAGTAGAGCAATGCGAGGAAAAAAGTATACGAGCAGCGAAAGCGAGAACAAGTAGCCAGAGAAATGGAGAGAAAAGTACTATGCAAATGTGATCGTACAGCGAGGATTGAAAAATAAACAGGTCGCGTGCGCATATGTGCGTTACAGGTGGGCGGCCTCGTGATCGAATTTCCGCAGTTTCTTTTTATTCTGCGTACCTTACACACAAACTACACATCGGAGATTCGAAGACTATGCGTATATATAAATACACACACACACATACGCACACATACCCTTCGAATCTCCGATACTATGTGTATTGTACTTCATCGCTGTATATTCCGCCAAGGGCCGGCATATCATTATAACGAGGATACGAGCCTCGCCAGACAGCACAGAAGAGCGGCCTCGGGGCCAGTGCATTAGGAAAATTGGAGTACCTCCAACTTTACGAGGCTGTGATTGCGGGGAGAGCAGGAAAAAGGGGGGGGGGCGAGTTTTTAAATGCTCTGCTTGCGTGCAGATGAATCTCCGGCACATTCATATCCCGTGGTGTGGGCTTTAAAAGCACACACACTCGGAGAGAGTTGAGAGAGATTTTGAGGACATTCGACTTCGAGGACCATCCGCACAGTGAACTATATATGTATATGTGTATATATAATTTGAAGCAGTCCAAGCTGGAAGGTTGCTGGATAAACGTCCGGCATACTCGAGGGGGGGGAGTCCGTATGCCTGCAGCTAATTGCCATGGCAAGAGCGTGTGGCGCCTCTGCAAGTAAAAACGTGGCTGATGACACTGCGACGTATAGCTTTGGAGTCCGCCTTCCCTCCCCCTCCAACTACCCGCCCCTTATGTGGATCGTAATTAGATGATGGCGAAGTTTGCGTCGTTAGAACGCAGCAGCGAGATAAAGGGGAAAAACATTTTTAGCATTGTTAGTCACTTGTATTTGTGCAGGAGCCGTAGGATTGGAAATCCTCTGGCATCCATCCCACATATAATATATAACAATTTGTGAACAAAGAACCTCGATACAATACAAAGAGAGCCATGACATTGAAGTTTGCATCGTTGGAATGCAACGAAAATGATGATTTTTCATTTGCCCGAATTTCTTCTCGCTAATCTTCGTTACAAAAATTCGTCAATTATTTTTCAAGTCGCTTATTTAGAGATCTAGAATATAAATATGAAAAAAAAAAAGATTTTGTACAATAATAAAAACGAGGCAATAAAAATGTAAAGAAGAAATTTCGTTGCATTGCAACGATGCAAATATCAAGACCATAGAGCGTCTATATCTATACGTATAATAACATCTTAACAAAGTCGTATCTGTACAGGAAATTTGTTTAAAAAGATTAAGCGTTGTGTCGTTTATTGAGGATAGAGAGGCCAAGACAGAAATTTCTTGAATTTTTGTCTGTCTGCCTGTCTGTTTGTACGTGCACGCACCACGCAAAAACTACTCAACGCATTTCACAAAAAACTTTGCATAAATATAGCTCATAGCTCGGACAACCCAGAACATGCACTTCTGAATGTTTTATTGAGGCGTCTTATTGTATGGTACAATAACTCGACGATGGATGGCGCTACATGTATTTTACACTGCGCAACAAATAAGTCTCCGCCGTTTGACAAAAGATTGCCCCACTAGGATGTTATGGTTGAAATTGTCAGATGTAAAACGTCACATCGTAAGGTTGGACATCTCGCAAGACCATAACGTTGAAATATTAACGATTTTGTCTCAGCATCACATCATTTTTTTTTTCGTGCGAAACGTCGAGGTTTCAGCCGAATAAGCGTAATTTGCGGAAACTTTATAACTCTTCTATACTTCTTTAACTTGAAGAAATCTGCAGCTGAGGCGTATCGATTGCTCGTAGAAGCATATGATGAGGCTGCTTTAAGCAAGAGAAGTTGTGAGCGGTTTCAGAAGTTTAAAAATGGTGAGTTTGACGTCGAAGACAAAGAACATAGCGGAGGGCAGAAACAAAGACGCGAAGTCGAAAGCATTGGAGGGAGATTCGTGCCAAACGCAAGAGTTTGCCGTAAATGACGCTTATTCGGCTCAAAACTCGACATTTTCGAAACAAATTATGCGATGCTAATACAAAATCGCTAATATTTCAAGGTTATGGTCTTGCGAGATGTCCAACGATATGACGTTTTACATCTGACAATTTCAACCATAACCTCGCGGTGGGGCCATCTTTTGTCAAACGGCGGAGACTCATTTGTACCCCCAATATACGATGGTGGGGTGAAAAGTTTCCGGCCTGACCAAGAGATAGTGCCACTAGGTCTAGTTTTGGAGCGACGTCCTACAGTACCATTCCTACCGAGCTTGTATGTACAGTTTCAGCCCAATCGCTACGTTAGTTTGCGTTTGAGAGCACATTGCGCGAGACGCTTCCGTTGTTTTCGTAAAAATGGAAAAATTGAAAAAACGTGCTGTCATCAAATACTTCCATTTTAAAGGTTTTACACCAAAACAAATAAAAAAAGAGATGGATTCAACACTAGGAGACTCCTCCCCATCATATTCAACTATTAAGCAGTGGGTTTCTGAATTTAAAATGGGTCGTGTGAGCACCTCTGACGAGCCTCACTCAGGACGGCCCGTTGAAGTCACAACTTCAGAGATGATTGAAAAAATACATAAAATAGTGTTGGAAGACCGCAGGTTGAAAGTGCATGAGATAGCTGAGACCTGTAGGATGTCAGCTGAACGTGTGCAAAATATTTTGCACAACCATTTCAACATGGAAAAGCTGTGTGCAAGGTGGGTGCCGCGTTTGCTAACGCTCGACCAAAAACTGCTTCGAAAAACCATTTCTACCGACAATTTGGCGCTGTATAGGCGTAATCCAAACGAATTTTTGCGTCGATTCATAACTGTTGATGAGACATGGGCCCACCATTACACTCCTGAAAAAGATTTAAGAGCAACGAAGAAGTTATCGAAGCTGTAAATCAGTATTTTGAGGTGCTTGACGAATCTATGTTTAAAACTGGTATAACTAAATTACAACACCGTTATGAGAAATGTATCAGTGTTGATGGAGATTATGTTGAAAAATAAAGCAAAAAAAAATTTTTAAACATCGTTTTTCTTGTTCAGGCCGGAAACTTGCCACCCCACCCTCGTAAAAGCAGCGTCTACAAGCTGGCTCTTGTACAGCGAATCTTACGCAAAGCTCGGCGCAGATGGCGCCACGTAAACATAATGTAAACAAACGAAGTTGCCAACACGCGCGGTTCATTTCCGCGGTGTCAGCCCTGTGCTAAAATTATACAAATGGACAATAATTGTATCCAATTGCACAACACAGATGCATTCTTCACAATTTCTTCACGACAACTGGATTATTTAAGGAAAATTCGACAATACTTGTATAAACAGGGGCATAACCAAACCGAATGTCACTAAACGTCATGTCAACAACGTCATGTAAACGTCATGACAACGTCATGTAAACGTCATGTTCGCATGACAACTGGATTATTTAAGGAACATTCGACAATAGTCGTAGAAACAGGGCCATAACCAAAGCGAATATCATGTTCTGTTTACGTTATAATAAAATGTACCCTCTAGCGGGAGAAAGTGGCAGTTGGATTCCCTATTCTTTCATAATCGATCAGGCTATCGTACATTCGTCTTGTGTCAAGAACATTAAAGACGTTCCGATAATTCTGGTTGGAGATTTTTCTTAGCGATTTTGATTGTGGTACAGTAACCCAACCTAATCACGAAGACCACGCGGACAGAACCGCGGACACGGCTGGTGCATGTATGCACAACGATAAACAATAATATAATAAGAGGGGGGGGGTGAGGGGGGGGGGGATACCTGTGAGGGATAAACACGAAGTGTTCAGTGCCCTCGGCGGAGCGTTGCTCGTATTCCGCCCTAGTTCGCATTTTCGCGCCAACACCCAAACGGCAAAACCACACCGAAACTCTATACCCCCTCCCCCCTCAGCCTACGCGACGTTTAATATACTAATGGCTGATTCCGTTTCCTCTTACACGGTTGCGCGAGGGTTGGTTTGTGCGGTGAAAAGCTCCAGTGGTGCGCACATTTTACCGTCGTAATACGACCGCGAAAAACACCGCGGGTGCTTCCCCGGGAGAGACTCGCAATCTCCCGCTGTACAAAACATTTGTAGGTAACTCGGTACCGCCGCACTTTTTGCGCTGTTCGACACGCGAGAGAGAGAGGGAGGCGCGATGGCCCCTTTGCAATTTTTTTGAATTATTTTTCTGTGGGAACGTTGCACCGTTGTAAAAGTACGAGTTAGTATGTACGACGAGAAATAACGACGGTGAACTTTGCATCGTTGGAATGCAACGATTCCTGTTTCTTTTTTTTTCGAAATTATTTTAATTTTTATATTTATTATTGTGATTTTGATTTTGTTTCGTTATTTGTTTGATTATGTAAAGCATTTTTTTTTCGCAAAACGTTTGAGTAATTTCCGTAACCTAAATCGGCCAAAAAGAGGACCGTAGGAAATAATCAATTTTCGTTGCATTCCAATGACGCAAGCTTCAACGCTGTGGTGCAGAGACGAGTGAATAGTTTCTAGAAAAAAAAGGTCTAACAGTGAAGGTTGACTCGGTTAGTGTTATAAACTTTTATGTAAAAACAATACGGTTTGTCCTGAAAATTGTTGTAGATAAAGGTTGTTTCGTTTGAATAGGGGAAAAATATGGCATTGCCGATTTGATCTTGGGAGTAACTACCGAGGTCATGTGAAGGTCGACTTCGAAATGTTTCATTACAACGGTTATTTTTTACTGTATATTCTTATAGCGTGACTCGAGATCTTTTCAAAACACTGTGGATAAGCATTTTTTTATTGACCAGGATTTTTTCGGTTATGAGCGTTGAAAGTTACAAGACAACATTTTCAACTCTCATAACTGAAAGAATACCCGATAAAAAAAAGGCTCATCCATAGTGCTGTGAAAAGCTCTCGAGCTGAGCTATGAAAATATGCAGTAAAAAATAAGGCAAAATTCAGCTTGGACAGGCCAGAAACGGTTTATTTTTCATTGGTACTGGATTTAACAACAAAAAAAGTTATTTCGAATACATTTTTTTTTTGTTGAATTCAGCACTAATTGAAAACAAACCGCTTCTGGCCTGTCGATGCCGAATTGGAAATCACAAAATAATTTATAGCATTATTGGACATTACAATGATAAAAATCGTTAAAAAAAATGATTAGTTTGAAAAAACATAGAAGGGAAAATGGGCCACCATGACACTAGTCTTGAAAATCATAGAATGGGTCACTCTATTCTAGAGAATTTTTTGAAAAAATTAAAAAAGGCAATTATCCTAAAGAAGTAGTTTCCCCTTTAGAAGAAAACAACATTGACATTGGTAATTGATAATTTGTTGACATTTTCGAGGAAATTACGCTTCAGAATGAAAAAATATATCTATAATGCCATTTGTCGATATCCCATTTACTTCAGGAGTTATCAGCGTTTAAAGATTTTCAAAACTTCTGAAATCGACATTTTTGGAAAATTATAACTCCTAAAAGAGGAAAGATAAAAATTTAAAAAATTGTAGAATTTCACAAAAACAATCAGAAAAACCAAAAATGGTCGGGGTCACGGACTAGAAATGGCGTGGAATATCCCATATACATCTATGTAAATAAAAAATGATATTTTGAACCCGTCGTACATGTGGCATATATTCATTAGATATTTCAGGACATCCCTCAACATTTTTTCAGCGGATTGGCAATTTTGAAATTGAAAGTCTCCTTAAAACGACCTTCATATGAATATTTATTTATTATACATTCGTCTAAATATATCTACATTAGACATTCATCTGAAAGTAACTTTGGGGACATTGGGGGTTTCCAAATGTTGCGGACGTAGAGATAAATCGACACTTAGGGCACGGTCCTCGAAATCGAATGGCTTCAAATCACCTTCTTCCATGTCTATCATAGTATGTCATCAATATGTGTAGGGATGCGAAGCTCGAGAGAAGAAAATTCGAGTCTGTTCCTCGGCCGAGCTGCGCGCGGTATATACGTGCGGAATATTAATTCGCGTCGAGCTTTTGTTTATACACATTTAAATACGGGAAAATGCTTTCGCGGGGGAAGACGGACACCACAGGAATCTGGCAGCAGGAGCCTCTTCAAAATTTCCTGAATAATTTCCTCAGCTTTGTATTCCGGCAATGTCACGATTTCGCTTCTTCCCGTTGCCGTTTGCATTCGTTCCGAGCTAGTTTCCTTCTCAATTTATTCCATTCAATCATAAGCATTTGGATGAAGGCCTCGCGCAGTTTCTTATTCGAGGAGAATCGTAAGTACCAAACAAAAAGGAGAATGTCAAAGTTTCGAACGTTAGCGTGCAGCGCATTTTTGTACGTTCATACTTTATAATTAATTAATTAATTTCAAAAGAAGTAAATTTCATTTCTATATTGAGAATAAAATAAATTTTATTGAATAATATTTCAGATAGTAAAAAAATTAATAATTATCAAAAGACATTAATTAATCTGTTAGTAAAGTGAAATGAAAAATATACAATTCGGATTAGTTGGCTGAATGAAATAAATACACAGGGATTGCAAAGGCTGTGATGCCAATCATATTAATATATAAAATTATTGACAAGTAATCCAAATGCAAATTGATCAAATGGGTAAAAAATCGATCTGTCATATTTAAAATCGATTTTCGATACAATTGAAAAAATTGTAATTGATAATAATAACGCAGTTACTCCTCCCATTTTATTAGGAATAGGACAAGGGGAATCTTAAATATAAAAAAGGAGGATGTCGAAGTTTTGAGCGTTGGAGTGCAGAAAATGTGTACGTGCTTTGTAATAAGGTAATACTGTTTAAAAGAAGTAAATTGTATTTCTCTATTAAAAATTAAACAAACTCAAGTAATAAAATTGTATTTAGTAAAAAAAATTCATAAATTTCGAAAGAAATAAATCCGTCTATAAGTAATAAATAATTCCAAATAATAATCTAACGAAAATAAATGGAGGTTGCACAGGCTGTGACGCAAATCGTATTGGTATGATAACATTTTTTAACAAAAAGTCAAAATGTAAATTGGTCAAATGGGTCGAACATCGTTCTGTGATATTTCTAATTAGTTATCGGTATAATTAAAAGAATTATGATTGATAATAATAAGGCAATTACTCGTTTCATTTTATTCGGAACAGAACGAAGGATAGAATGGATAATTGATAGTTCACGTATCATTTTCCTGTTCACTTAATAAAAATGAGAATTTTAGAATCATTCATATAAAAATATGATATGATAATTCCAATAATATGTTTCACAGTGAAATAATCATGAAAATGAATAATATAGATTTTACTATAAGCTCCTGAACAATTATTTGAAGCATACTCAGGAATAAAAAATTAATTAATAATAACTACAGCGATAATTAGGATGGGTAAAAAAAACGCAATACAAAAAAATCACATTCTAAACTGAAAATCCGCATCAAAATCATTCTACTTTTATTCATCGAATACATAAAACTGTTGAAATTAAATTGCTAATAACCGTGGCGTCTCAATATAATTTCTCCCCATTTCCGGCAGCGGTAATGAGACGCTCGAACGTTGAAATACAAAAAGAGGGAAAAAAGAGAAATACTGGAGCCTTGTCAAAAATCGATTGCAAATAAGGTTGCATTTTCCGGGCGAATAAAAGGGACAAGATGAATAAAAATAAATAAAAGAAGAATTCCTCAAGATGTTACAACCGTCGCGAGTGAGCCGCGAGTCTTATGCAAAGATCGTTTCTCTCGACGTGTTTTTTCTTTGCTTGTTATAGGTGCGTCCAAACCTCGCCTCTTGAACCCCCATTGCGGAACAGTCTCGTCGCGGAAAAGTCGTTTTTTTTTCGTATCGCGCACCTCGATGAGCTTTCGAGCCCATATTCCGGGAGTAGCGGAAAAGGAAAAGAAAGGAAAACCCTTGTCCGCCAGTTGTACCCATCGATCCCAGGAGTTTTCCTTCTTCGCGTATACTGACGTGCCCGGAGAGACTCGGAAGACTGAAGCCCGTGCGAACGGGACATAAATATTCATTAACGAGAGGGGAGACACGAAATTGCGAGGATTTCGGAGTGTATGCATACCGGGTGGCCCGCTAGCCATTAGCACCTTTGATAACATCGAAACTACAGGTGTCGGAGAGAAACTTGTCCAGCTGAGGTTGCACTGTACCGAAGGGTTCATCGGGTGGTGATGAGGATTTTTCCGCAGGTGGAGATGCTTCCAAGATACCTTGGAAAAAAAAACGAAAGTCACCTTCGTATCTTGGAAGCAACTCCAGTTACAAAAAAAAAACCGCCATCACCATCCGATGACCTCTTCTGTACAGTGCAACTTCCGTTGGACACATTTCTTTCCGACACCCGTTCTTTCGGAGATATCGAAGGTGCCAACAGTTGCTGGACGACCCGGTATATACAGCTCTCGAATAGGGGGTAAATAAGAAGCGAGCGCGGTGGTTGTACACCGTCGCAATAAAAGCTCTGGGGTATTTCAAGATACTTTTGCGTTTGCCTCGCGCGCGGAAGTGTATTGCCCTGAGAGAGGGTGAGAGAGAGGGTGCGAGAGAGGGTGAGAGAGAGAGAGAGAGAGAGAGAGAGAGAGAGAGAGAGAGGATTCGGTCATCCTCGAGCACCAAGAGCACACACACTGCTCTCGTGACGTAAATCGCATAATTTATGCATTCTGTACTGTATCTCGTGGTACGCGAACAAGATCGATGCAAGGCGAAGCACATGCGCTCGCGGATTTTCTTCACCCGGCAGCTTTTTTGTACGAGACGTCAAATGGATTTTTTTTTGCCATATTGGGCGACCAAAACGTCTACGTGTAAAATATGGGAATGTACGATTTCCTGTAGTCGATGTTTTCGTTTGGGTTTGTTCGAGTTTGGGGTTGGGACGAACTTGCCTGAAAACGCAATGGAAAAATAAATGAATACGATATGACATTTGAAAAATGTATGCGTGTGTATTCGTATTGTCATCTATATTATTTAATATCAATAGTATTTGAATAGTATTCTTTTGATTTTTATTTATTGAAGTCTCAATTTTTGAGTTCCAACGTATAGCCTTGCGGGTTTTTACGTATAACTAAACTGGTAAAATTTCGAGACAGGACAAAATTGTATTTTTCTTTTTTGCACGCAATAGATTCGGTCGAAATCAATCGACTGACGTGACTAGAAAACTATTAAATTTCAACGGGGAGAAAAATGTCGAAAAAAATCTGAAATAATTCTATTGCGTTGAAAATAGAAAAATACAATTTTTTCCCTGTCTCGAAATTGTACTACGAACCCCTTCTCTAGTGACGGTGATTAAATCATCTGAATTTTTACCGAGAATAGGTGAAAAAATTACGAAAAAAAATCTGAAAAAATTCTCGCGAAAGCAACAAAAGCCGATTCAACTTTTTACTATTTTGAGTTGTTCCTTGAATCCTTGTCGTTTTCGCGTTACACGTTATTTTTCAAATTATGTCTTTTTTTAAATCAAAATATCTTTGAAAAAAAATCGTACGAAGCTTTAAAAAAAAAAACAAGATTGAAGTTTGAGCTTCCCCCTTCATGATTCCGGTCAAGGAAATGCATAAAAATATTTTTGTCTGTGAACGGAATCCACCAGATAAGGTACAAAAAAAGACAAAAAGTTGTTTTAAAAAAAATTAAAGTTGTATTAAAAAAAATAGTAAAATTTTTTCAACACAAACGGAATGAAGTTGGGCTCATTTCCTTCAAAATTCCGTTTATTAAATTCATTTATGTCGACTATCGGCGAAATAGCATAAAAAAGTCCGGAACTTTTTTGAATTTTTGTCCGGAAACTTTTCGCCGGTGGTATATATATATATATATATATATATATATATATATATATATATATATATATAACATTTATTATTTATATATTTATATAACAAACACATATTTTGATCACATAATATAAAAACAGACGATCTCTTTTTCCACCGCCATTGGCATAAGATTGTCGCAACTCGTCAATTGCCAAACGAAAAGAAGAACAAAAAACATCGTACGTCTCCGTTTTCGCACTAAAGACCCGCCGCGGGCCATAAATTCGCGTTCCGTTCTAAAAATCACAAAGACAATATCGCGCGGGTAACTTTGGTGAGCGTCATTTCCGGTTGCTCCAAGTCTGACACGTACAACGACTGTATTCTAATTTTTTTTCAGCCCGTCAATTGGAGCGCGAGGCACGTGCGGTTCGTCCGCGTAAAAAAAAATTATTCCGAACAAAAAAAAAGAGAAGACACTCGTCGAAAGCGCAAAAGCGAGTGCGCAGGTCTAACTCGAAATATCAGAGGGCCACCACGGATTTATTCGGCGGAATATTGAAAAGTCGTATGGTACAGGGAGGGGGGGGGGGGTGACGGGTGAAAGAATGAAAAAAATGGAGCCGAGTGCACGCGGGTTGAAGGGAAAAAAGAAACGGAGTGAGAAAAAGGGGTGGACGAACGTGAGCGGGATAACGTTAAGCTCACGCGACTTTTTAGCCTTTTGTCAACAAGGAAGGGGGGGAGAAGGAGAGAGAGAGAAAAGTTAAAGGCTGCAACGCGTCCTCACGCAAAATACACGATATATATATATATATATATATATATATATATATATATATATATATAGGAGTGTGTGTTAGAATTGGAATAAATTTACGACTCTGTAGAAGGGTCGAGGATTAAACCGCGTACGCGAGCATTTCTTCTTTGTTTTTTTTTACGTTTCTTCCTCAAACCTGACTTCCGGTATACTTTCTATCCCGAAGCTCCAGTTTCGCCTCGTTACAGAGAATACGCGGATTTTCCAGGGTGAAAATGATGAAGGGCTTAACGGGGGCACGAACAGCCGTACAAATAATGGCAGAGGCTGATTTATGGAACGACACAATATTAATGGTAGCGTTCGGTCTTGTTGGATAACACGCACTGGAAAACTCGATTGGCGAAGTATCCGATTCTCGTGGGTTTTTATTTTATTTTATTTTCAACACGGCAATGAAACGATCCAATTGCGCCTCGCTTACTGCATTATTCATATTTTTTTCTGTGCACTGTTAAAAGATTTAGTGAAACCAACTAAACGTTTTAGTTGATCCTTTTTCATTTGAATTAGCTAACATTTTGGTGAAATGAATTTTAAAAAGTTTGATTCTGCTTATGCAGTTTTTTATTAAATGTATTTTTATATGTAATGCTTATTTTTGTTAAATAAGCATTAATAATGCTTATTTTATTAAATGAGCATTATCAATGCTTATTTCATTAAAGAGCATCAATATGTTTTTAAGAGCATTGAGTAATGACAAATTCGTATGCTGATAGCAATTTCGGTATTTGGTATTGTGATGAAAAAAAATTAGCTCTACAGACTAAATGGGTCTGTTTAGATTTTTATTTGAATTAATCCTTCGACTGCACACTTCCGCCACGAACCTCTGATTGCATCTGGGGTCGATCGCAACCCAGACATTTTTTAGATCGTTGTATTTCGGAAAATATGTATTTTTTTTGTAGAGACGTTTGACATGTAGTCAATGATCCGTATTTTATGGCCCAACATTTATTTTTGATGAAAAACAATAATTATGAGGTCAAAACGACCCAGTGGGCAGTCGAAGGGTTATACATCTTCACATTTTACAATTTTCAAAAAATCGATTTTTTTTAATTACATTTTTCGAAAGTATACATATCCAAAAGTAGTATACTACAATTTTATGAAGATCGGAGGAGTCCAACTGTATTTTTGCGTGGACTTTTCTTTACTACCTGAACACGTTCATTTGCTCGTTAAAAACTTTAAACGCGTTTTTCTCGAAGCAACGTTTTTCGACGGCTTGTTGATAAAATCGTCGAATCTACGGAACCGATCCTTATGAAACTTCAACCACATATTCTTTACAATTATAGCTATAGCGCATATCAATGATTTTTTAAATTTTGATCTTTACAATTTTTTCCCCCAAAAACGTCGAAAAAACACGTTTTCTTTGTTTTTTTTTCGAAAAATGTCCGCCATTTTGTTATTTATGCATACATAAAAAATCGTATCATATGCCATACCTATAGCCATTAACATACTGAATCTAAAACCGTTTGATTTTTTTGTTTCAAATGATCCAACTCCGAGATTTCATCAACAGCGCAGACGTACAATTTCTTAGGAAATTTTTTTTACTACCATTTTTGTCTATAAATAGTGACTCAATAAATAAAAAAAATGTTTAAAATGTATTCGAAAGTGTATTTATTAAGTATAACAACATTTATATATATATATATATATATATATATATATATATATATATATATATATATATAATGTAAACTTATTAAAAAATCAAGAAAATAGCCTCTTTTAGCGTCTAAAGTGAGAAGACGCCTTAACTAGAAAATTCATACACGCAGTAGTACGGTCTGTGGCCGGCGTCTGTGAATGACGTGGGGAGTAATGTGATGAGAAACAGGCTCGCGTATGTACCGAAAAGGTGGTAATACAAAATATTTTTTTATAATGCTTCACCATTGATGATTGTTAATAATACGGATAATTATGTAATGTATATGGGAAAATATAGCAAATTTGCTAGTTGCAAATCAAAATACTAGTAATTAAGATACAATTTTTATTGGTTCGAAATAACAATATATTTGAGTTCAAGACACCCCGTGCAGAAATTGTTTGGGAGTCCCAAGATGTACCCACGTGTCTATAGGGATCTGTTAGGGAAATCGCACATAGGGAGTCCTCAGTGGGATCCAATTGGATTCTATACTGTTCCCCGATGAAAGCCGTTTGAGAATTCGTACCACCTTCGAATCGAAAGTACGTGTAACATCACGAGAAAAAAAACTCCGTGTATGAAAACATAACCCGTACGCTTCGTGAAAGCGTACGCGTGTCGTGATATTATATCAAAGCGCGGTAAAATAAATAACAAAAGATAACTTGTTATTGTGATTGAAATCAATTTTTAAGATATACTTTTTGCAGCAGATTATACTTTTTACCACGTTTTTATTAACTCGCTTTCTTGTATGTCTGTTTGTTCAGTACAAATTTTGCAATCGATGTTAAACTAACTTCCGGCTGAGCTAGAGACTTGAAACTTTGAAAATAGCTCAGATCTGGATGATGGACAAATAAACGGATAGGCAAGACTGCCACAAAGAGAGAAAAAAATGTGCAATAATAAAAATAAAAAATGTAGTTTAATGAAAGAAAAAAAATGAATAGTGAAGAGTGCATTAGTGACAATTTCTACGATGGTCAAGTAAATAGTGAAGAGTGCATTAGTGACAATTTCTACGATGGTCAAGGAGACAGCCCCCCAAAGCAAGCCACCCCTAGAAAAGGAGAAGCAAAATTTCACACACACAAGACTAAAAAGCAGAAAATACATTTATTTAAATTTAAAAAAAAGTTTAAACGACGTTTTTAAAACGGACTAAAAAATATAAAATAATTTCTCCTAGCCCCATACAGATTTATAACCGAATACAGTTTTCTAACCCTATACAGATTGTTCTGAAAATGTGTGATTGTGAATTTTTAATAGCTATGAAAATGCCTGGAAGATTTAAGACGAAAAACGTGATCGTAAGGAATAGTAACGACTGTAGGAAGTAGCTGTCGTTGAAAAAACTCACACAACAGTTCATATCATTTGCAGTGCAATAAAATTGTTAGTGCCTTAGGTGAACTATTCATGCATCAATTATCGATTGCCTATCTATCCACGTTTTTCGTTTCAAATCTTACAAATATTTTCATATCTATTAAAAATTCCCAATCACAAAATTCCATGACAATCTGTATGGAGTTAGGAATCTTTATTGACTTAGACATCTGTATATGGCCAGGAGAAATTATTTTATACTTTTTAGTCCGTTTTAAAAACGCGATTAATTTTTTTTAATTCATTTATTTGACATATTTATGCTTTTTTGAGGTCTACCCATTTTGTATGTCTATATATTTTGTTTAGAAAATTGAAGGTAAATAATGGGATAGGTTCCACAAAAAGTCGTATCGGGTCCTGTTCGATAATGTAGGAATCCTTTAGAATTCAAAGTGGGTTCGTACATTGGATTCCAATAGGAAATCCCGATTAGAATCCAACGTGCGAGTGTGACGTTTTCGTATAGATATCCGATGCGATAACCGATTGAATCCCTATCAGGAAGTGAGTAAAAGTATGGGAATCCAATTGGATACCCATGAGCAAATGGGAACAAGTATCCAATTTTGGTTGCCTACAATAATTTCTGCAAGGGGCATTTACCGCATGCGAATAAAGCTATTTTTCATTCAAATATATCTCTTATACATTCAAATAAACAATTTATTTTGATCAAATACGTATTTATTGAATTGTCACCATCGAGGAATGCTTGGAACAAATGAAAAAATGTATTTGAAACAAATAGAATCATAGTAAACCGTAAGGCAACGAAAAAACTGTTTCACTCAAGTAGATCCTAGTTTAATTGAATAAACTTTTTGAACAGTGTTTCAGACACAGTGTGTCATAATTTAGTTAATAACATTAACTAAATTCTATCGCAGCGGATAATATGTTGTCGCAATATATGTTAAATTGTACCCCACCATACTAATATGATCCAGCGTACATTACTTCGTTTTATAGGTTATGCCGGGACTTCATACGACTGGGCGCTAAACACGAGTTAGGTCTCAACTGTAGACTATGTGCTTGAGCAAAAAAAACAAGGAAGGATACATTTTTTTCACACGCAAAAATATACATGCTTGTATACAATATATATTATATATATATATATATATATATATATATATATATATATATATATATATTAACTGTGAACGCCATAAACGCCTAAATGTAGCCGATAAATATGAGAGAGCCCCGCCGAGCAAGTGCTATGAGCACCGAAAATGTGCAAGGACGCGGGGAGCAGTAGAAAAGCCCCAGGCGGACGTAATATATATATATATATAATAGACGCGATATGATACTCCCATGATATGGGACATATCCATCCCAATTTCCGTTCAATCCCGGCGGACGTTTTGCATAGAAATTTCTTGTATCAGGTAGAGAATGAAGCTGAGCGATGCAAACGCTCAGCAGCAAGGGACCTTCGCTCGGGCAAATTGGAAAACTTGTCAACGCATTTACATATCTGTATGCACATATATGTGTTTATGTATATATTAAAGTTTTTTTGACGATACTGCACTTCAAGGACCGTCATCATAGTAGCCCAGGTGTACGGTTCCGAAAAGCTCCCTCTGCTGTTGGGCTGATATTTTGCACAGACCTTCCTTTAAATATTCTAAGAGAACCCCTACAAGAATTTTTGGCAACTAGCAATAGTTTTCGAGATATCGAATTTTAAAAGTTATTTACTTTACTACGTTCCCGCTGTATCTATACCAAAGGAGCTCAGTTCTGACTATACCTATATGTGTGATCGCGCTCTCTGCTTTGTTTGGGTTTTTCGTCTATGAAAATGGAATGTAAAACATTCGCAGGAAGATCCATTTTCAGAACTATTGAAGCACATAAAGTGCGCTTATCAAGATAAGTGAAGTGTTTTAAGCCTTCCACAGAGCATCCATCGGAACAAATTAGGGAATAGGAATACGTAGTGTATGGACAGTAAAAAAAATTACCTGAAAAATAAAAAAAAATAAAAAAAATATCCGACCCTCCCCATAAAATTGAACCATAAAAAAATTAAACCCATTTTTAGAACGCAAAAAAATGATGACCACAATTTTTTTTTTATTCGAAATATCTTGAAAACCCAAAAGAATGTAACTACAGAAAGAAAAGAAAACGAAGTGAAACTATTTAAAAACTCAAAAAAAATGAAGTACAAGACGGCTGAAATAAAATTGAGAATTCAAAAAAGAACCACGAAAAAGATTGAACACTCAAAAGAAAATTGAAACGAAAAAGGAAGTGTGTGGAAACCCAACCCACGTTTCTGGGTCCATCCCAAGGTTCCACGCACCTCCAGATTTCACACGCTCACCCGAGGCATAATACAACCGCGGGGTGGGTGGGATACTGGTATGGGCGCGGGGCATCTCGGGTGTGCGTGTGGAATGGTGGGGTGCGTGGAATACTGGTGTGGGCGCGCGGGGCATCTCGGGTGTGCGTGGAATACTGGGGTGGGCGCGGGGGACCTCGGATGTGCCTGCGGAATCGTGGAATACTGCTATAGGCGCAAAGCATCTCGGGTGTGTGTGTGTGTGTGTGTGTGTGGAATATTGGGGTGTGTGGAATACCGGTTTTTGAATAGTGTTTGAATATTGCCATTCACATTTTACCTCGCCTCTGCATGGTCGATTAGTATCGAAAACAATTTGTACAAATTATACGTTCCATCCATGGCGGAAAACTCCAGCGAAGCACCATGCAAGATTACCGCGGACAAGAGAAACAAAAAGCAAACGCTAGTCGAGCAGGGGGACTCCTAGTTAGTAAGCCTTGGTGACCGGCCCCCTAGTGATGGTAAGTAAAGTAAGCGTAAGATGGCAACGTAAGCGATGGGAGGCTATCGCATTAGCGAGACGAATATCCGCACAAAGAGGAGAGCGCGATCACTTATATAGGTCTATAGAGCTGAGCGTCTGCGGTATAGATATACAGGAGCATAGTAAATTAGATAAATTTCAAAATTCGATATCTCGAGAACTATTGCTAGTCGCCAAAAATCCTTTCAGGGGTTCTCTGAGAAGAGTAAAAGGAAGGTCTGTGCAAAATTTCAGCTCGATCAGAGGGGGGAGTTTTTCGGAATCTTACCCGAAGACATTTCGAGGAAGGTCTTGCCTCTAAAAATGAAAGATTCGTTTTAACAAGACAAAAATTAAGGAACGTTCTCGAAGCAGGAAGATGTGCTGACAGTCAGCGGTGCATAGATATGATGGGGTAAAATATCTACTTCTCGAACACATACTCGCGCACGCACACGCGCACATATATATATATATATATATATATATATATATATATATATATATATATATATATATATATATATATAGGGTGATTAACAACTATTAGCGCTTTCTTGGTGAGCATATAGAGTGTGTCATTGCGAGCAAAACGCTTTTTTCTAATGCCACGGCGCCGTGTGACAAAAATTGGCTGAGGTATTCGCGTGCTGAGTCCTACGCTGAGTAAACAACGCAAATATTCTTCCCTTCAAGTATCGAATAATAACCGAAACTTATTGAATCGTATTAACAATTTGCAAAGCGGATCTCCGTGTTTTTATTATTTCTAGCGAAAAGAAACAAGTCTTAAGGAAAATAAAAAAATTCGTTTGTTTTGAGGTGGAATCGAAGCCGCGCTTGATCCGGCTTATAGGTTCCGCACGTAAGCAACGTCCGTGCCATTCTATGAAATGTAAGTTTGCATCGTTGGAATGCAATGGATTTTTTCTTCTCATATTTTTTTTTGGTCAGATTTGAGCTACAAAAATCACGAAAACATTTTGAAGGATTTTCATTTGGAAATGAACAATCTAAAGCTGCAGAAAGACCATTTTGTACAATAATGAAGTGAGGAAATATAATTATTTAAAAAATCGTCGCGTTCCCACGATGCAAATTTTAACACCATGCCATTCTTTAGTCAATTGGACTTTGAACGCGAATATCTCAGCTAATTTTTGTTACACAACATCACAACAACCAAAAGCGTCTCGCTCGCAACGACATACCCTATACGTCCACAAAGACCCTAATAGTTCTAAGGCCCTAATGGAATAAATGAATAATTCGATCGAAACATCGACGGGAAGGATGATCTCTGTCAGGATAACGTTGTGCACAAAGTTCCTGTGCTTGCACAGAGTTTCTGTCTGTCCCACCATAAATAAGAATCATTTCCACGTGCTCTGCTTGACTGTACAATACCATTTTCGATGCGGTTATCAAATGTTACTTTGGATGGACACACTTGTCTACTGATTCTAATATTGGTAGATGGTAAACATTCTTCGCTCTACTACAGTTTTAATACGTTACAATGCCAGTATTTACAAACATGAGACACATCTCCGAATATTGACATTATTGTATTCGTTGCATAACCTTGTATATTGTATCCGTTGGATACACACTATCACACCAGAAACTATTCGAAGGTCAAGGGAATCATTCACCCGGCGTCCCAAAAAATGTGTCTAGGCCATCACTTCGAACATTTGTTACAATACATTTTCTGCACAAAAAATTCAATTACATTATTCGGATATTCTTATTGTCAACACCATCACGATTTCCCGTTTTTGCACGTGTATTTTGATGAAAAATCATTTCAAGGTCATGATATCATAGGTCGTTGGATTCGTCTGAATATCAGCTACAACGCATTAACAAAAAGAAAAACATGTTCCCATTTGAAAAACCATTGATGACCTTGAGAACGCAAAAACTATGACCCTGACATTTTTTTCGTCACTCAAAAGGCAACGGAGATATTTGGTGCGCTCACGTTAAGTGGTCCATCCTGTATATACATTTACACACACACACACACATATACACAGATATATATATATACATACATATATATATATATATATATACATATATATATATATATATATATATATATATATATATATATATATATATATATATATATACCACGGAAAGATGGTACAATAAGAAATGGAGAAAAGCATTTTCACTGTCGTATGCGACAGCGGGCCAGCTCGCAGCCAGTGAAAAAAAAATCAAAAAACGATGAAGAAAAAAAAACGTTCATTCAGACCTGCGGACAAGTGGATTTAACCGCAGCGCTGGACGAGCAAACCCACCCTCGGTTGCCACGATGGACGACCGGGTTGCAGCGCCCACATACTGAGTTACTTCTGCACAGCGTTTCCGCGCTGCGAGCCTCGCAGCCAGCAGAAGAACGCCAGGCCAACGCAGTCCCTCTTCGTTTCGTCCTGCAAACATCTTTTTTTTTCGATTTAATGTCGCTGCGCTAGGCAAAAAAAGGTCGAAAAAAATAACGGTTTGCGCGAAACGGATGTGCAAACGTGAACAAAGGGTATTGAGAAATTTTAATAAACCGCGACGCAACTGAGATCACTGCGCCTGCGTTGGCCCTTCACTTTTTACGCTCAACTTCCGGTGCACCCACAACGAAGCGGCTTTTTACCGGTTTTCCATGTAAGCGAAATTCCGCGTATTCAGGACGCGCGGGCTTCGTGTTGTAAAATTAAACGTACGGAAGTGTACGGGTTATGGCCGCATTGGGAAACGACTATAACGATGTAGGCAAAAACCGCGTGCATATTTATTGCACACACACGTATATATACCGGGTGGTCCAGAACCTATTAGCCTCTTTTGTATCTTCGAAATTATGGGTACCGGGAAAAAAAAATCTCCAACGAAACTTGCTTCTTCCGGAAGGGGTCATCGGATGGTGACGAAGTTTTTTGTAGGTGGAGAAGCTTCCAAGATACGAAGGTCACCTTTGTTTTTTTGTGTCTAACATCGGCTGATAAGGGCTTTTGAGACGAATACAATGGCCTGCGACGCAAGGTCATTCAAGATCATCTGAGTGGCTTTCGTTTGTAAAAGGTGTTCGAAGTGATGAGCGTCGGTATCAGGACAATACCGTATAGTCTTTCTATCGCCGATTCCCTTGCATGTCTTACAAGGAAAGGTTGCGAGGTCGATCACTCCGATTTCGATGAAATTTGGCATGCTTGTAGAATGGGTAAAAATAGGGGAAACGTATTTTTTTATATCTGCCGAACCCGATTTTGAAGGGGTAAAACGCACCCTCGAAAATACGTGTGTTTTTCGTTTTTCATCGATAACGTTATCGTTCTAATCTCCGATATATAGTACACGAAAAAGAAACATTGTTGCAATTTGATTTTTTTTCATATCTCGTACCGTTGAAACGTTATCGACGAAAAATGAAAAACACCCCAATTTTCGAGGGTGCGTTTCGACCCCTAAAAATCGGGATTCGCAGATATAAAACGAACAGCATAAAAAAGAAGATATAAACAATGTTTATTTTTGCGTATACTATACGCTGGAAATGAAAACGATAATGCTATCGACGAAAATCCAAAACTACCCCTATTTTCGAAGGTGCGTTTCACCCCTTAAAAATCGGGTTTCGCAGATATAAAACAAATACGTGTCGCCTATTTTTACCCGTTCTACAAGCATGCCAAATTTCATCTATATCGGAGAGATCGACCTCGCAACCATTCCTTGTTAGTACTTCCAACACCTTATACAAACGAGATCGACTGCGATGACCTTGAATGCCCTTATGTGGCAGGTAATTGTATTCGTCTCAACAGCCGTTATCAGATGGTAGACACAAAAACACAGCGTTTCATTTGAAAAAAAAAAAAAAAAAAAAAAAAAACGAAAGGGTCCCGTGTACTCGGAAGCAACTCGACCTGCGGAAGAATCGTCGTCATCATTCGATGAACCCTTTTGTACTGTAGAACTTTCATTCGACGATTTTTTTCCCAACGCCCATAGTTTCGACGATATCAAAGGTGCTAATAACTACTGGACCACCCGGTGCATATAGGGAACCGAAAAGAACGATCCTCGTTCGTTAACGATCCCCGCAGTCGTCCGGCCGACGCAATACAGCGATGATCACAAGCCTCGCCCGAAGCTCGTTGACGAGCAACGGCAAAAAAGGGCCGATGAAAAAAGTTTCGAAAAAAAAACAATGGAGGAATAAAAACAAAAGGAAATATCTTTATCTAGTGTGCGGAACGTAAAGCCGGCGGAAGTTGGCCTCGATGAAATTTGAAATTTTAGCACGAAACTACCGAGCGCCCAAACCCTTCGTCCTCCCGCCGCTGTTTTTCTCTGCAGCGCTTCACATCGAACGATTCTATTCACGAACGTAACGAAGAACAACCGACCAAATTGCTGAGCAGCCATTCTTTTTGTTATTTTTTTTTCCTTTTTACGGTTTTGTTGCTTTTTTGGGATTTTTAAGGGAAAGGCTTCGATCGCCTGGTTATCTATCATGTACGAGAGTATATAGAGGCCGTCCAGGTATAAATGGAAAATGTATATCGTTGTGCACCGGGGAGAGAGAAAGAGGGAGGAAGAGTATCGCGCGGTGACCGGAAGCACTCGAGAAATTCATTGTCGGTCGAAACGATTCCAGTGATTTAATAGACAAAAAACGAGTAGCGGTTCTCCATACGTCGTGGAAATCGCCCACGAAAAAAACATCGTGTTGAAGCTTGCCTCGTTGTAATGCAACGAAAATGCTCTTTTATGCTTTATTTCCCTATTTTTATTACTCGACAAATTTTTATTGCACCTTCAGATTGTATAGGACTCGTGACTAAGATATGCTAAAAGAAATTTGAGTAATCAAAAAATAATCATCTTCGTTGCATTCCAGCGATGCAAAGATCAATTTCGCAGAAAGAGATCGTTTAGTGTTCCGAAACTATTTCTTTTTTTTTGCGAACAATAAAAAAGACAGAGAGGAACGACATTAATAAGATAATAATTTGGCTATTTTCGACGATCAATTCACTGCAGCTGATTATGGAGATTATGAAATTTTGCTTAATTTTCAAACTGAAATTATCGCCAGCCATTTTGCAATGGCAATTAAGAAGGAAATTACCGAAGGAAGAGAAGATTGTTAGCAAGGCTCCAGTCGCGATTTTATAACGATTCATATATATATATATACACACACACAGGGTGATTCACAATTATCAAGAAGTTCCTTGTGGATATATAGGGCGTGTCATTGCGAGCAAAAATTTTTTTTTTACGTTTTCGAAGTTTGCATGGTTCGAATATAACGAATTTTTTCCCCTCTTTTCGCCATTTTTCTCGTTATCTAAACGCATTTTGAATAGATCTCTATTGAAAATCTATAAAAAAAGTTAGCTATAGTTTTGTTGTGCCAAACAAAATGTTGGCAATGAAAAAAAATTATTTTCATCGCGTTTCAACGATGCAAACTTCAATATCATTTTTTCCCCCTAAATGTCGTGCGACAAAAGTTGGCCGCGATATTCGCGTTTAAAGTTCAAATAGTAAAGAATTGCACAGTAGTTGCTTACGTCCAGAACGCGCAAGCCGGATCGAGCTGAGGGCTGCGAATTGACCTTCGGACAAGTGATTTTTGTCTTTAAATTTTTGTTTCGTTAAAAAATAATGTACACTGCGTCTTGCTTTGCAAATCGATAATACGATTCATTTATTTTCGTTTATTATTTAATACTTGAGGAAAAACAAAAAAAATCGCGCGTCAGCAACGACTGTGTCGATGTTTACTCAGCGTCGAACTCAGTACGAAAATATGGCCAATTTTTAACAACCAAATTTTGACCAATATGGTTACACGACAGTTAAAAAATTTAACGTTTTGCTCGCAATGACAGACTCTATACGTTCACCAAAAGAAGCCTAGCAGTTGTGAATCGACAGATATACAGGGTGGACCATTCAACGTGACCACCCCAAATATCTCCTTTAGCGTGACAAAAAAATGTCAGGAGATAAATTGATTAATTTCGAAGGGCTGATACAGTGGTGGAAAATTCATTTTTGTCATGTTAATAGTTTTCGCGTTCCCAAAGTCATCGGTGGTTTTTCAAATGGGAACATGTTTTTTTTATTACGCCGTTATCACACCAGAAACTATTCGAAGGTCAAGAGAACAATTAATCCGACGTCGTGAAAAATGTGTCGAGGTTAATGGCCATTATTTCGAACATTTCTTATAATACGGTTTCTGCACAAAAAATTCAATTACATCATTTGGATATTCTTATTGTCAATACCATCATGATTTCCCGTTTTTACACGTGTATTTTGATGAAACATCATTTCAAGGTCGTTGGATTCGGCTTAATAAAACGGCTTAATAAAAAAAAAAAAAAAAACAACATGTTCCCATTTGAAAAACCATTGATGACCTTGAGAACGCAGAAACTATGACCTTGAAGATATTTGGGGTGGCCACGTTAAATGGTCCACCCTGTATATATTCCAGAATATCACAGTTGAACAAACAATACAATAGCATACCCAACTAGTGCAGTTCACCAGATCATTAAAGCGATTACGAGACTGTGAAATTTGCAAACGAAGCTTAGCGAATTTTGGCTAATTAGAGTAAGTTATCGAATTTTAGGTGTGTATATATATATATATATATATATATATATATATATATATAAACGAACACCTATATGTATAAGGAAGTGGAAAGATACGGGCGAGAGCTTCGAGAATGATCGCAGCAGCCAAGTGTCACATCCACCCCCCCCCCCCCCCCCCTCAGCCGCTAGAGGTACCATCGGCAAACTTTGCTTGATTAATTTCTCAGGCCGCTAAAGTAAATCGTGCGAGGAGTAGCGGCGCGTCAGCGAGGACTGGTGTGTGTGTGTGAGAGAGAGAAAGAGCGAGAGAGAGAGAGAGAGAGAACAACACGTATATCTTCGCACTCAGCTGGGTCCTTGCGGAAGCACAGGACATCCTCGAGGCCATAGGCGCGAGGGAAATGAGGCAAAATGGCAAACGCTAGAGTGCGCGGAAGGCGATAGTACCGTGAGGACGGAGCCGACGACTGTGCAACCAGAGATCCCGGGGGGGAAGTTGGAAGATGTCGCGAGGACGAGAACGTGTTCGTTGGGCAATACGTGTCGAAGTGGTCGCGACATACTCTTCGGGCTCATCTCATCCGCGCACAGAAGAGCCGAACATTCCTCCACGAGCTCTATCACCAAGGTATATATATTTAGGTCATCAGTCAGTTTCAAATTAAGGGAAATTCCGGGTTACCGAGTGGAGGAAAGAGGGACGAAGACGGAGAGCGAGCGAGGGCGGGAAAAGGGGAGGGGGTGGTGTGGAACGCACATGTACATCCGAGGGGTAGTATAGAGGTTGGTAGCTAAGCGATCGTGTGATTAACGACGGATCCCACACGGGAATTGCCATCGAGCCGAGACTATGATTAATATTGTCTTGATTACTGCAAATTTGATCAGGACGCCGCATGTAGGGAGTGCACGTTGGAATCCTAGTGGATTCCGCGCTTTCTTTCTATTGACGTCGTTTGAGAATTTTTTTTATTGAAATTCTCAACTGGAATTTCTTGGATCTCCAAAAAAAGGTATCCTTGCGTGATCACGTGCACGAATTTATCGGGGAGTATCAAGGTGCAACCCACATCTCTATAGCGATTTGTTAGGGACAGCGCACATAGGGAGTCATTGGGACTCATTGGGAGTCATTGGGATCCAATTAAATTCTGCACCGTATCCCTATGAACGCGGTTTGAGAAGTCTCACCGCGTTGGAATCGAAAAATGTGAAAAGCGGCGAGAAAAAACTCGGCATGTTGAAACATTATGTGTCGTGATATTATGCCAAAGTGCAGTAAAACAATTAATACACCATAATTACGGTGGTTTTTCAGTGATGTGATTCCAATCGATTTTCAAGATATGCTTTTTTACCCAATTTATACTTTTTTACGATAAGATTTATACTTCCTTAAGATTCGTTCATTTTTTAAATCTGTTCCGTTAAAAAATTAAATGTACCGAATACGATGGGATCCATCAAGAATCGTATCAGATTTTGTTCGATAATGTGGGAATCCTTTCGGATTCAAAGTGGATTCGTATATTGGATTCCAATGGGGAATCCCGATTAGAATTCAATGTACGAGCGTGACGTTTTAGTATATGGATCCAATGCGACGACCCATCCGATCCCTATCACGAAGCATGGGAGCAAGCATGGCAGGCCAATTGGATACCTGCGACAATTTCTGCACGGGTAGGTATATATAGATACGGAGACGAACTGTCGCATTCATTACGACCCACTGGGATGTCTTCGAAACTGTCAGTGATAAAGAAATCAGTTCTTTTCGACAAAAGTTATCGAGGCTTCAGAGTGACATTATCTGCCCTAAAAATTAAAAACAACTTGGGCTGGCCGAATCCGTAATTGGGAAATGCCAACGAATTATTCATAGAAAAATTGGGATATTAGGTTGGTTCAAGAATTTTTCGTTTGATCGAATCAACGAATCTTCGGAAAATCGAATATTTTATGACGTTGAAGTTTGCCTCGTTGGAATGCAAAGAATTTTTTTTTTCATTTCCCATATTTCTTTTGGCAGATTGAAGCCATCAAAACATGAACATTTTTTTTCGATTCTCATGTAACAATCTACAAGCTTAATTTACAATATATAATTTTTCATAATAATGAAAATAAGGAATTTACACATTTTATTGCATTTTAATAATTTCGTTGGCCACCTCTGAACGAACGATTTTGTTGGTCCAAGGGATTTTTCGACTCTGTGAGGTCGAAATTTTATCGTGCAAACGCGCAAAGAACGTACGGACCGCAACATTGTTTTCCAACTGGAATTTCGCCAATGCACCAATCGACGCGGCTCCCTACTTAAAACTACCGCCTACGTAAAAATACTGCACCTCAATGAAATTATTAGAAATGTAGAAGCATTCAATTTTATCTGTTATTTTGTTATCTCTTTTTATTTTTTTTCCTTTTCCTTTCGGGATCTTTGCATAATATATGGATTCTCTAGGGGTTGCTTTTTGCTACTCACATGTCTCGTATCCGCAGCGAGAAGCGGCGTGTGTGCCTGCAACAACGAGGGTCCCAACAGGTTAGACTGACTCGATCAGGCATTCATCGTAGCCGCATAATAACGAGAGAGAGAGAGAGAGAGAGAGAGAGAGAGAGAGAGAGAGAGAGAGAGAGAGAGAGAGAGAGAGAAGGAGCGCAGGAGAGAGGGAGAGAAAGAGATACTTTGCAAGGGTTTGTGCTGCAACCGGTACTTTGTCATTTCGTTACTTCATTCCTCAGGCAGCTAGATATGTCTTCATGCGGGATGGAGCAGGCAATCGATTGACTTTTCGTTTTTCTTCTCGTTCTCGATCGGCAGATCGTTTTTTGTAAATTATTTTCGTACCTAGTTTCGAGGGCTATTGGAACTATGAGGGTTCTATTGATATTTGGATATATATATATATATATATATATATATATATATATATATATATGTGTGTGTGTGTGTGTGTGTGTGTGTGTGTGTGTGTGTGTGTGTGTATATATATACACGCACGCACGCACGCGCGCACACACACACACACATTAGGGTAAAATGTTGAACGGTAAAAAAATCACGAATTTGTTGTCCGTGACTAGTTTGTGAAATAATGAAAACTCTTCGCAAGGATATCAAGTCTGCACGAGCTCGCAATTGGCCTATTGTATAGCCTAGGGTATCATCATTAATTTGCGACAGGAATTTTGTAAAAATTCCGAAAAGTGACCGAGTTATGACGATCTTTGTGAAGTACTTATTGGATGTTTTTTCTTCTGCATTTTTCTTGAACACTTTTTTGTTTCATAAAACCGTGCAAGTCATATGTAAAAATGAATTGGTTCGATTCACTTGAACATTCGGACGGAGCGTAGTTTATAACATTTTCTATCGAATCACCGGATGATTTTTTAAACCTTTATCCATTTGTTAACAACAAATGAACTTTTTTCTGCAGCTCAGCATTATCGTAATGTTCAAAATTTCCGAAAAGATTCCGCTCACGGGAAAGTTTTATTATTATACTAAAAGTACTTTTTTTTTTCATTTTCGATCTCAGATGAGCCTAATTGCCAGAAGCACATACACGGATTGGCAATGCAGCAACGCCGGCACATTTTTTATATAATAATAACTTCATTGCTATCAATATTTTGCAACAAAAAAATGTCAAACTTGACAAGGCTATGTAAAATCCCGACCTCCTCATCCCAATACTGTCATGGGAAAAAAAATGTTGAAAATCGACCTGTTTTTTCGACTCCCAAGCCTGAGCGAGGTACATTCTCATAACATTCGTCCTTAATTAATTAAATTTTTTGTGGCACGAAGGAAAGGAACAAAGAGATAGAGGGGGGATTGAGAAGAAAGCAGGGTCCAGCGAGCTAGACTCATTGGACCGTGCGTGGTTTTTCCAGGCACGGTTTGGGTACAACTTTTTGGGGCTTGCGACGATTCTTTGTTCTTTTCCGGCCTCGACCAGCTAACTTTTGCAAAGAGGCTAGTGAAAAAAATGGAGCCACTATTATTATTATTGTTGTTGTTGTTTCTATTAATTATTATACACTACGGTATATTCAACATAACATCGTTAATATATTTTTATATTAACACTATTATATTATGTATATTAACTTTTTATTATAATATAATAAAATAACTTTTTATTTTTATTATATTACTATAATATTATATTAAATTTTTATATTAGCACACAGTTAGTCGTCTGTATGTGTGTGTGTATACAGGGTGGACCATTTAACGTGACCACCCCAAATATCTTGGTTGCCTTTAGGGTGACGAAAAACATGTCAGGAGGTAATTTGACTGATTTCAAAGGGCTGATCCAGTGGTGAAAAATTCATTTTTTTCAAGGTCATAGTTGTAGCTTATATTCGGACGAATTCAACGACCTATGATATCACAACCTTGAAATGATTTTTCACCAAAATACACTTGTAAAAATGGGAAATCGTGATGGTATTGGCAATAAGAATATCCGAATAATTCAATTAAATTTTTCGTGCAGAAAATGTATTGTAACAAATGTTCGAAGTAATGGCCATTAACCTCGACACATTTTTGAAGACGTCGGATGAACGATTCTCTTAACCTTTCAAGAGTTTCTGGTGTGATAGCGACGCAGGCTCTTGTAATTCGCTCTCGCATGTTCGCCGGCGTTGTCGGAACATCATGATAAACACGATCCTTTATAGCTCCCGATAGGAAGAAGTCAAGTGGCGTTAAATACTTCGACCGAGCAAGCCAAGGGATTCCTTCACTACTCCCAATCCAGCGTCCGGGAAATTTTCGGTTCAACACTTCGCGAGCTATAACTGCCCAATGAGCTGGACGCCATCATGTTGATACCACATTCGACATCGCTGTGCTAACGGGAAATCTTGTAGCAATTCCTCCAAAGTATTGTAAAAAAAATCTATGTATTTCCGTCCATTCAAATTGCAGTCTATGAAAAGTGGTTCAATAATCCGGTCTTCAATTATGCCACACCACACATTAACACTCCAAGGACGCTGGTGCACAATTTGTCGGAGCCACTTCGGATTTTCGATTGACACGTTTCAATAGTGCACGTTATCAACTTTCCATGGTTAGTAAAAGTTGATTCGTCAGTAAACAAAGCGCCGTCGAAAAAATTCGGATACACTTGTAACTGGCGCAGAGCCCATTCACAGAACTGAGCCTATGTAAAAAATCGGCACTATGAAGTTCTTGATGCAAGGAAATATGGTGCGGATGGAATTTATGACGTCTTAATATTCTTAAAACACTCTCCTTGGAAATTCCGGAATAGCGCTCAATTTGCCGACTACTTAGTTGCGGATCATGAACTACTGTAGTCAGAACGACAATCTCTGCTTCTTCGTTTCTTTTAGTTTTGCGACGTTTCCTTTTGAGTGGATTGACACTGCCCGTTTCACGGAATAAATAAATAACTCGATCGAAACATCGACGGGAATGATGATTTCTGTCAGGATAACGTTGTGCATAGAGTTCCTGCGCTTGCACATAGGTTCTGTCGGTCTTACCATAAATCAGAATCTTTTTCACTTTCTCTGCTTGACTGTACAATACCATTTTCGATACGGTTATCACATGTTACTTTCGATGGACACACTTGTCTACTGATTCTAATATTGATAGATGGTAAACATTCTTCGCTCTACTACAGTTTTACTACGTTACAATGCCAGTATTTACGAACTCCAGAAATATCTCCGACCATTGACATTATTGTATCCGTTGGATAACCTGCGCCGCTACCCCACCAGAAACTATTCGAACGTCAAGAGAATAATACATCCAACGTCTTCAAAAGTGTGTCGAAGGTAAGGGGTTACCCCCACTTGCGATTTTGAAAAAATCGATTTTTTTATTGCATTTTTTTTAAATATAAGTATCTGAGAATATGTCCTGAAAATTTCAAGTCGATCCGAACAAAATTGACTGAGATATGAGCGTTGAAAGAGAAGAATCCGTTGTGTAAACGACCGGAAATTGAAACTTTAAACGCGTTTTTCTCAAAATGGCATTTCTGAAGTCGGTGACCAAGATTACTCGAACACTATTGAACCGCTCTTCTTGAAATTTTGGAGGCTTATTTAATACATAAAAATGTAGTGTTTAATCGTTCGATTTTTTTTCGAAAAAATGGCCGTTTTATAGCCAAAAAACGGCCGTTTTTTTCGTTAAAATCGAACCATTAACTTTGACTGTCCGCCATTTTGTGAAAAATTAATATTTTTTAAAATCCTTCGATCAAAGACTAGTTTATACTTATATTTGACTAAATCCACCCGCATTTTTTTTTTCAGATGATCCACTTCGCCGTAATGTTGGTCACCGCAAACCGTGTATATAAAAACATTATTTCATTGACGGCCATTTGCCACTAAACAATGTAATATTTTTCAATAAAAAAAATACTGAAAGTTCTTCAAGATGTGTTCTTTAAGATGGTATATTGATCGATTAAAAAAGTTTTGTAGTTTTCTTTAAAAAAATTCATGAAAAAGGCCTTTTTTGCGCTACAAGTGGGGGTAACGCCTTAATGGCCATCACTTCGAACATTTGTTACAATAAATTTTTTGCACAAACAATTCAATTACATTATTCGGATATTCTTATTGTCAATACCATCACGATTTCCCGGTTATACACGTGTATTTTGGTGAAAAATCATCTCAAGGTCATGATATCATAGGTCGTTGGATTCGTTTGAATATCAGCTACGTCTTAATAAAAAAATAAAACATGTTCCCGTACATATTTTATACATTTATATTTATTTGTATTTATTATTGAATATATTCAATATATGAATATCTTATTAAAAATGAAATATTTTATTAAATTAAAATATATATGTGTATATTATATATATATATATATATATATATATATATATATATGTATATATATATTTGTATTATATGCAGAGTTAGTAAGTCCAGAACAAAATCCGAAACGCGCAACTCGGAAAGTGCCGTTTGATTGGGTAATAAGACTTTTTTAACAAACAAAAAAACAACTCTCGCGAATCGAGCAGCAGAATTTCCATTTTCAGAGTATAAAAAAGCGGAGCATATACTCGTCTCGTCCACAAAACTCTGGCATTTTACAAGATACGCGAAACTCGAAGAATCCATCCAGGCTCGTTCATTAACATTTATCTACATACGCACTTTTCTTTTATGAGATGTGTGTGTACATGGATACAGGTTTTTACGACTGGGAGCGACATTTTCTTGAGGTCCGTAAAAATTCCGCGCCTCGCTCTTGTGCATTTGCGCGACATGGGCTATTTTTTATATTTAAAAAAAATGGGATTCGAATGACAAAAATGTTGCGGGAGTTGATCCTGGGATAGGACGAAATACTGAGGTAGGGAAGCTTGACGATTTTTTTATTGCGCCGCGAAGGTGTTTACAAAAACTTTATATTCAATGTACTATTTTTGTTCTTCATTTATGCCGGGGCACACTGTCTCTTTCTCTTTCCCTAATGAGCTCGAGAAAAGTTTAGTGTTTTCCACGTCACTGCGACGAAATTGCTTTTTGTCGGGAGTACATCAAAGGAAAAAAAACCTACAATTAAATGCGATTAATTTTCACGGAAAATTTTCATTTTTGTCCTTCCTTCGCTTGGGCGGGCGATAAAAAATGTAATTACTTCGCTGGCACGTCAGGTACAGATTTAAAGTAAACAAGCGCGCAAAACAAGCTGAGTCTGTAGTTCACGAGTCACGGAGTCTCTCACGTTTACGAAGAACGTTTACGTTGTCGCGCCGGACAAGATGCTTAACACGGAGATACAGCCTGATTGGATTTTGGGTAAAATGGCGCAGAAGGAGAGAAAGAGAATCAGTGATGAAGGAGTTAGACGTAACAAAAGCAATCTGGGCAAAATGGTCAAATGGACAGTAAGATGAATAATATTGTACTCAATAGATATGTGTGGCACTTTAATTTATTATGTATTAACCCTTCATAGCTCAATAGCGTACATTTTTTTAAATAGTTGACTTTATGGTACGCTTGCGGAAAAAAATCCGTATTATTTGTTTGATAATAAAATTAATTAGGGAGCATTTTATAAAGCAATAAGGGAGTGTGATCAGCATGTTACATTGTGACGTAACATTTCTCTATGTTGTATAGAATGCTTTAAAGCCGTTTTGGTTCTTGTATTACGAAGCCACGCTACATTTGTCACACATCCTTTTCTCATTGTGGTTTTTTTTTTTTTTTTTGATTTTCGCAAACTGTACGCACATCCGAATCTTGCAATCTCGCGATAAGTAAACGTCGAACAACTTTGATCCAACTAACGCCATCTAGATTGCATGGATTGCACTAAAAAAATCATAGAACGGCTTGTAGCTGTCGCGTGGCATTGATTTAAAAAAGGATTAAATGTCGATACGGGATTTTGTGAGGACTTAGATGCCTTCTCACAGATCTGTCACACGGTATAAACATAAACGGTTATTCTAATGTCTATATATACATACATTAAACTAGGTGGTTGCATATGGAATGGCCTGCTGGCAATAGATAGCGTTAGCTACAATATTGTCTCGAATTAAAAGTTGGCAATACACGTGACGATAGGTCCACAGAGTCCCGCTGAAACGCCGTAGGTGACATTTGTCATAGAGGTTAACATCATCTATTTTAAGGGACTAAACCAGTGTGACACTTTCAAAAAATCAATTTCTTTTTTGCCTTTTTCGACAGTTTATACTTTCAAGAATATCCTGTAAAAATTTCAAGCCGTATCTCTATGATTTTATCTTGCAAAAATCGATAGTTAAATTTTCAAACAGGTTTTTCTCGAAATGAGATTTTTCAAATTTGCTGACATTGTAACTCAAAGAGAAATTATCCGATTGACTTAAACTTTGAACTGAGTACTCTTGAATATATTTACTCTACAATGACGTAGGATATTTTTGATTGGATGAAAATTGACGATTTGGCATTGTTAAAAACGACCATGTTATAGGCAAGAAAACAGACTTTTTTTTATAACTACGCCATTTTGTTAGATTTTGCTATTTTTCGAAAATCCTACGTAATTGTACAGGAAATACCTTCCAGTTTAACGACACTTTGTCCTTTTCCGGTTTCAGCTACTCAATCGGCCGGAATCATGTCAGCAGTGGAGGAACTTCTTTTGGCGCCTCCGAAAGCAGCGCATAAGTCGCTTGGATCTCAATATTTTTCTATGAATAAATTATGTGACATAGGTCAAATATAGCCAAATATATTCGCAATTATCCGAAACATTTAATTGAGTACTTTTCTTGAAAATAATTCCCGAAAATCGCCCAAATTTTCAGCGTTCCCACTGGTATAGCCCCTTAATTGTCTTTACAATGACAATTTCTCTTGCAGATAAGTCACATTTGCGGAAAATTATGCTCCATTATGTCCTGGCAAAGAAATCGTCAACGGAAACACATCGTTTCCTAAAGCAAGTGTATGGCGACCATGCTCCATCGAGTAAAAGGTGCAGAGTGCTTTCGCCGCTTCCAAAGTCGTGATTTCTCTATGGACAACGAGGAGCGCGGAGAACTAACCAAAAGAAGGATGTCGTGTATTACGACAGATGCTGAAAGCGTCGGAAAGCATCACTGGGGTTCGTTATCGACTACAACTGATGCGTTTGAAGCGAGTTGTGCACGCGAAGAGGCAGAATGGAAGAATCATGACCAGATGATTTTGCAGCACAACGCCAAGCCCCGTGTTGCTTGACCGGTTGAGGAGTACTTGGAAGCGTATTCCCCAGACATCGTCTGATCAGCGTTGACTCCGGCCAATGCAGTCAGCGCTTACGGCTCAGCGCTTGACCTCGTACAAAGGAGTAAAAAAATGTCCAGATGACCGAATTGCCGCCTGAATTTTTGCTGCATGGAATTGTTGGCCGAAAGATGAGCCAATATTGTCTATTCCAATAGGTATTTGGTATGGCGTATTGAACGGGCGTTCGAATATACAACCACCTAATTTATATATAGGGGGCGAATTAACGTGGAAGTGAAGAGAAGGATCGATGGTCCTCGTAGGTGCTGCTGAATCATACGTGCCACTGCATCACGGAATAAAATGTCGGAATAAGCGAAGAGTGAAAATTAGCAGGGCCACGAAGGCCCGTCCTCGACGCCTCGTATATTTTGCCGGGTGCTTTAACGGGCTCGATATCGCAGCGGGATGTGCGAGACCGAGAACTCTCGTGAAAATTCCTCCGCCCTTTTTCATGGCGACGGAAAAGAACGAGCAAGCCTTAACCGGGGTTTCGGAGAGACGCGTCGTTCGAAAAATTCGCGAGATATAAAGTATGGACCTCGTAAGTTTCTCGCGCATAGATAGATAGCGTCGTCTTTCTTTTTGCGCTCATAACCCTCCCGCCAAACCGCCCGGCCACTTTCTACTCATTCCCTTCGGCTCAATTTCCCCACGGGGATTTGGAAAATGGCTGTTATAATTCATATGCCTGAAACACGTGATCCACGCCCCCCTATCCCCCCCCCCTAACGGGTTCTTTCTCTATTTTGAAAAGGACAAGAGAGAGAAGGAGAGGAGTGTTTTTTACGTTTTCTTTTTCTCTCTCGTACCCCCTTTTAACTTTGCCAGAGAGAGAGGGGGAGTTGGAGAGAGAGAGAGAGAGAGAGAGAGAGAGAGAGAGAGAGATCGAACCCCCCCATCGCTTTCTCTGTTTTTTCCTATGTCCTTTCGCTCCTTCCCGTGCAGAAATTTTGGCAGGGATACAGCTGGATTCTGACTTGTATCCCGGGCTCCCAGTCGGGATCTAGTCCGATATCGGATCAGATTCGAAGACTAAATGTAAGATCCGTAAACTGGATTCCATTAGGGATCCAGAACCGGATCCTTTAATAATGACTCTAAATAGATTCCCCATGGAATCATTGAGGAATCTGGGAAGGATCACGGGTGAATACAGGCAGAAATAAAATGTAAAAAATGGAATTATGACATGTTAAATTTATTATAAAAATAAATAACATTTATAAAGTTTTGGTGCATTAAACTATGAGTAAAAAAATTTGTCCAAAGATTCAAATGGCAGATCGCGCTCATCGGGAGATTTTGATGTGAATTAAAAAAAATCCACATCAAAATATGTGAATGCAAATGTATTGACAAGAAATTATAAATACAAAAAAATTCACAAAATTAGTTGTGAATTTTTTCGTACTTAAGACAAATTAAAATCAAATTAAAAATGATTAGATTAAAATTTGCGCCAAAAGTGAGTTCGTACGTATTTTGAGAGAAAACATTGCCTCGAGGCAAAGAAATTTTTGGACATAACTTTTTGTGCGAACATTTCTTTGCCTCAACACAATGTTTTCTCTCAAAATACGTTTACACTTGTGGTGTAAATTTTAATATAATTGTCGTGAATTCGATTTTTATTTTCTTCAACTTGAGGAAATTCCCAACTCATTTTGTGATTTTTTTCATATTTATAATGTAATATTTGAAATTCACGACTTTTTTTGCAAAAATTTCTTTGCCTCGACGAAATGTTTTCTCTCGAAATACGTAAGAACTTGCGGTTGGTGTAAATTTTAATCTAATCATTTAATCTAATCATACCCACCGACATGTCGGTAGGTATAAACAGAGACTTATTCCCCAAAACCGGTATCCCGGTTAGAATCCAACTTGCATCAGTATCGGAATATGTACGACGACGATGGCATAATTTTGAAAATTTTGGCGTCACGTGTATTTTCGGTATTACTATGTAATTACTATCTATAGATAGGAATTTTATAGATAGGAATCTATAGACAGAAATTCCTATCTATAGATAGGAATTTTATAGATAGGAATCTATAGACAGAAATTCCTATCTATAGATAGGAATTCCATAGTAATACAGAAAATACACGTGACGCCAACATTTTCAAAATGATCCCATCGTCGTCGTACATATGCCGATACTGATGCAAGTTGGATTCTAACCGGGATACCGGTTTTGGAGAATCCATGACAAATCCTGATCGGGATTTGATCGGACATAGGGTATCCCGGTCAAAATTTCTGCATGAGTTCTATTCGCATTTGTGCGAGTTCTATTGTATTTGGGTTCTTTCTTTTGGTTTTCGAAAAAGTCATTTTCAGCTTTCATTTGTAACGTATTGCGTTTTCTTTTTTTTTATATTGCCTTATTCCTTTTTTTTTGTATATTGTACTGTGTATTAAAAAAAAACGTAGACTGCGTGCATAAGGACGTGTGATCCTGGTGCACTGATTAACTTAATTTGATTTAACCCAAACAAACTCTCTTTCTCTAGTACTCTTTTATGTCTTACCCTTACTCCTCCTTCCCTTTTTATATGCACCCGCTCTTTCCCTTCACTCTTCCGGGACTACCATGATTTCTCCTTCCTTTTCACATTTCTTTCTTGACCCTCTTATTTTACGATGTTTTTTTTTCAGTCATTTAATGCACAGACGAAAAACTTTTTTCGCTTCGCGCACAGCGTAAGTCCGTGATCGACCTACGCGCGAGCATACGATACGTACCGTGCAACATTTAATTGTCCTCGCACCTCGCAGGCACAGCGTTCCGAGCGCGGTCGTTCTCGGTTCGGAAAATTCAATTATACGATATCTCGCGTTAGTCTGTATGTGTTCTTGGTAAATTCGTCAACCAGGACAGGCGCCTAACGTACGATATATAGCGAACAATTGTGCTCTCTAATTCTTATTTCGTTTTTTTTTGTTGTTGGCGCTTTTTCCACGATTACAATGATGCAGAACGGCTTTTTGAAAGAAAAATTCTCTACAGCTGCTTCAAAATCACCGAGAGCCGGTAGAACGGACAGATACTAAAAATACACATGCACGACTGCGCTGAGTAAATACAGAACGGGGAGAACGCGAGAACGTGAAAAAAAGCAGCGGATGAAAAATCTTTTTTTTTTGTTGCTCTCACACTGCGAACAAAAATCTTCCACCCTGTACAATTCGTAACGATTTTAAAACGAAACGAGGATTCATCGATTCGAGTTTTTTTTGCTCTTTTGTTCTCAATCAGGGCCCCTCGAGTAATTTTATCTCCATACGAGAATATATGTAGTACTCGTTAAGATTGTCTGCGATAATATGTAATAGGACAGCGAAGGATTTTTATCAATGGGTGAGGTACTTGAGTCCTATCCTGAGATATGAGATATTCAGATTACTACATTAAAAAAATGTCGATTGCTTAAGTACATATCCGGGATGATTCACAGACATTGGTGCTCGCTTGCCGAGCAAATGGGGTGTGTCATTGCGAGCAAAACGCTTTCATTGTCGTGCGATAAAAATTGTAGAAATACGAGAAGGGAAAAATGCCCCTGGTCTACCTTCCCTAGATAATGTCAGGCTTTGGTCGGGCCTTCCACCCTGGAAGAGGTTCGCAATGTAACTGGTCTGAGGCTAGGTCACGATCCGCCGTTCCCTTTCTGGCGAACTGGTCAGGAACGGGCCGGGGAACAAGCGGTAAATGACCAGGAAAGTTGTAGGGAATAGATCGGAAAATAATCAGACACAAAGGAGGAAAATAAAAGTGACGTTTCACCGTTTTTGGAACCCTTGAGGAGGTAAAATCGGGAGTACATTGAATTTAGTATTTCGACAACATATCGTTTGTTGGTTATCTACTTGCTAAAGTAGTATATGAGTGTATACATACGCTTGCTCGCATTTCTTTATAGGCGAGGAGACAGAAAACTGTACACAGATCACAGATCCACAGCAATCACCCAGATCCGAGCAAAAAAGGCCTAGAGGGCAAAGGGTTATTTCACAAGTTTTGCAAAATCATAATCTTAAGTGTACGCTGTAAGCATAGCACTTCTGTACGTGGTACAACTCACAAGATGAACTTTTGTCCTTGTACAATGGTACCTTGCTTACGCCAAGCTCTTCGCTTGTAGCCACCTGGCGGATTGTTGGCGAAATACATTCAGGTAATGTCTTCCCGGCCAGAACATTGATATTTCCCAACATGCCGACACGGCGTTCAAAAACCACGAATGAGTTGCTTTATTTTTTGCCTCATAAAATAATTTAGCTATTCTATATGCTCGAATCGTTAATTATCGTAATCCCGATAAGCAACGTAGCTTTTCTTTAGTTCTTAAAAACAGGCTCTACTTTTCAGATGTCAATGTTCTGGCCAGGGAGACATTGACATCGTGAAGATGTACATGCTCGCAATGTATCCCGGCCAGAAGATTGTAATTTCCAAACATAGAGGTTAAGCCGTAAAAAAACGTTTTTGCGATCTTTCCGGTTCCTTCCAAGGGAAGGCCTGGTCAGGTAAATCAAACAAGGCAAGTCTGGTGAGGGCCGCACACAAAGTAGGGAATGGCGGGTCACATTTCTGCACGGGGATATTCGCGTTCGAAGTCCAAGTAGTAAAGAATGGGAAACTGTACCATTGCTTGCTCAGCTTCGGGCTCAGCACCCGAATATCTTATCCAATTTTTGTCGTACGACAAAAATTGGCTAAGATTGATACCTCGCAATTAATGATATTGAAGTTTGCATCGTTGGAGCGCACTGGAAGTTTAGTGGCCCGAACTATTTTCCACAAATTTGGCCTACTAAAAATCACTCAAACTTTTTTTGGATCCTTATTAGAAATCTACAACCCAAATTTGCAGGAAAATATTTTGGATGATGAAGAAAATAAAGAAATAAAAATTAAAGAAGATGTTTCGTTGCATTCCAACGATGCAACCTACATCACCGTCGCAATGACACACCCTACATGCTCAGCAAGGGAGCTCCAATAGTTGTCAATCACCCGCTATACGTGTATCATCTGATTTTCATCAATATAGATTATATAATGCAATCTATATATATATGCATGTATGATTTGTGATTAAAGAACCGGCTTTGTTATCACTGGATAAACATCAGCGATAAAAATTCTCTTATATCAAAGCCGCAATTACGAATAAGAGAAAACTCATTATGGGAGAGCAGGAGAAAGGCGGGCATAAAATGAGAAAATTGTATACATATACATACGCACTCGCAAACATACATATGTGTGTATATTTCTGCTGCAATGATTTGGCACCGAAAGAGTACAATTTTCGCAGTCTCTCGGATCGCATCATACGAAAGCTCCGCGCAGATACACGAATTTTCCATTAAGCGAACCATTCAATTGTTACGTGTTTGAGAGACGACGAGGAATAAATATATACGAGCGTGAAACTGATAATCGAAAATGCAATTTTCTGGTTCGAGAATTCGAATAATGAACAAAAACATTGTCGAAGAGCATACATACGTACATGCATATATATGAACGAGAAAAATAATTATTGCAATTGTGATGCCCCGACGTGTATCGGGCCCACCCACATTTCTATACGTACATCTCTACGAGCACATTTTTCACGCCAAGTTGAATTCGAGACCCTCGCGCTTCGATCGATACAAATCATTTTTCGCCGAGTTGACATCGACGCAAAGAAATGTAAAACACAGCGAGCACGTGTACTCGACATTGCGCGATTGATGGAAGCGAATTTCCTTTATCCTGTGTATAGAAATTCCGAACCGACCGAGACAAAGTGAATTTTCTTCGGTTTACCGGGAGATGGGGGATCGATTGAAGTGAATATAACTGGGATCGAGAGTACGTACTGCTAACTCAACGTTTAGTAGTTATAGCTTGCGAACAAGCTGTGGTTATCGATGAAAAAAACGCTCACACGTCATTGTGCCGAAGTAAGAGAGAGAGAGAGGTGTTTATTGCTTACTCTGAAACCGAGGTTCCCAAAAAGTACCGTAGCAAAAAGAGAGGGAGAGGGAGAGAGAGAGAGAGAGAGAGAGAGAGAGAGAGAGAGAGAGAGAGAGAGAGAGAGAGAAAGTGACGTTTCAACGAATCGTTTGGTATCGCGGCAAATGCGCGAGCTTGAAATATATAGCGATAAAGTTTTGGCGGGGCGGAAAAGGGGGAGGGTGAGTATAGTCGATTGGGATGAAAGTGGCGGTTTGCGCGGGGTCTGCCTCCGGCATTGTACGAGCGCGGACTCGCCACTTTACCGTGTACGTGGACCTATACGTACCCCTGTATACCGGGTGTCCCAGTAGCTTTTGGCAGCTCTCAAATCTTCGAAACTATGGGAGTGAGAATTTCTGATTGTGAGGATTGAGGATTGAGAGTGAGGATTTCTGAAAAAAATCTGATGACATTCAAGGTCATCAGAGTCGCTTCCGTTTGTAAAAAGGTGTTCGAAGTTCTGAGACGTGCGAGCGAATCGGTGATAGAAAGACTCGATACTGATGATCGTCACTTCAAACGCCTTTCACAAACGAGACTCAGATGACCTTCAACGACCTTGCCTCGTAGGTTATTGCATTCGTCCAACCGGCCGCTATCGGATGATATACACAAAGACACAGCGTTCCACTTGAAAAAAAAAAAAAAAAGCAACGGTGACCTTCGTATCTCGGAAGCAACGACCACTGACAAAAACATCCTCACGACCACCCAACGACCCGTTCCGTACGATGCCACTTCCATTGGACACATTTTTGTTCCGTCATCCATAGTTTCGAAGACATCCGAGTTGCTGGTAATCACCGGACCACCCGATGTGTGGAGTACCGCGCATATGTGTGTACAGAATGAAGCGCACCGCAAGCTCGCCATGGACTTCGCTGGTCACTGTCCGTCGGGTGAAATACGTTCGGAAATACAAACGGGCATCCATTTGTCGGCTGTCGGTCGGCACTCTACGGCCAGGCTGTACAGGGTTCGTAGACAGTATAGGCGTACCGTGTGTATGGGGCTAGGGCTACGGTACGCGAGTCCTGCGGACCTATCCACCGAAAACGTTATCCGTCTTCCTTGCTCCGCGAGCTTCGGAGTCTCTCGCCTTTTCTATTTGCTCCGTTCCTCTGTTTCGAATGTTTCGGACAGACGAAGAGAGAGAGAGAAAGAAAGATTGCTTTCCTCCCATAAATATATATATATATATATATATATATATATATATATATATATGCGTGTGTATAAATAATACCGAGCAGGAGGTACAACCTGCGATGCTGAAACTGCACAGTCCTTTCCCTCTCCACAGCTAGAATGGACCACTCCATTTCTCAGCCAGTCCAATTTGCCCGAAAATAAAAGCGGTTCGTATGGATACGTATATATGGGGTACAGAAAGTAGTGGAGTATTGTCCGATCCTGCCTTTTCCCGGATATATATATATATAAACCTAATGATATATAAACTGCAAAAAATCATTGCATTTTCAATCCTTCATGGAATAAAGTGATGTTGCATTGTATATATTTTTTTTGTCCGTGCATATAAATATATGCACACACATACATGGATCCACGTGTGAACTATTGAAATGTCAATATTTCATGCTATTTTATAATATATAAAATTGTTTAACTAATATCATGTAGTAATGAACGTTTAATATTATGTTTGAAAACGAATATATTATTGTTATTATTATTATCATTATAACGCACAAGAAAAACTGAAGAGAACAATCAAAAAAATACGGGGCGCGCCTGGGCCGGGACCAACCGATTGCCGATCACCTGCACTGACCACTGAGGTAGGCCAGGTCGATTATCGCACACTTTCGGACAGAATAATGACGTCCAAAAGGAGAAACTAGATGTTTCGTATCAATATCTATCCGAAACACCATGTATGTTCTACGATCTTTTTACTTTTCGAAGAAAAACCATTTTTTAAATTTTCCTCCTTTGTGTATGTAGGGTAAACAGACTAGTGAATGGACGAAATCTGATTTATATTTAAAATAAGTAAAGAATATGAATTGTCGATAAAAATGTGAATCACTATAACTCGTTAAAACTGTTTTCTCAGTTTGATATTAAATTTTTACGCTACGCGGAATTTTTCTATTATGTGGTGCATGCACTCTGCGCAACTTAGTTACGATGAGGACGTGCACAGTCGGTATTTTTAAGATAGTAGGTGCACGAACCTCGTTATTAAAAAAAAATTATTTTTTTGTATGGTGTAGTATAGACATACAGAATGACGTCCGCGAAAACTCCGCACGCCTTACCGGCAAAATACAATAGTGATTAATTAACGAAATCAATACATTTAGCCCACACTATATAGGGAATCCGCGTCGATCGAACTATGAGACAGAAATAATAATAGTCCGCGAATAGATACGGAGCTATGCGAAACTGACAAATAACAAGAAAACTGTCGCGATCACGTATGTTGCATAAAAAATATATGTTACAGGACATTTGGAGCAGATATTATCGATTGAATCGACTAAATTTCGCGTTAGTTACTGGTGTAGAAATTTGAGTCGGGAAAAAATATTACCACTGATCTGCCTTCCCTAAATAAAATCAGGCTCTTCTCGGGTCTTCCACCCTGGGGAGAGGTTTGCAATGTAACGGGTCTAAGGCTAGATCCCAAACTGCCGTTTCCGTTCTGGGGAACTGATCAAGAACGGGCCGGAAAACAAGCGGCAAATGACCAGGAAAGTCGTAGGGAATAGATCGGGAAATAACCAAGAATAAACGAGGAAATTGAAAATGACGTTTCAGCGTTTTTGGAACCCTTGGGAGGTAAAATCGGAAGTGTATTCAATGTAGTATTTCGAGACAACATATTGTTTGTTGGTTATCTACTTGTTAAGGTAGTATATGGTAGTATATCAGAGTATACATACGCTTGTTCGCATTTCCTGACTTGCAAAGAGACAGAGAAACGTACACAGATCACGAGCGAAAAAGGCCTAGAGTGCAAAGGGTTATGTCACAAGTATCGCAAAATCATAAGCGTAAGTGCATGCTGTGAGCATAGCACTTCTGCACGTGGTACAATTCACGGGACGAACTTTAATCCGCGTAGGATGGTACCTTGCTTACGCGAAGCGCTTCGCTTGTAGCCACCTGGCGGATTGTTGGCGAACTACATTCAGGTAATGTCTTCCCGGCCAGAACATTGATATTTCCCAACATGCCCCTACTCAAAAACCACGACTGACATGTTTTACTTTTTTGCCTCATAAAATAATTTGGCTATCCTTTATGCTCAAATCATTGGTTACCTTCGTCGATTTTCATTGATGAAATGAATGCTTTTAATGATAAATAGAATTACAACAGATGTATTAGTTTCATCTCAATCGATTATAAATACCTTTGATGAGGTAAAAAGCAAAGTAGCTTTTCTTTAGTTCTTAAAGATAGGCTCCACGTTTCAGAAAATGTCAATGTTCTGGCCGGGTATACATTACGCGAAGTTGTAGGCTGTGTTCGTATCCGGGAGGCCCGATTGAGCCGGTCAATTCCAATGCAACGACAAAAGTTGTAGGTTCTTAACGCAGTTTCATTACGTCCGAGATTCGAACGAATGTTATGTCGATCCATATCTGATGTTACAATGTATGTAAGACCGAAGTCATAATCCGCACATTACACACACACACACGCTTACACGTAAACAAACACACGCTTGACATCTACCGGAAGCGCCTGAGTACAGCGTTGCCAATAATATTGCCAGAATTATGAAATGGCGACCGGTGAGACAACTCACGTCAAGTCTGATTGCTATCTTAATACTTCACTTTTCATAATATAATACACACAGCTATCACTTACACTTCTCGAATAATTATTTTCGGCATCATGATTATTATTATACCTAAAAAATTGTGAGCCAAAGAAGAAAAATTAACTTTCGTTGCGTTCCAACGATGCAAACTTTAAAGTCATGTGAGTGGACATATGAGTTCTGTTCCAATAATCCTCAAAGCAGAGACAAAATTAGCTCATCTGCTGAAAATTGCTAAAGTAATTGCTGTTAGGAGATGACAATGTACATTTCATTAAATGTTGTCATAAAATCATTTTCAGTTCGTTTTTAAACTTTGACCAATCTTAATTTTTTATTTCTGTATTATATATAACTATTAGGTGTGTATATATATATATATATATATATATATATATATTAGGGTGTGCGGAAAAAAATCGATACTTTTTTTTTTCTGTTGCATCCACCAAAAAAAGGTGAATTAAGGTAAAAAATGAAGAATGCTCGAAGGAGAGCTCAAAAAAAAATTATTTCGAATGGCGCATTGCATTTGAATATTTTCCATAAGAATAAACCAGGAAAATTTTGGGATTTCTGAATGTGGTAGTGCAACTCGTCAGGAAAAAATCACACAAAGATGTCATTAACATATTCTCATGGAGAATTGAATTTCCAACAAAAAAGTTTTTACGAAAAATTAGCTCAGAACAACCGTTCAAGTGGAATCGCTGTCTGAAATTGAATTGATAGAAAAAAAATAATTCAGAAGGCTGTAAAAATCTAATTTTTCGCTTTACGAAAAAACTGCTTGGGGTTTTTTTTTGTAGAGAATGTCCTGCTCTAACATACAATTTGCATGGAATCGTTCTCAAAATATTTCTCTGATACAAAAAAGAAACAAGTACAACAAGAAATATAAAAGAAACGACGTCCATCATTGATCGTGTTTCGAAAAGTTTTATTGAATTAATTTGGTTTAATAAGATAAAATGATTTGTTTTTACATTATAATGCTTGATAATCATCGTTCCTTTTTTAAAGAGTCTGTTGCAATTAGGGTATTTCTGTCGATGGTTTTGCACTACGCCCAATAAATATTGTAGCTGCTGTTCGTTTTTTGTTAATGAACCGTTACATGCTTCTATCAAAGTGACACGACGTCCGGCTACGTTATTAACGACTTTTAGATTAAAAAAAAAAATCTAAGCAACTCAAATAAGTGGCTTTTTCCGGCCATAATTCAATATTTACTCTCAAAAAATAATGAGGTAAATTTAATTGCTGGAAAAGAAATAAGGATTCTTGAGTAACGAAATCGCTTCTTTCTTCTTTCAGCACCATTTCCCAATCATTTTTTAAAACAATTACTCGCTCGGAAGGATTTTTGGATTTTTCTCGAGATTGCAGAGCTTGTACCATTTTTGCCTTCACACTTATCGGCACAGCATTGTCAAAAAACGACAAAGCAACAATTTTCTCGTTAAAGTACCACAAGTGACTAGCTAATTTTTTCGAGGCAGCCTCCCCTACTACAGGATTCACTTCGTAATAACGAATGAAATTTTGTAGCAGTGACAGATGTTGATTTGGGGGAAAAATGTCGCGGTTTCCCGTTCGTGGCGCTAGCGTGAAGCTTGTAATTTTGCACTACGAGCTACCGCATGCTGCCGCCATGTGGCAGCGTGTGCTAGGGCGCGCACGCCGCTTAAGGAGGTACGGTGATTGGAGCGAGTCCAAGATAAAAGCCCGATTTTTTCAAATAACATTGTCGAGAGCTTCGTCCATGCGTATGCGGAGTTTCCGCGAGATTTACCGTACAGTCTCCGAGTTATTAATTGTTAAAGTTGGTCAATTAGTCACACGTAGACGACAAAATGTGCCGGTCCTCTCATATATCGATTTTTTTGTGCTACTTGGAGCCAAGACACGCGTAAAAAAAACTGACGGTTGCGTTCGTTGGTTCGTTGTAATCAATAAGGCAACTTGAATTGGAAAGCTCACCGCAGAACTAAGCAATAAATTTAGAAATAAAGTCGCGAAAAACCGAAGTATTCGGCGAGAGAGACGTCTCGTGACGTAACCGCAGCCATCTTGCTCGAAGTGTGGCAACGCCGGATACCCGCGCAAATTTGATTCTTCTATCGGATATTTTCAACGCGAATTAAAAATATGGTTGTGTGAATCCGTACGTTTTTTAATCGATTATAAAAGGCCTTTCGTCGATATTTACTCAAAGTTCTTTTATGTATAGCTAAGGCATCTCAATCTTTCTGGCGACATGCATACAACGCATTTATATGTAAATTCAGCATGGAAAAACCGTCATATAAAATGAACGTTCGTTTTTATATTTGCAAATATTGTGAAAATTAGGAAAGAGAAAAATAACATAACAATCGATGAAATATGTTTTGACTTCGGACAGATTGGACATTGGATATTGAGGTTAACGTCAACGCGACGTTTTTCATTTGCATTCGCAATATCATCTTTTCACTCTCTAATTCTTGTCCGACAGAATCTACCTTTGTCTCTAAACTGGACTTCAGGTACAATCCTGTTACTCTCTTGATAAAATTCTACAGTACTTATTTTCATTCTCCATGTTTACCGGCTACCAAAAATAATAAGCCGAGCGCGTGGGACCGATGACAGCTATCGAAAATGCAACGATGCTAAACGTCGACGATATGGCGTACTACTGAAGTCGAGTAGTAGATTATTACGTTTGTTTTCATATTATAAAAATAATAAGTAGCTTGAAATTCAATACTTAAAAAATATTTCTCGAAATATAGGCCACACACATATGTCTAAAACGTAGCGGTATTATGGCGAAAAATAGACTCTTAGCTTACTAGCATGGTCATCACCGTACCTCCTTAAATAAAAAAATTGATTTCAGACAACGATACCACTTGAACGGTTGTTCTAAGCTAATTGTTCGTAGGAACTTTTTTTGTAGGGAATTCAATTCTCTATCAGAATATCTTAATGACATTTTTGTGAGATTTTTTTCTGAAGAATTTTACTACGACGTTCAGATGTGCCAATATTTTCCTGTGTTATTCTTAGGGAAAGTATTCAAATGCAATGCGCCGTTCGAAATAATTTCTTTTTGAGCTCTCCTTCGAGTATTCTTCTTTTTTTACCTTAATTCACCTGTTTTTGGTGGATGCAACCAAAAAAAATATATCGATTTTTTTCCGCACACCCTAATATATATATATATATATAATGTAACTACAATCTACCCTTGATAAAACGAGTATTGAACTTGGCACGCAGAGAAGAAAATAATTACTTTACATCGTGACGAACAGTGTGGACGAGTTTGATGACGCGTGTGTGTGTTGTGTGTGCGAGCTGTACAAGTACGAACGTTGCAATATTAACGGTGTGGCAGGGGGAGGGGGGGGGGGGTATTACGCGCTCGCGTATACTTTGATCTTGGCCTCGGAGATCAAGAATTTTGCTGTTACTTCATCGCTCTTGCATCGCCCCCCCCCCCCCTCCCGCTTTCCGGCGCATTCGTGCGATTGCGTTGCATTTGCGTAACGCGCAGGCCGTTTGTGTCAAGAAACGCACGAATGCGGGCAGCGGCGCCGTTCGTCGCTCGCGAATGTATGCGAGACTTATTATCAGTCCGGAAATTGCATAAATTAGCGAATCTGAAAATTACGTATCTCGTTTTTCGAACTCGTATACGTATGGGACAATAATTACCTGTTATCATTTATAAAGCTGAGAAAAAAAGGAGAATAAAAGAAATTGACGTTTGGAACATCGTGGAGTTTGTTTTTTCGAGCATTTTACGAGTTTTCGAGGTGTGTTCAAGGTCAGCTTGTTTTTTCAATGAAAACCTATATTTCTCAGCAACATCTTAGTGCGACAAGTCTTAGTGAAATGAAAACAGGTTACTTTTGTTCGAAACATTTTCTTAGTCGGCAATTATTTGAGAACAGTTGTTAAAACATTTTAACAAACGCGAAGCAATTTTGTGCGTAAAACGAAGTAGGCAACTTTTGTCTTGATCCGATAAGGAAAACGACGGCTACTGTAATTCGAGAAGCTTGCCTCAGTATATGCGGAGAGAGCCTCTTCTAAGCTCATCAATAATTCATTCGCCGTATTAATTTACGTTCGAAAGTGTAAGGCCACCATTTTAAACGTCTTTTATGAGATCAAAGTTTGCATCGTTGAAGTGCAATGAAAATTATTTTTTTTTTGCTTTCGCAAATTTCTTTCGGCAAATTTTAGCTATCAAAATCCCTCGACTATTTTTAGGATGCTCATTGGCAGATCACCAATTAAAATTTGCAAATAAGATGTGGTATCGTAATAAGAATAGGGTAATAGAAATATGTAAATGAATTTTTGTTGCATTCCAACGATGCAAACTTTAATACCATCATCTTTCGCAATTGTTACAAAAATAATAATAGCCGGATTAAAAAAGCTTTCGGACAAAAGTAACCTACTTTTTCCACGTGGAACAAGATGATGCTGTGAAAAATATAGTTTTTCATTGAAGAAACATAGTTGACCTTGAAATAACCTTGAAAACCGACCTGCGAATTTTATATTATTTTTGGTGTTAAACGTTGAAAAACCAGCTGAGTTTGTATGTTTTTTGCTTCTTTACGCCAGAAGAAAAAATTTGTATTGTTTCTATAGCATCTGTTAAAATGACAAAACTACCTAGATTAGAAGAAGACATAAACTTTATCCAAGTGTTGTTCATTTTGATGTTTATTTTATTGCTTATTATTCAGTCATTTTGAAGCTTTATGCGATTAATTATGTTTCGTTACTCAATGTTGATTAATATTTAAACAAGAAAAATACTTAATACAACTATATTGGAGAAGCTAGCAAGAATAAAACAAGATAATTAGGTAAGTAATAATGAATATATTCGCGTTGTGATTTAGATAGGTACTGGCACTACCTCCTTAGGTAGGTGCTCATTGGTGATTAATATTCAATGAATAATTGTGATTGATCTTATAACATGGTGTTTTTTTTTAATTAATTTTTCAATAGTTCACTGTACAATACTCCCCATTGTATAGAGAGAAGGTATTTTTCTTCAAATTTTGTTTGAACCACTGTGGAATTAGGCATTCACTTTGTATACACCCCCAAGTACACAGTGGATAAAATCTCATTAAAAAATGGTTATTATCTTAGTAACTATTGGGTTTGGCCGTTCAGTGTCGTTTAAAGGGTCTTCTCACTTTAGACGCTAAAAAACGTTATTTTCATTAATTTTTTTTATGGGTTTATATTATAGATATTGATATAAGATTTGTTACACTTAATAAATACACTTTCGAAATGCATTTCTTTTTTTTAATATGCATTTACGTAACCCAAACAAACTTTAAACGCGTTTTTTCTCGAAGCAACGTTTTTCGACGCTTGTTGATAAAATCTTCGAAACTACTGATCCGATCCTTATGAAATGTTAACCACATATTGTTTACAACTATAGCTATAGCGCATATCAAGGATTTTTTAAAATTTTGATATTTACTATTTTTTTGTGCCCAAAAGGGCGAAGAAAATACGGTTTTTTCGAATTATGTCCGCTATATTCTTATTTTTTAGATCTTATGATTTAGGTTAAAAAATCGTATGATAGGCGCTATAGCCATTAACATACCGAATCTAAAACCGTTTGATTTTTTTGTTTCGGATGATCTATCTCCGCGATTTCATCAACAGTGTAGACCTACAATTTTTTAGGACATTTTTTTAACTATCGCTTTCGTCTATAAATAGTGACTTAAATAAATATATTTTTTTTAAATGTATTTCTTAAGTGTAAAAACTTTCATATAAATATCTATAATACAAACCTATCAAAAAAATGCATGAAAACAGCCTTTATTTTTAGCATCTAAGGTGAGAACACGTCTTAACAAAATGAAGCCATTGAACATATCTCACGTTTAGTCAAGGTTTTATTGAGATTGTGTGAACGTTTAGCCAACTATAGACCTCTGAAAAAAATGATCCACTGATCCTACTCTGACACTACGTTGTTTTTTTTTCTTTTCTTTTCAAACATTCCCATTTATTTTGTGGTGCGGACGATTGTGAGTCGATCAAAACGACTCTCTCATCAGGTGTCATCAATTTGTCGTGTCCTGCCCTCCAGGAACACCGTGCACACTCATCCACACGCTCACACTAACTCACACACGCGCGTCCCTTTATATTTCCAGGCTAAAAGCATCTCGAAATAACGCTCGCGGCAATTACGTGGCTCGTAGTCGGGTCTGCTGGTCTCGAGATTGGGCCTGTTGTTAAACCGAAACGAGGCATCCACCAGGCGCCCCATCCCTCTGTGTACAGCGAGGGATTACCGACGAAATGCACGGCCACACGACAGTTACGTGGATACTGTAGAAACAAGGTGGGCGGGGGGAATGCGACACAAGGACGCTTGACGTTGACGCACGGGGCGTTGGTTCAAGTGCGGCAAGATCTCGGCCAACCTCAAAGGATTTCGTACCCAGGCCGACGTCAAACGCGTTTGCTCTACGCGATCGTGTGTACACAGGGTGCTTTGGACAAAATGTTACAAGCTTATATCCCAGAACGTACGGATTATAATGAAAAATGTTTTGAATAAACGTTATTTAGTTTTAACTCTCGATTCGTGAACCTGGGTCGTTTTCGTCCTGCCCAAAATCATTTTCTTCGCAGCCCAGACGGACAGTCATGATCATCACGCCGTGCATACAATTGATGAAGCAAATTTTACAGCATATTGACTACATGTCATGACGCAAAGCCGTGAACTCATTTAGTATAGTGAATGTACAAAGCATTTTGATCTCAATATGTCGTTTACAAATGCATCGTACGTTTGGAGCACTCGTATTGCTGTGCTCAAGTGTCCACAATTAATATCTGCAAATTTTACGTCATATGGAAGTCATCCAATGACTTGTGTTGATGAATTCACTGGGTTAGCACTGGTAATAGACATGCCATGCAAGCAATGTGACGGCGATATGCATGTTTGTCAGTGATAGATTCAATGGACGCAACATGACGGCGATATGCGTGTTTCTCAGTGATACATCCTATGACGGCGATATGCATGTTTCTAAGTGATACATTCGTTGAGCGCAATATGACGGCGATATGTATATTTTGTCAGTGATACATCCCACGAGCACAATATCATGGCGATATGCATGTTTCTCAGTAATACATTCCATGACGGCAATATGCATGTTTTCAGTGAAACATTCGATGAGCGCAATATGACGGTGATATGCATATTTCTCAGTGATACATCCCATGAGCGCAATATGACGGCGATATACATGTTCGTCAGTGATAGATTCGATGGGCGCAACATGACGGCGATATGCGTGTTCCTCAGTGATACATCCTATGACGGCGATATGCATGTTTCTAAGTGATACATTCGTTGAGCGTAATATGACGGCGATATGTATATTTTGCCAGTGATACATCCCACGAGCACAATATCATGGCGATATGCATGTTTCTCAGTAATACATTCCATGACGGCAATATGCATGTTTTCAGTGATACATTCGACGAGCGCAATATGACGGTGATATGCATATTTCTCAGTGATACATCTCATGAGCGCAATATGACGGCGATATACATGTTCGTCAGTGATAGATTCGATGGGCGCAACATGACGGCGATATGCGTGTTCCTCAGTGATACATCCTATGACGGCGATATGCATGTTTCTCAGTAATACATTCCATGACGGCAATATGCATGTTTTCAGTGATACATTCGACGAGCGCAATATGACGGTGATATGCATATTTCTCAGTGATACATCCCATGAGCGCAATATGACGGCGATATACATGTTCGTCAGTGATAGGTTCAATGGACGCAACATGAAGGCGATATGCGTGTTTCTCAGTGATACATCCTATGACGGCGATATGCATGTTTCTAAGTGATACATTCGTTGAGCGCAATATGACGGCGATATGTGTATTTTGTCTGTGATACATCCCACGAGCACAATATCATGGCGATATGCATGTTTCTCAGTAATACATTCCATGACGGCAATATGCATGTTTTCAGTGATACATTCGACGAGCGCAATATGACGGTGATATGCATATTTCTCAGCGATACATCCCATGAGCGCAATATGACGGCGATATACATGTTCGTTAGTGATAGATTCGATGGGCGTAACATGACGGCGATATGCGTGTTCCTCAGTGATACATCTTATGACGGCGATATGCATGTTTCTAAGTGATACATTCATCGAGGGTAATATGACGGCGATATGTATATTTTGCCAGTGATACATCTCACGAGCACAATATCATGGCGATATGCATGTTTCTCAGTGATACATTCCATGACGGCAATATGCATGTTTTCAGTGATACATTCGACAACCGCAATATGACGGTGATATGCATATTTCTCAGTGATACATCCCATGAGCGCAATATGACGGCGATATGCGTGTTTCTCACTGATACATCCTATGACGGCGATATGCATGTTCTAAGTGATACATTCGATGAGCGCAATATGACGGCGATATGTATATTTTGTCAGTGATACATCCCATGAGCGCAAGATAACGGCGATATGCATACGAATCCAGAATGATACAAATAGGCAGACACAAAGAAAGTTTGCACAAGTGTTAGAATGGCTAGGTAGGTAGCGCGCTCAGCTCTTGAATTAGAAGGCGTAGGTTCGAACCGTAGGTAGGTACCAAATTTAACTAGGCAGGATACGTTTTAATCCATTTATCATATAGGCAAGAAACATGAAGCATATGGATATAAAAATCCTACCAATTTTTTTAATCAACATTTATGGATTTTTAAAAAATTTTCACGCTATGACTATCATATGAGCTCCATATGTGCACAGCATAGTTACCGCACACCATGCCGCTAATATGAGCTCCGTATGAGCATAGCATAGTTACGTCACGCCATGCCGTGACACCACCACTACAATTTCTTCACGCCGTGACACCCATATGAGCCCCATATGCACTAACTTATTGTTAGATATTCGTGAGCCGAATTTGCTAGTCTGATGAATTCACTGCATGCATACTTGCATGAGAACAACTTTCCTTCATTTGGATGTATTATTGTGAATCATATATGACTTCGACGGGAGCACTTATAAGGGATACACAGCTGTGAGACTTTCTATGCCGCAGTGATGATGTATCTGGGAGGTTGCTCAATATTTAGTGAAAAAAATATTAAGATGTTAAAAAATACTTAAAAAATATTAAAATATTAAAAATAAGAAAGAAAAAAACCCTATTTTCCCTTGAGAAGTACGGCCTAAAGATTGAACATGAATTTTTTCATATTTTTTTCGGTAGTTTGGTAGTGCAAAAACGAAAACGGATTGAGGGTTCAGAGGGGGGAAAGTTGAAAATGGCAATTCGATCTTGGGTATAAGCGCCAAGGTCATGCGAAGGTCAAATTCGATTTTTTTATGAGAACCCTCATTTGTTATTGTATATTCTTGTTGCTCAGCTCGAGAGCTTTTCAAAATACTATCGATAAGTATTTCTTTTATTAAGTACCTTTTCAGCCAGGGGAATCGAAAATCACGGTACCGGCGATTTCGGCATAACTGGGGGACGCTTGGGGTGATGCCAATATTGCCGGTATTGTATCTTTCAGCTATTAAAAAATACTCGATAAAAACAAATATTTATCCATAGTGTTTTGAAAGGAACTTGAGCTTTTACACTTTTATAAATAATTTTATAAACGTACTTTTTAAAATAATTTTATCAAGTATTTTATTTATTTTTAAATATTTGAGTATTTATAAAAAAAGCATTAAAAGATAATTTCACAATAAATACTTTTATTGATACTTTTTAAAATCATTTTATCGAGTATTTTATTTATTTTTAAATATTTGAGTATTTACAAAAAAACATTGAAAAATAATTTCATAATAAATCCTTTCATTTATATTTTTATAAATAGCTCAAAGCAACTAAAAGTATAAAAAATAAGGCTTCTAGTGAAAAATCTGTAAGTTGGTCTTCATATGACCTTGGCGGTTATACCGAAGGTCAAATTGACATCGTCAACGTTTTGCCCTCTTGGAAGCAGCTTTCATCCGAAACATTTTCCATTATAAACCGTACTTTCTGAGATACAAGGTTGTAAAACTGTGCATACATACCCTGTATGCATACATACTTAGACAAGAAAGATAAATTTTTATTTAATATAACTTTATAGAACATTCATACGTCGAACTTACATAATACTTCAATTTTTGCGGGTATGCGTAACAAAAATATAAAATTGCGTCCAACTGAAGTGAAACGAGTCAATTGTTTTGGTCTTCAATCGAAGTTACGTCAAATTCATATTATAGGTATATGAAGATTACGCAACGCAGTGGGGATTGTGTACAGTGTACACGATATGGTTGGGCGGCTGATGGGCCATTGGACGAGGTCCTTCAGCCAAGCTATTCAGTACCTCGAGCCTCATTGTTAGTCTGAGCAACAATGAGGATTGTAATATTATGGAAGACGGTTTTCGCGACAGTAATGTATAGAATGAAGTGACAATGAAGTTCGAAAAGACGAGGAGATTCTCTATTTCATTATTTCGATTGGCTCGATATACGTATCCGCTGGGAATTACACAATTGGGACAGATCGGTAGCGTGGATGGCGAAATTTGTTACGTAATTTTAGGGCTCGGTGGTCGAACAAGGAGCGCTCATAACTTGGTCATGTCTGTCTGTGGCAGCTTCACAGTCTCTACAGTTTCGAACCTATAGGTATGAAAATTCGCGATTATGCTTCAGATAAAAATCACAGTTAATACGTGGCAAAATGTTTAAAAAATATTTTTTTCCGGTTTTTCCCGTATATGAAAGGGGGGGGGGGGGCTTATTTTCCTGCGCACCCCCTACAAGTGGGGTGTCATTGGACAGGTCTCTCAAAATGAAATTGAAGTTCCATTTATAATTTTTCGATTTCTAACCCCGTTTGCAAAATATTAAGCTTTGTTGACGTTGAAGTCTGCATCGGTGGAATGCAATGAAAAATCACGCCTTTTAATTGCTTAATTTTTCTTTGCCGATTCAACGTTTTCGCGTATTCTGTTTGGGGATTTATGACCTCAATTCACAAAAAAGGCTTTGGATAATGATAAAAATAAAGGAATGGAAAATGAACAGAGAAAAGAAGCGTTGCAAACTTCACGTCGTAAGCTTTATGGGCCTGAAGTTCGCATCGTTGGATTCCAATGAAAATATTAATTTTTTTTCGTGTACATTTTGCATCGTTGGATACCAATGAATTATTCTTATTTTTTTTCATGTACATTTTGACTCTGGAATATATGTAAAGGCGCTGCAAAAAGTTCAAAAAAATTTAGTGGGCCAGTATCCGTCCTTATTGAGGGGTTCAAAGTGAAAAAATTAACGTCTCGGGCGGTGCAGATGCTTTCACTTTCTTTCTTTGCTTTATCGTTACTTGGTACCTAAAGGAAGCCTCAAAAAATTGGCAACGATTTTAAACTTTCGGAACCCACCCTCATCGGGGAGGCGAAAGTTGGAAAAAATCGTATCTTCGGCACTAAAGACATTCTTAATTCTTTTTTTTGCGTTATGGATACACTCGGCAGGTTTTTCGTTTAACAAATGACCGACGAAGAATAACTTTTAGTTGTCTCTTCTTTCACATTGGTGCCGCGATTCCGTCGAGACTTGTTTATTCGAGTTTTGACGAATAAATCGCTCACTAAAGGGCCTCGTTGAGAGCGAATCTGTGCGAGGGAGGACAGAAGTGACACAGGGAATGTTTTTTTTCAGTGCCCTACACCCACTTGCCAGCTTTTTATAAGCAATTCGAGCTTTCCTTTCATGAAGCTTTTGGACCCCCTTTTTTCGATGCGCTAACGTTGGAGATTCCGAGGACATTACCTAATTATATCACATTTACATAAACGACGCGTTTGCCAACGCGAGGCTCGACCGAGCGAAAGGCTGAAAAAAAAACGCGAAAAAAACAAACAAAAAATTGACGCTTCGTGACTCACCGTGTCGAGATTGAACAGGCTCGAGACTTTCTTCAGGAATCCATCCTGCGACTTCTTCTTCCTTCGAGTGGTCATTTCCACCGATATTCCGCTTTTTTCTCGTCGATGTTTTTCCCGTTGTTTTTGTTAGGTGTTATTTTTTTTTTCACTCACGACGAGACTCACTAACTTCCGAACGAGAACGTTTCGAAAATATATCGTATCTCACTATGATCACGTAAGAAATAATTAATACGAACTGATGTCGCGCATCAAGGCGTCTCCGACGTTTCATTCGTCGCTGCACGATAAAAAGAAAATGTATTTACTTTTTTTTTTCACGGGAACTTTACTAGCGATCGCACAACTTCCGGAAACAAGCCCGCTCTCAATTTACATCGATTCTAGAAATTCAGAAAGTTCAAGTTGCCTGTAAATTCACGCACATAATCGGATATATAGTCTCCCATTTTTCCCGGTGGGGGGTCCGTAAAACGATATCAAGTTCCTAATTATCCCTTAGTTTGAACGATACTAAAGTTTGCATCGTTATTTTTTCTTCTTTTTTATTTCTATTTCTGCGTTCCCATTATTAGCGAAAATCTGCTTTAGCTAAGTTGTGCTGCTTTTCAAGATTCTCTAATGAGGATCTTGAAAAAGAAACGTTTGGGTTTTTGGTAGCTGAAAATTTGCCAAGAAAAATATGGGCAATGACAAAAAATGCATTACAGTTGGATTCCAATTAGTCAAACTTCAATCTATTTTTTTTCGGCTTAATCCAATTCTGCTAGAAGATTTTCAACTTATGTATACCGCCGTAAGACTAAATTTGTCCCTGAAAATATTCCCTCCGAATTATGCTTCTTTTTATATGATCTATTCAGACCTATCGCCGCTCTTATATGTATACAGGGAGGACCATTTGACGTGATCACCCAAAATATCTCCGTTGCCTTTAGAGTGACGAAAAAGGTCGATTGATTTCGAGAGCTGATACCGTGGTAAAAAAATTCATTTTTGTCAAGGTCATAGTTTTTGCGTCCTCAAGGTCATCAATGGTTTTTCAATTGGGAACATGATTTTTTTTTCATCAAGACGTTGTAACTGATATTCAGACGAATCCAACGACTTATGATATCATGACCTTGAAATGATTTTTCACCAAAATACACGTGTAAAAACGGGAAATCGTAATGGTATTGTCAATAAGAATATCCGAATAATGTAATTGAATTTTTTGTGCAGAACATTTATTGTAACAAATGTTCGAAGTGATGGCCATTAACCTCGACACATTTTTGAAAACATCGGATGAATGATTCTCTTGACCTTCGAATAGTTTCTGGTGTAATAGCGGCGCAGGCTCTCGTAATTCGTTCTCCCATGTTCACCGGCGTCGTTGGAACATGATGGTAAACAGGATCCTTTATAGCTCCCCATAGGAAGAAATCAAGTGGCGGTCAACCCGGCGAACGAGCAGGCCAAGGGATTACTGCACCTCTACCAATCCAGGGTCCGGGAAATTTTTGGTTTAACACTTCGCGAGCTATGACTGCCCAATGAGCTGAACAGCCATCATGTTGATAGCACATTCGGCGTCGCTATGCTAACGGGACATCTGGCAGCAATTCCTCCAAAGTGTTGTTAAAAAAATCGACGTATTTTCTTCCATTCAAATTGCCATCTATGAAAAATGGTCCAATAATGCCGCAATTATGCCACACCACACATTAACACTCCACGGACGCTGGTACACAATATGCCGGAGTCATTTCAGATTTTCGATTCACCAATAGTGCATGATATGCGTATTCAACTGTCCATGGTTAGTAAAAGTTGATTCGGCAGTAAACAAAACGAGGTCGAAAAAACCTGCGCCGCTATCACACCAGAAACTATTCGAAGGTCAAGAGAATCATTCATCCGACGTCTTCAAAAAGGTTTCGAGGTTGATAGCCATCAATTCGAACGTTTGTTACAATAAATGTTCTGCACAAAAAATTCAATTACATTATTCGGATATTCTTATTGTCAATACCATCACGATTTCCCTTTCTGACACGTGTATATTGGTGAAAAAATCATTTCAAGGTCATGATATCATAAGTCGTTGGATTCGTTTGAATATCAGCTACAAAGTCGTGACGAAAAAAAAACATGTTCCCGCTTGAAAAACTATTCATAACCTTGAGGACGCGAAATTATGACCTTGACAAAAATGATTTTTTCACCACTGTATCAAATTTGGGCGAAATTATGACCTTGACAAAAATGATTTTTTCACCACTGTAACAAATTTGGGCTACGGGAAACGCCCCAATTTTTTTTAGGATTCATATCAGACCGCAGCCCAAATTTGCTGTATGACATTTTGGATGATCATGAAAATGAAGAAATTATTCGTATTTAAGTTGTGACATTGAAGTTTGCATCATTGAAATGTAACGATGTTTTTGTAAAGTACACGTAGCGCCATCTATCGTCGAATTATTGCACCCTACGATAAGACGCCTCACTAAAACGTTAAGAAGTGCATGTTGAAGTAAAATTAATTAATTTTATTAAAACTATGCCAAGTTTTAATAAAATTCGTTTCTAACCCTTTGTCCGCGGTAAACACAATTAGTCTTATGTAAAAACATTTCCTCACAGACGCGACTTTTGTTACGATTTGATTATACCTATAGGTATTTACACTTATTGATCACTATTGATTATGCAGACACATTTGTCAGCCATCCCGCGTGTGGGCTCCGCTATAGCGCGTTACGAACTGTCGGGCAACATGTTGGATAACGTGCGTAGAGTTACGCGTAAGCGTGTAAGGCTGTCGCGCGAAGATACGTTTCGAAAGCGCGTGTCCCATTTGTGGAAAAGACGAAAGAAAGGAAACGGGGAAAAAAACGATGAAGAAGCAACTAAAATGTGTACAAATAGAGAGAAACGAGAGGGTTGGGGGGGGGGGGGTTCACATTGGCCCCAGTTACATGCCCTCGCCGCCGCACTCGGGTTTCCAGCGGCCCGGCGCGAGTTCCTATGAGCGAACAGGTGGCTGTCACTCTCACGGTTGCGCACAACCTCGCCGAGGCAGGTGGAGGGGGCCAAAAGGGCGGAGCATTCGTGAGACCGAGAGTGGGAGAAGTCGCGCTCGAGTACCGTGACCGAGGGTCAGGTCACAATTCCACTGTATCACACGTCTTTTTTTCCTCTAGCTTTTTTTTTTTATATTCATGCCTCGAGTTCCCGCCACTCCATTCCCGCATTCCCTACGCCGGCCCTACGAATGCGTGTGATGCGCCACTGTTGCTCTCGGTAAATGAAAAAGAATGAGAAAAAATGTTCTTCATCGGTATCTCGCGATCGCTGAGCCTCGTGGGAAATTGATGCAACGTTTTTGGAACAATGTTCAAATTTTTTGTTAACTACCGAGATTTCACATGTTTTGACCCAAACAAATGAAGAAAGGTCATTTTTTGACTACCGAGACTTCATATTTTCCGAAACTATCGATTTTTCTCATTTGTTTTTCTCATTTTCTAAAACTTGTTGAGGTTTGTTTGGGTTTGTTTTTCTAAATCTTCGGCATCTTACGATCTGCTCAATTTTCTTTACAATTCGATTGAATAAAAAAAAAGTTTTGCTATTCTACAAATATTGATGAGCAATCGATTGAATTATTTCAGCTCGCAACTGATCCGCACTTTTACGAAAAGAACAAGGTAACGAAAGAAAAGCGTTTGGAATGGAACAGCCCGTATAGGAGCCGACACAGACTCGATGGGGAGCATCTCATCGAGCGGGATTTGCAACAGTGCGGTCTCGATCGAATGCTTTCCGAGAGAGATCACGAAGATCGCCGACTAAAACTGTAACGTGCCAATTGAAATTCCTCGATCAATTAAGGAGTCTGCGATTGATTGTCGGAGGGGAGTGACAGGAAAGGGTTCAATTGATTGGAACTCTGAAAATTTATAAGCAAATTTTCAATATAAATACATATTTTTTTAAGGGCTTAGGGCTACTATGAAAATGGCACACTCAATCGTCGCTTGAGACAAATCAAATTGAAGAGGGAGGCCCAACACATAGTGCAGAAATCGCGGATTGAAGGTAAACTTATGATTACAACGATATAACTGCTAGTAAAACTTTAAGAGCGTTTTTTCTCGAAACGATGTTTTTCAAAACGGTGTACACGATTTTTTGACATCTAATCAACTTGACTTGAAATTTAGTACACTTATTCAGTGTAATAGTAGTTAAGTATTAACCTTCGTTATTCTCCTTAACATTTTCTTTTATTAGTTACTAACAATCGTAATGTGATATTTTGTCGAGAATTCGAAAAAAAATCCACATTTTTTTATGATTGAACCACTATAACAGAAAAGGGGCTGATATGAAAATTCGAACTTCGAATGATCCGAACGCTTGAAACTCCGAAAGAATTTTTCACGAAAGACCAAAACTCCGAAAATCTGAACACCGCCAAAATAATTTGGCTATGGAAGTATTTCAATGGTCCTTCACAAGATTGTTCCTCAGTTCGTTGATTATTAATATTTTAAAATAAAATTTGGTACAAAACTTTGTCAATATACATACAAATAAATGTCTAACAGATTTTCTAATCGTCTTAGTTATTCCTTCAAAATTAATTTTTTTAATAACCCTGATTTTCGGGTCGCCACAGTAGCTTTACCCCTTGACTGTAATATATTTTCTAGAGACACTGAATAGGGCTGTTTTTTCTAAATTCTACACACAAAATATCTAGTGATATTATATGCATTTTTTCCTCGTCGGTCAAGCCTCATAGCTGACGTATTTAAACAAAATTAATATATATTCAGTGGGTGAAAAAAAGTCCATCTCCACACGAAACTATTGTTAATTTGGCTTTATTTGTTTGTTCGTGTTTTCCCAAGATTTTTGTAAATAGACACTATGTATATTTAGAATAAGCTATCGAACGCAGAAACCTAATCAAGTATTTCATTTCTTTCGACGGATAATTTGAAAAAGATGTGTACAAATACTTTTTTTACCCACTGTATATATTCTTGTGATAAATAATGGGTAAAGTACCTAATATTCAGCATTTCAACGCAATTCTCATGACTCAAATACTACCCTTTGTACAAAAACAAAAGATAACCAAGCATAAATAGTCCCAAATAGAAAGTTATTTATCAACCTTCAGCAGGCATCAACAACAAACGAAACATTTTTTCTCGGATCACTGTTTTAAATGTCGATGGACATGATATCTCGGGAACCACTTGATGGATTGTTTCCAAATTGACAGGAGATACGACGAGGAACATTTAAAGGTCGTTGACGATCTCACTTTTACAAAATCGATCTTCATTTTTTAATAGTCACGTAAAAATGACTTTCAATTCGACAACACGTAAAAAGAAATGATTTTACAAATCGACTATCGTCAACAATTCGTATTTATTGTTAATTTCAAAAACCTGTTCAGTTTTAAGATTTCTGATGAACCGTTTAAACTGGATGGTCCACCGCCAAACGTCGCGAAAAAATTTTTATCATCCGCTGGCGGTCATTTTTTTTAAACCCTCTCAATGTATGTACCTTTGTGTTAAAAAAATGCGTTTCTTTTTCACCAACCGTTTGCCAGAAAAAAAACGGAATCTGGCAATTTTTTCAGGCCTCTAGGTAGCTGTAGCCCCGATAAATTAATCCCCGTAAAAAAAGCTGCGTTCGGTATTGCCTCGTACCGAACGTACGTACGGTAAAAATAGCGAGAAGCATTTTGCGCGAGAAAATCGTAATAATAACGCCCGCATCACGCTTGTAAAGTTAGAAATAGTGAGGAGGGAGCTGCAACGTTCACGCGAAGTTTCGCGTCCCGGCGTCGAGCGCTGGTGAACCTAACCTAACTTGCCGCTCGACTTGTATATCTCCCAGGAATCAGTCTCGCGCGGGGTGGGGGACCAAATGTCGAATGGCCAAGTATAGAAGGGCAAATATTGCGAAAGGACGGAATTATGAACTCTCAAAATAACGAAGATTTATTATTCGAAATTTTATCCTGCGAACGATGACGAAATCGAATGACTATTACACCATAGAATTATTTATCAAGAGCTCATTTATTCGAGAATATACATTCAGATCGTCTGCAGTTTGAGTCATACAAATACAGATTCTAAAAATCTAGAGCATTCATACCTCCGAAATAGAAAAAAGTGAATGTCTAATATTCCCAATACCATCTATAGCGAAAATTCATATATCGAGACTACAAACTCTGAATATGTAGATCTTAGAAAGACAAATGATCGATGGTCCGAAATGTCGAACACAGAAATAGCGAACATGGGATGACTGATCACTAGCGCCATCGGTCAGGTTCCTTCTGAAGCGCAAGCAACGTATTACTCGAAGCTTTCGCCTCTGACTGTTCGTCTTTTTAGCCCACCGCGAGTCCCCAATGGGGAATACCCAAATAGCGAACATGGGATGACTGCCTTACCCGACTGACAACTAGCGCCGTCGGCTGTTAACTTCCCTCTCTGACGAGGAAGCGACGTATTACTCGATGATAAGCTTCGCTATCCAGACTGTTCGCCTTTTTGGCCCGTCGCGGTATTTTAACTGTATTTTGTTTCGATAAAAAAATCAATGTCCTACCTCAAATTCGCCGATATATCAGCAATCATGATGAATGAACGTGTGAAAGAAATTTCCACGTTCGTGTAGTTCTCTATAAGACTTATTCTCTTGCACACAAAATTTCGGTTGAAACAAATTTTCTCTCCGGTACAAATTTCGGTTTGGAACAAATTTTCTCTTCCGTACAAATTTTCTGTTCGGTACAAATTTCGGTTTTGAACAAATTTTCTCTTCGGTACAAATTTTCTGTTCGGTACAAATTTCGGTTTGGAACAAATTTTCTCTTCGGTACAAATTTTCTCTTCGGTATAAATTTCCTCTTCGGTACAAATTTTCTCTTCGGTACAAATTTTCCCTTCGATACAAATGTTCTTTTCGATACAAATTTTCTGTTCGATACAAATTTTTTCTTCGATACAATTATTCTCTTCGATACAAATTCTCTCTTCGTTATGCCTGGTACAACATTTGTACTGAAGAGGTAATGTACCGAAGAAAAAACGTCTATTCATAGAAATTTTTCCTTTGCTGCAAATTTTCTCGTCCATCCATTCGCCTTCGGTCCCAATATCCTCTTTGATAAAAATTTACTCTTCGATACAAGTTTCCTCGTCGGTACAAATATACTCTGCAATACACATTTCGTAGCGGACAAATAATTGGTCAAAAAAGGAAATTTGTATCGAAAAGAAAGTTTATATCGAAGAGACAATTATAGCGAAGCGAAAATTTATAGCGAGGAGAACGTTTGTATCGAAGAGAAAATTTGTAGTGAAGAGAAAGTGTTTAGTGAACAGAGAATTTGTATCGAAGAGAAAATTTGTAGTGAATAGAGAATTTGTATCGAAGAGAAAATTTGTAGTGAAGATAAAATTTGTTGTGCAGATAAAATTTGTATCGAAGATAAAATTTGTATCGAAGATAAAATTTGTATCGATAAAAACATTGGAGAGAAAATTTGTATCCAACAGAAGTACCAAGAGGAGATTTGTTTGGAAGAGAAAATTTGTGTCTGCTCTGGAAAATTCTGGACAAGATAAATTGAACCGAAGAAAAAAATTGTACCGAAGAGAACATTTTCATGCGAATAAATGTTTTCTTCACAAGCGAACATTTGGCTGGAAGAAAACATTTATATCCAACACAAAATTTCTTTGGAAGAGAAAATTCCCATGCATAGAGATTACCTATTTGATGCAAATTTTTTCTCCTAAAAGATGTTTTTTGCTTTACGACAAATTGTGTTCCGCAGTAGGTTTCTTTTTAGGTTTTTAGATAGGAATATTTTTAGATAGATAGGAACTTTTTCTTCTTAGATAGGAACAATTAACGTGTATATAAAATATTTATTATCGATGGCTAGCCGCCTAATCAAATTCTCCGTAGAGGCTCCGTTGCTTCAGTCCTGCGTTTCGGACAGCGTCGATCTCGCTGAACGTTCCATAATATATCTGCGCATGAGGCGTAGCAGCAGCAATGGCCACATGGCAAGAATATGCGGGTGGCCAAAAATAAAAAAATGCTATCTTTGAATACCAAGGATATGCATATCCTTTTACTCCATTCTGTTTGGACAAAAAAGTAATCAATGTCCTACCTCAAATTCGCCGATGTATCAGCGATCACGATTAATGAACGTGCACAAGAAATTTCCACGTCCGACTAGTTTTCTATACGAGTTCCATACAAATTTTGTTTTAAAAATCAAATTTTCTCTTTCACACAACATTTCGGTGTGGAACAAATTTTCTCTTCGGTATAAATTTTCTCTTCCATATGAATTTTTTCTACGGTATACATTTTTTCTTCTGTATACATTTTTTCTTCGGTATAAATTTTCCCTTCGATACAAATTTTCTCTTCGATACAAATTTTCTCTTTGATACAGATTCTCTATCCGGTAGGAATTTGCTTTCCGAACTAATTTTATGCCTGGAACAAAATTGTACTGAAGAGGGAACTTGTAACGAAGAGCAAATTTCTATTGATAGACATTTTTCTTTCACTGCAATTTTTCTCGTCCATGCATCCGTCTTTGGTCCAAATTTCCGAATTTGATAAAAAGTTCCTCGTCGGTAGCAATATTCTCTGCAGTACAAATTCCGTAGTGGACAAATAATTGGTCAAAAAAGGAAATTTGTGTCGAAAAGAAAGTGTATATCGAAGAGCACATTTAGAGTGAAGAAAAATTTGTAGCAAAGAGATAGTTTGTATCGAAGAGAAAATTTGTATCGAAGAAAAAAAATTGTATCAATGAGAAAATTGGAGAGAAAATTTGTATCGAACAGAAGTGACAAAGAGAAAAATTGTTTGAAAGAGAAAATTTGAGCCAACGAAAAATTCAGATTAAAGAAAAAATTTGGCTGGTCAAGAAAATTCGAACCAAGAAGAAAATTCGTACGGAAGAGAAAATTCTAGTGCGGAGAAATTTTTTCGAAAACTAGAGAACATTTGGTTGGAAGAGAACATTCATATCCAACACAACATTTCTTTCGTAGAGAAAATTCCCATGCTTAGAAATGACTTGTTTGATTCAAATTTTTTCTCCTGAGAGACATTTTTTGCTTCACGATAATTTTGTTCCGCAGCAGGTTTCTTTTAGATAAAGCTCCTGAAAGAAAAATAATATTTTCAAAATATCGGATGGGTGTATCAGGGAAAGAATAATCAACGTGGATGAAATTTTTTTATTGAAGATGGAAAATATTTATTAATCACTAGCCGCCCAACCAAATTCTCCGAGGAGGCTCCGTTCCTTCGGTCCTGCAGATTGGACAGCGCCAATCTTGCTGGACGTCCCATAATGCGTCAGCGCATGAGGCGCAACAGCAGAAATGCCCACATGGCAAAAATATGTGGGTGGCCCTTTGCAGATAACATATCTTGCAGGAAACTGTAAAAAAAATAAAACCAAGAAGTACACACACATTTTGTATTATATCGCCGACAATTAGTGCGAACTGCGTGCCAATAACGTTGATGTTTCAAGAAAGAAGAGCTTGAAGTTATTGATCATTCTCGAAAAGCCCTATAGACTCTTAAACGTGATTTGAAAAAGCTGCGGTTCCAAAGAAGTATGAATGCCTCATTCTCATTTAGCGTTTGCACGAAAGACCGGTGATAATGCGGGTCACATTACTCAGAAGAGAAGTGACCCTACGAATTACCACCACTTAGAAAAAAAGCCAGTCTCACCGTGGGCTACGTTGTCTTCGAAAAGAAGCGACCATACGGATATGGTGGCTAATAGCAAGATAAACTGTGAGCGCTCCACTCTGCGAAGCTCACATTTGGCATAAGAAGTGACTTTTATTTTCTTATTACAACGTTAAACCATGTTCTTTTGGTTGTTTGGAAATTTGTGTACACTTATCTCCAAATGATTGTGATTCCCTACTCGAAAATCCAAATTAATCATGGTGTTGAAGTTTGCATCGTTGGAACGCAACGAAAGTTTCGTTTTACATTTTATTTTCCATATTTTTATTGTTATGGGTGATCTTTTTTGATAGATTCATAATATAGATCGCTAAATAAATATCTTAAAAAATAATTGAAGAACTTTTGCCGGTGAAATGTGCCAAATGAAATTAAATTCGTTGCAGTCCAACGATGCCAACTTCAGCATCGTAATTAATCTTTGTATTGTGCTTTCCGCTTTTCCGGATTGTTGAAAACATACAAGGGTGGGAGACGTCCATCATTTGATCTACTCCTACTTTATCGGCAATGATATAATGGAGACGTTGTTCAAAATAAGAATGTAAATCCAAAGAAGTACGAATGTTTTATTTCCCTCCGGTGTTTGCAAGAAACAGCGACGATAACGCGGGTCACGTTAACTCAGAAGAGCAGCGGCCCTACGAATCGCGGGTCACATTAACTCCGAAGAGCAGCGGCCCTACGAATCGCGGGTCACGTCATCTCCGAAGAGCAGCGGCCCTACGAATTGCGGGTCACGTTAACTCCGAAGAGCAGCGACCCTACAAATCGCGGATCACGGGAACTCCAAGAAGCAGTGGCCCTACGAATCGCGGGTCACGTTAACTCCGAAGAGCAGTGGCCCTACGATTCGCGGGTCACGTTAACTCTGAAGAGTAGCGACCCTACGAATCTCCACCATTTCGAAGAAACGCCGGCCTCACCGCGGGTCGCATTATCTTCAAAAAGAAGCGACCCTACGGATATGGTGGCTAATGGCAAGATAAACTGTGAGCGTTCCACTCCGTGGAGCTCAGATTTGGCATAAGAAGTGATTTTTATTTTCTTATTACAACGTTAAATCATGTTCTCTTGGTTGTTTGGAAATTTGTGTACACTTATCTCCAAATGATTGTGATTCCCTACTCGAAAATCCAAATTAATCATGGTGTTGAAGCTTGCATCGTTGGAACGCAACGAAAGTTTCGTTTTACATTTTATTTTCCATATTTTTATTGTTATGGGTGATCTTTTTTGATAGATTCATAATATAGATCGCTAAATAAATATCTTAAAAAATAATTGACTTTTGTCGGTGAAATGTGCCAAATGAAATTAAATTCGTTGCAGTCCAACGATGCCAACTTCAGCATCGTAATTAATCTTCGTATTGTGCTTTCCGCTTTTCCGGATTGTTGAAAACATACAAGGGTGGGAGACGTCCATCATTTGATCTACTCCTACTTTATCGGCAATGATATAACGGAGACGTTGTTCAAAATAAGAATGTAAATCCAAAGAAGTACGAATGTTTTATTTCCCTCCGGTGTTTGCAAGAAACAGCGACGATAACGCGGGTCACGTTAACTCAGAAGAGCAGCGGCCCTACGAATCGCGGGTCACATTAACTCCGAAGAGCAGCGGCCCTACGAATCGCGGGTCACATCATCTCCGAAGAGCAGCGGCCCTACGAATCGCGGGTCACGTTAACTCCGAAGAGCAGCGACCCTACGAATCGCGGATCACGTGAACTCCAAGAAGCAGTGGCCCTACGAATCGCGGGTCACGTTAACTCCGAAGAGCAGTGGCCCTACGATTCGCGGATCACGTTAACTCTGAAGAGTAGCGACCCTACGAATCTCCACCATTTCGAAGAAACGCCGGCCTCACCGCGGGTCGCGTTATCTTCAAAAAGAAGCGACCCTACGGATATGGTGGCTAATGGCAAGATAAACTGTGAGCGTTCCACTCCGTGGAGCTCAGATTTGGCATACGAAGTGATTTTTATTTTCTTATTACAACGTTAAATCATGTTCTCTTGGTTGTTTGGAAATTTGTGTACACTTATCTCCAAATGATTGTGATTCCCTACTCGAAAATCCAAATTAATCATGGTGTTGAAGTTTGCATCGTTGGAACGCAACGAAAGTTTCGTTTTACATTTTATTTTCCATATTTTTATTGTTATGGGTGATCTTTTTTGATAGATTCATAATATAGATCGCTAAATAAATATCTTAAAAAATAATTGAAGAACTTTTGTCGGTGAAATGTGCCAAATGAAATTAAATTCGTTGCAGTCCAACGATGCCAACTTCAGCATCGTAATTAATCTTCGTATTGTGCTTTCCGCTTTTCCGGATTGTTGAAAACATACAAGGGTGGGAGACGTCCATCATTTGATCTACTCCTACTTTATCGGCAATGATATAACGGAGACGTTGTTCAAAATAAGAATGTAAATCCAAAGAAGTACGAATGTTTTATTTCCCTCCGGTGTTTGCAAGAAACAGCGACGATAACGCGGGTCACGTTAACTCAGAAGAGCAGCGGCCCTACGAATCGCGGGTCACATTAACTCCGAAGAGCAGCGGCCCTACGAATCGCGGGTCACGTCATCTCCGAAGAGCAGCGGCCCTACGAATCGCGGGTCACGTTAACTCCGAAGGGCAGTGGCCCTACGATTCGCGGGTCACGTTAACTCTGAAGAGTAGCGACCCTACGAATCTCCACCATTTCGAAGAAACGCCGGCCTCACCGCGGGTCGCGTTATCTTCAAAAAGAAGCGACCCTACGGATATGGTGGCTAATGGCAAGATAAACTGTGAGCGTTCCACTCCGTGGAGCTCAGATTTGGCATAAGAAGTGATTTTTATTTTCTTATTACAACGTTAAATCATGTTCTCTTGGTTGTTTGGAAATTTTTGTACACTTATCTCCAAATGATTGTCATTCCCTACTCGAAAATCCAAATTAATCATGGTGTTGAAGTTTGCATCGTTGGAACGCAACGAAAGTTTCGTTTTACATTTTATTTTCCATATTTTTATTGTTATGGGTGATCTTTTTTGATAGATTCATAATATAGATCGCTAAATAAATATCTTAAAAATAATTGAAGAACTTTTGTCGGTGAAATGTGCCAAATGAAATTAAATTCGTTGCAGTCCAACGATGCCAACTTCAGCATCGTAATTAATCTTCGTATTGTGCTTTTCGCTTTTCCGGATTGTTGAAAACATACAAGGGTGGGAGACGTCCATCATTTGATCTACTCCTACCTTATCGGCAATGATATAACGGTGACGGTGTTCGAAGTAAGAATGTTAATCTAAAGAAGTAGGAATGTCTTATTTCCCTCCAGAGTTTGCAAGGAATAGTGGCGATAACGCGGGTCACGTTGACTTAAAAAAGGAGCGACCCTACGGATCTGTTGCCTGATGGCAAGACGCCCTGCGGCTAATCTCCTCCGTCGAGTTACGTTTTCGACCAAGAAGCGAATAATTTTTTTCATGAAAACTCTTATAATCAAACTCGGTAATACAGAAGAAGCCACTATTTTGAATATTGGTTCGATTTGTTTTCTTGAAACATCGATGTTATGTTGCATATGAGCCATTCCATACCGAGTTGACATGTAACGATACCATTGCCATGGTGGCTTCTTATTAAACTGAGAAATACGTTTAAGTCTACTCAACGTGGAATGACACATAGTCAAAAAAATGTGTAGAAGTAATAACATCATTGCTATATTAATCGTGACTAAAAATAACCTTTAGGAAGAGTGAAACGAATTTTCGATTTTAGATACCACGATGCCGGAAATTCTCCGAAAATATTTAAAAATCAGAAATGTAACAACCAAAACTTTTCCACTTTTCCAAAAGTTGAATTTTTGCTGAATTACTATAAACTCTAGAACTCAAACTTGGTAAGTTCTTGAGTTATGTAAACTTGAACTTGAAATTTATTAAAAATAAAAAGATTCCGATGTCTTTTGCTTTTATAAATCCCTCTGTATCGAAGCAATGATATGAAGAACGCTTATCTCAATGAAAGTGCGGATAATATGTAATAGTTGGGCGTTAAACGAATGGAATCTGTTTACGCATTAAAGTAAAAAAAAGAATTGAATAATTTGTTTGGTTATAAGCTACTTCTTGTTAATCATTCATCTGCATGATAAACTTTCTTACGTTTCGTACAATACTTCAGTTCGACTTACTGCGATTCACAGTAGTAGAATGCCTTCACAGATCCATTTTTGACAAAATTACGCCTTCTTTAACTATAGACTATGCACAAACATTAAAAGATATAAAAAAGTCCGATATTTTTTAGCGATGTTCATAAGGCTGAGTAATGTGAAAAATTCTCGTACAGGTAAAAAAGCAAATCAAAGCTTGAAGTTTCTCGTTTTGTGCTCCTAAGGTCAAATATTTTTTTCATTTACCATTATAGAGTAATCGTGTAAAATCAACGGGGAAATAATTTTCCAAATTATTGCTTGCCTTTCAAAAGGTTCACAGGCACCAATATTTTTTTTCTGTCATTTCACCTAATAAACCTTTTAGATGATTCTTTCTAAATCATATCGAGTCTTATTCGCGAAACTTTTCTTAACAAGTTTTTCGCAGAGTACTGATTTTTCCTCTTACGTCTATTTCAACTTATTTTCTACCTCGCATATTTTTTCCGTTGTTGCTATCCAACATGTTTTCTTTTTTCCTTAAACTAATTCTCCCGTCCACACCGGCCCCGTCCCGTTCCCTGCTTTTTGCACACTTTCTCTATTTCCCTACAATCCAGACATATCTCTTTTTGTATTTTTCCACCCAACATAATTATATTTCCCCCCTTTATTGTCACCATAACCGTTCCTTTGATCCTCTCCTCTGCTGTATTTCTTGCTTTTTCTGTAACAAGCTCCAAACATTTTTTTACGTATTGACGATGTTTAACGTCTCTCATTTTATCATTTTCTACAATCTAAAAATGATAAAATGACAAATGGTAAATAGAAATAATATGTATACTTTTATTGCTCATTATACGTTGGTTGCGTCATTTTCTCCCCTTCCTTCCTCGAAGTTTCCCTCTTTTAGCTCGCCTATTCTTTCCATTTCTCTGCGTTCCCTTATAGTTGTTAAAATATCTTCTATACCGATATCCCTTATAACTTTCTCCAAACTCCCCCCCTCGATAGGATTCCGTTCACAATGGACCTTATTTCCTCACATAAGCAATTTTTTGCTATGTTCACCCCCCCCCCCCCCCCCGACACTGAGCATTTTTCTTGTTGATATCTACTCGCAATGCCATCTTGCAACGCCGTCTATTCTGCATTCGTTCAAAAAGTCTTATTTCCCATATTCCCCACATCTTTACACCATACATTGCTCCTGCTTTCCTTATGAACCCTAACAATTATAGATTCTCCACCATCAAATCGTTCCCCGCCTTATTTCGTATTCCCCACGCCATATTTGTTGCTTTTCACGTTTTCCCTGTCACTTTTTTCACGTGCCCTGATCGAGATCGTGCATGGAAAACTCCAAGTATTCAAATTGCTTTCCTAGCTGAAATTTTTCTCCTTTGATTTCCCGTTGTTCTTTCTTTTGGCTTATTCTCCGTTACTAAAAATTCTTCTTCGCATTTATTTTCATCTCAGTTTCGTGCGCCCATCTTCCTACATTTTAGAAAGCTCTTTCACCTACCGCCGTAACCACTGTTGCCGCAACATCGTCTGAATACTCTAATACCAAATGTTTTTCCTTTTTCATTATCCACCGCTCTCAATTCCCCACGTAACTTTTAAGTGATATATACATAAATTGATCATCACCGCACTTAATGCGCGTCTGTGCCTCTCCCTTTGGCTGGTTCCGAAACGTTCTGTGATTTTCCGTTATCTTTGCACCTCTGCTCTTGTCTCCTTGTGAATTTCCACTATTGCCACTACCATTCTTCCGCCTATGCCTTTCTATTTTTATTTTAAGATTTCTTTTCCCTACATACTCTACTAAAAGTGGTCTTAAAAACCGCTAAATCAAAGTACAACTTCCTTTCCTTTCATTTTAATCTCTCATTGATTACTGCATTCAATGCAAATATTTGAACTCTCGTTCCTCTACCTCTCCTGAATCCTGCATGACTTGTCCGCAATTTTTCTATTCTTTCCGATCCGCTTGTTTAATAATTTCATCATTATTTTTGTTGCCAATTTATACTCCACATCCAATAACGATACCGTTATTACAGATTGACACAATCCTTGCTGTTTTCCACCTTCTCGCGATTCTTCCTCCTAGTAATACACTATTTCAAGTCTTTCTTATCTTTCAGGAAAGCCTTAACTTAAGTGGAGGTACACAGGCCCTGCCCGAGGCTCTTTGTGCCTCCAGCAGGGCCTTCCAGGAACACTCCACAAATCCCATTTCCCTCGCCGCTTTTTCATTTTTCATTTTCTTCAGAGCCCCGTTTAGAACTTATTTTTTCAACTCCTCGTAAAATTCTTATTATTTTTCTTGTGTCCTCATTTACTTCTAACTTTACACTATCCCAAACCCTTTCTTCCTTTACTTCCATTTCCTTTTCCCTGACTGGCCACTCCAGTAATTTTTTGAAATGTTTTCTCCGTTCTCTCTTGGTTATTTTATTGAAACTGATCCTCTTCTCTTGTTCCCTTCTCATGCAAAGTTGTTATCTTTGCACCTCTGCTCTTGTCTCTTTGTGAATTTCCACTATTGTAACCACCATTCTTCCGTCTATGCCTTTCTATTTTTATTTTAAAATTACTTTCCTACATACACTATTAAAAGCGATCTTAAAAACCGTAAAATCAACTTACAACTTCCTTCCCTTTGATTTTAATCTCTCATTGATTACTGCATTGAATGTAAATATTTGATCCCTCGTTCCTCTACCTCTCCTGAATCCTGTATGACTTTTCCGCAATTTTTCTGTTCTTTCCGATCCACTTGTTTAATAACTTAATCGTTATTTTTATTGCCAATTTGTACTCTACATCCAAAAATTATATCGTTATTTTAGATTGACACAATTCTTGCTGTTTTCCACCGTTTCGCGATTCTTCCTCCTAGTCATACACAATTTCAAGTCTTTCTTAGCTTTCAGGAAGGCCTTAACTTAAGTGGACGTACACAGGCCCTACACGAGGCTCTTTGTGCCTCCAGCAGGGCCTTTCCGGAACTCTCCACAAATCCCATTTTCCCGCGCCCCTTTTTCATTTCTCATTTTCTTCAGAGCCCCGTTCAGTTCATCTTATTTTAACTCCTCGTAAATATTTTACCACTTTTCGTGGGTCCTCATTTATTTCTCATTCTTTTCATTCCCAAACCCTCTCTTCCTTTACTTCCGTTTCCTTTTCCCTGCCTTGCCTCTCCAATAATTTTTTGAAATGTTCTTTTCGTTCTATCTTGGTTGTTTGACTGACGACTGATGATTTCTTTTGTTGCTAAATTTATTAGTCGAATCTTTCACATTTTGCTCTGCTGTTTTTTATGATTACTCTAAAATGTTCAATGATCAAAATATTTGATCCCAGGATCTCAAAACCAGCGACTTGAAAGCTTTGATATACTTTTTTGCACTACGACCATTTTTCACATACTTACAGCCTTTTGAAAATCAGCGATAATTTGTTGTGTATTTTCAATTTATTATCATCATTGTTATCAATCAATTCATTTCATTGTCATATAATTAGATTTAACTTGGTCAAATCAATATTCGGACTGTTATAGTAGTGCTAATTTTTTAAAATTGACAACGGAATCCCAGAGCAAACAAATTATATATCCCTATTACTCTCGTAAAAAAGTAATGATGTTATTACCATCATTTTCGGCCATCTGCAGCCTACTCTCTGCTGTCTGCAATTCGGTTCTTGTCTCCTCCAGCTCACTATGCAGCATGTTTGTTTCAGCGTATTGCAGTACTCTTTCCCTCAACCGAGCACGGGCTCTCCTGATCATTACTGTAATCAACCGTAATTAATGTAACATTCCTGTTTTTTATAATTTGGAAAGTCGTTTTTCAATTTTCATCGTCTATAGTATTTCACCTTTTCTCCGCTTATTCCGCTTCCGTTTTCCATCTGTAGTAGGCTCCTCGGACGCTGCATGGCGCTGCGAGGTCCTGCTTCGCGTCCGGTTCGGGCTTTCTATTTACAATTGTACATCATGCATTACATTTCATGTGATCTCATAAAAGAATTGTAAGGCAACAATGCACTGTTACAATTCCGTAGACATGCATGATACTGTCAACGACTTGCCACGCCGTCAGTGCGGTTCGTTGCAGATACTCAATCATTCGTTACCTGTTAGACTCCGGATCCTCAGTTGAGTTGCGCCGCTTTCGGGCGTATTATCGCCTACTTCATTCACTAAAACAGTTGAAAACATTTTCCATATAGGGGATATATTTCATTAATGAGCAGCTTTAATCGACAGACTCGATTTACTTTATCGCATGTTGATAACACTTACCAGGGACGACAGAGTCGCGTGCGGCACCGTCCAAGGAAGCACGGCCTTCTACACAGCAACATTTGTAAACATACGTTATATGGAGAAAATAAATTTATGATTTTCAATCGCATATGATAGAAATAATCGATTTCCAAATTACCATTCAGTGGTGGCGATTGCTGTGCGGTCTTCTCGGATGGCACCGGATATTGCTGGATCTCTCCTACACAAAAAAATTATAAAAAAGTATTTCCAACGATGCAAAGAATTAGTGGAAGGAATTGGAAAAGTGGTTTAAATGAAAGTGATGAATCATATATGAATTTGAATAAAATTTCATTGAAAATATCCTGTTTCCTCATCTATACATTAATTGAATAAGCTACAAATATTACAATATTACCTGTTGGATTCACAACCCCGTCTACGGACTCGTCGAATAAATTGCCTGACGACTCGTCGTCGACGGCATCATCGGTAGGCACTATATACATTTTTATTTAATAAGTATAATTTTATAGTGGAGTGAGGCTGATTTGACAAAGTTTTATACGTTTAGCAAGAAATCCATTTACTAAATAGTTCGTCTTTCTATGTACAACATATTGGTCTTCATTACCATTTCCTGCAAGCTCTTGAGCTCCTTCTGCGTTGTCGGCAAGCCAGTCAGGCCGTTCGTCGGCGAAGAGGTCTCGCTCGTAATCAGGATCGCGATCTAGTTACGAATCAAAGAAAACCATGAGTGGCTTACGAATCAAAGAAAACCGTGAGTACTTGCACTCACGCATGTGATTACAATCAGCTGTATCAAAATGTGTCAATGGAAGTAAATTAAGAAAAAGTATTGCTATACAAACTAAGTGAGGGTAACGTCTCGAATGATTCTCTTGAAAGTAATTCATTATTGACTTTATCTTATCACCAGTAGGATTGTGAAAGTATGGATTATAAAATTTTACCCAACGGGACCTGGGCCGGGGGCTCAATGACGTCATCGTCGTTGATGCCGTATCGGCATCAACGGCCGAAACATTATATCAAGCTTCGTGACATGATGAAATCCGTGCGTAATTCGGAATCTCGGAATGTGACACAAGCAATCGTTTACTTACGCAAATTACGTACTGGAAATTCTGACATAGTAATATCTGCTATTTTTGGATGAGGGCGTGAGCAGGCAATGTCAGAATATTCAGATTCAATAATAAAATCATTTGAAAAAGATATTTTGCCTGGACATTTTGGTGTAAATGATACTTCAAGAGAAAGAGAGAGTTCTTCAGAGATGGCGAAAATGTATGAGTTAAACGATCAGCTCATAATAATATGCGACGATAGCGCGTAATAGATATGATCGGACCAGACGAGGCTAGTTTGAACGATGATACAATAATGAAAACTATCATAAAAAATCCAAACGGTATCCAATTAACCAAATTAGTTAAATTGCTTAAAGCAGGCAAGAATTTATTATTTATCACATGCTCAATACTTGGACGAAATTGTTAGACCAGCGGAAATTCTAAGTCGTCTTTTTAATGGAAATCATAACATCGTAGTCATTGAAGAAGACAGCGATGATCATTAATTAACTGTATTTTCAATTATTATTGTTGGATTATTGTCAATAAATTATTTTTAGTAAGAAAATTTTTGTTTTTTACTTTTCTTCTAATATTTATTTTATTTTTTTTTACGAAAATAAATTATTACAATTGTAATATTGCAATAATTGACAGGTAATTATTATTTTTCAGCGGAACAATATGGTTTCTTGATACAATTAAATGGCAACAATGTCATTTGAACTATAAAATACACGTAAAAAAGTGAAAGTAGTGAAAAAAACCGGTTTTTATTTTTTTCCCAATGTTGCACAAAATCAATAAAATTGAAAAAAATTGAGAGTGAAGGTGGCCAAAAAAACTAATATTTTGCGAAAGTTTTATCATTGTACCCTAAGAGGAAAACATTAAAATTGCCATTTTCAATTTTATTTTCGTTCTAAAAATTCGAGTTTAGCTCTGAAATATTTGAAAAGCTATTTGATTGATGTGTTTTGTCGACAAGGAATTTAAACAAAATCCACAAGGGTCCATCATAAACATCCAAGTTGAAAAAAAACATTCTTTTTGATTGCTCAGAAAATAATTGGGTTAGAGAGCAAAAATGTTGAGCATAAAGTAGGAATACTATAGGTTGTATCATTTTAGTAGGAATACTATAGGTTGTATCATTCAACAACTCGGGGGAGGGGGGGCAGTTTCAGTAGCCTTACTTAGCTGTGCCCTTTATGACCCCAAAGATTTTGCACGTAAATTTCTTTACAAAAAATAGACAGTGATAAAAATTAATGTTGCCGTTTAAAAAACTTGAATACACCAATATACCAATTTAGAAAAACAGAAATTTCGTATTAAAGCCTTAGGCCGAAGTAACGAGTATTAAATCATGTACGAATTTAACAATGTGTTTTCGTATGAAAAAGATAGGCCCTCATAAAATAAATTACACATCTATTTAGTATGAATATCAAGCTGTTAGAAAATATATATATATATATATATTCGATGGACGAAATGGCCGACTACTCGAAACTTCTCGAAACAGCTGTTTTCCAATTGGCGTCACAAATAACTTCAACAATTTTACTCGATTTACTTGGAATTTAAAAGGTATGTTCCTAATTGCATTTCGCAGAGAAGTACGTACGGAATTTCTGATTGTTCGAAAACTTTTCATTTTATGAGCAGTTTATGAGCAGTTATAACGAAATTTTTCACTGAAAATTCATTTCTTGAGTTCAAATATCTACAACTTTTGAATAAAACAATATTATTTAAATTCCGTATGTACTTCTCTAGGTATTCTAATGTACATTGAGGAGAATTTTTGTTTTTTGTTCTAGGTAAAAAATTGAGGATGCTAAATGTCACGCCGCGAAGCGCTTAAAAAAAGATAACAAAATAAAATATTAGTAGTTGGCCATTTTGTACATCGAAAAAATATATATATCTTCTAACAACTTGATATTCATACGAAATAGATGTGTAATTAATTTTATGAGTGAATCACTTTTTCATACGATGTATAAATGTTAAAGTCGCACATGATTTTATACCCGTCACTGTGGCCTAAAGCCTTAAAGAAATATTCGAAATGCATGGTGGTATAAAAAAATTTAAATACAGTTCATGGGTCAGGCAAAAACCGAGTCAAATAATGGATTCTTTTACTTTCAGAGCACGGTCAATTTCTGTGGTAAGATAAATGTCCCAATTATTGAACAGCTAGGGATCTGGGGGATTGAATTCGGTGAGAAAAAAATATAAAATCAAGAAAAAACCATCGCTTTCATGTTCAAATGATGCTTTGATATTTTTACATTCGAAAAATGACCCTTTAAATTATTTTTAAATGATTTCAAATGAAAAAAAAAGAATAACAATGTGAAGCATGCAAATGTCCCAATTATTGAACACTGGAAGTGCCTATGTCCCTAATATTGAACAGGCATGTCCCTGTTATTGAACACTCTCGAGAATTCTTTGCCGTTCTGAAAATATTATTTTGGGTACAATATTAAGAAATAAAAGCAAAATCAAACACTTAAATAATGTTTCATTAATCATGGAAAAATACAAAAAATATATATTTAGTCTCTTTTGACGGGTTTTTGGTTCATTTGCATTTGGTTTACTTTTGCTTTTCAACTCGAACTTTATTTTATTTTTATTTTCAGCTTCCTCGTTTGTATGTTCTGTTTTTCTTTGATGTCGCAGCTTGGCTCCCTAAAATATCGGAGAGCAAAAAATATTGAATATATTCTCTTTTTACTTTTCTTTTCACGTTTATTGCACGAAAATACATATAAAAAATATATTTGACGATCTTAAAGTTATTATTAAAAGAATAAAGGTAAGTTTATTCAGGAACTTACAGCTTTTGTTTGAATAAATTCGATTCACATGATCTGTTACACGTTAACTGTCTCGATGTTTTGATGGGTTTAGTGACGCCATCTTGGAGAATTCGAGTGTTCAATAATTGGGACACACTGCATTTTCTATGTCCCAATGATCGAACACCGTATTTTTTAACAAATAACCAATTGAATTTTTTTCTAAATTGTTCTTTGTAAGAAATTTTCTGAAGAATCTGAAATGCCTTTACATTTTGAGATGCGACAGTTTTTGAAATTTGTATGCCCTTATGGATGAAGCGGCGCGTCTTAGAAAAAACGATAAGCAGTTGCCACGAGACGTTTAAATCGGGTCACCGTTGCTGATTAAATATTTTCTTTCTCTTAATTAAAGCTTTTTGTGCACACGTAAGGTAACATTTCGATAGCTAAAAGTTCCATATATGTAATGAAATTTTTATAAATAAGTAAATGCATGCAAGTGAATGAGAAATAATAAAAATACAAGAGAGTGTTCAATAATTGGGACATTTACCTTATTAGTTATTTTCTAATGAGAAAATGACAAACGAATATTATTACACTTTCAAAAATGAGAATAAAAATTCACACTGATGAAACAATGGCACAGAATGTAAAAGTTGCCAATTTCCATAAGCGAAACGACCGTTCTACGTAGCAATCATATGTACTGACGAAGAGGTATCGAATATATCGTATCTACCGATCATATCCGTGATCGAGAAAAATTACAAAAATCATTGTTTAAACGATTGTTTTTACGTTATTTTTACCGTTCTTTTTGCAGCGCGTAAGCAGCAATCATATTTGCTGACTGAGAGGAATGGGCAATACCGTATCTACCGATCATACCCGTGATCGAAAAATAATGAATGAAATGATAATTGGAACAAATATTTTTGCGTAATTTTTACCGTTGGTTTTTGCAGCGCGTAAGCAGCAATCTTTTTTGCTCAAACGTATAGGAAGTACCGGACATTTGTTAATGTGATAAATATTAAAAATAATTAATTTTTAAAAATAATTATGAAAAATAATTATTAAAAGTAATTAATTTTTAAAAATTATTATTAAAAATAATTAATTTTTAGCCATTATGTCGCTGCAGAATAGTGCGAGCCACTAGCAAGAACTGTTCTGCAAAAGTGAGATTTTTCATGATCTCGCATTTCGTGCGAAGTCGGCGTGGACGAAGAAAACCAAATTCTTTGTCGACACCTACCGTTGGTCAGCGTGTGGGTATATACGTGTATATATACCCACACGAGGTGTGTACTCGTTGCGAATAGTCAGCATGCGGGAATAAAAAATCTGCAACCGCGTGCGCCCGACGTAGCGAATGCCACAGGCACACGCGCACACACGTTGCATCGAGGCACAACAATACAATGTACGCGTCGACGCAAGGAGGCCCACAACCCCGTCGCAGCGCGCGTTCGTGACGAATGCGCGCTGTGACGAGCTCTACCCTACCGACTCGAGCCGGGGCTGCGTCGAAGGTTTGCTTCGGTATCATTCGCCAAAAAGTGGGAAAACAAAATTCTACTGTATTTCTTATGATTTGTTATGAGTGATGAACGATACAAATTCTTGGCTTTGAAAATTGGAAACTCCAGTCCCCAATTTCTTTGCTGTACGATTATTTTCAGCGAGGCAACAGCTTCATGAAAATTATCCGAAAAATGTAGAATTTTTTTTGGTCGCTTAATTATCGTGAGTAGTCTGGTTAGCAATAAAACCTTCCCAACATTATATCCTTTACATTATTCTCGTCTTTTCAGAAGTTTTCAAATTGTTGCGTATTTTCCACTTACAAAATGAAATACATTATAAAATAGCGCATGAGACACCTGCGCTACTGAGATAATTTCAATAGGGTATTCAAATCCTAGAATTCTAAGCCTCGGTTTTGAATATTGCATTTTATCGCCCCGTGCGCTTCAAGTAGAAAATCATAACATCTTCCCGGGTTACCCGCGCTGCGGCACAAGTGGATTGTAACGACGGATCGTAACGAGGTTCGATAGAGCCCCCTGCCCGTTTTTTCTTTCTCACTAGCAGGTCGTCTCGTGTCGCTGAAGGTGATGAAGGGGTGCACGGTATCGCGTGAGTGGGAGAGAGAACATACTAAGGATCAGCGCTATGGAGAGAGAGAGGGAGAGAGAGAGAGAGAGAGAGAGAGAGAGAGAGAGAGAGAGAGAGAAAGAGAGAGAGAGGGAGAGAGAGAGAGAGAGAGGTCGCCCTTAATTCTCGCGCGATACCTGTAGTCTATCTCTCTCGCACTCACGCCATTGCCGGGTCGCCGTTAAGAGAAAAATGAATTTGAAATTGTAACACCGGCCAATGCAGCGCAAGAAAATGGTGACTACATGGCTAGAATGCTGATTTGAATTTTGAATTTATTAACTGTCCATCGATCATCGTTTTCTAACAACAATAACAAGGGATACAAATTCTTCGCTTTAAAAATTGGAAACTCCAGGCGTCAATTTCTTTGCTGTACAATTATTTTCAGCGAGGTAACAGCTTTATGAAAATTATCCGAAAAATGTAGAATTTTTTTTGGTCGCTTAATTATCGTGAATAGTGTGGTTAGCAATAAAACCTTCCCAACATTATATTCTTTACATTATTCTCGTCTTTTCAGAAGGTTTCAAATTGTTGCGTATTTTCCACTTACAAAATGAAATACATTATAAAATAGCGTATGAGAAACCTGCGCTACTGAGATAATTTCAATAGGGTGTTCAAATCCTCGAATTCTAAGCCTCGGTTTCAAATATTGCATTTTATCGCCCCGTGCGCTTCAAGTAAAAAATCGTAACATCTTCCCGGGTTACCCGCGCTGCGGCGCAAGGGGATTGTATGCGCACGCGCTGTTACAAGTCAAAATGTAAACAAACGGACGGATCGTAACGAGGTTCGATAGAGCCCCCTTCCCGTCTTTTTCTCTCTCGCTAGCAGGTCGTCTCGTGTCGCTGAAGGTGATGAAGGGGTGCACGGTATCGCGTGAGTGTGAGAGA